>CM042197.1:2561751-2594764 GCA_023539305.1 Ilex asprella
GCAGTGACATGTTGAGTGCTTCTGCTGATATAAGATTGAAGAGTAATTGTTTGCCGTATTTTCGAATTGTGGGTCTGCTAAAGTCCTATTTGTCTGGTTTGGTTATGAGGTTTTTCTATTTCACTATGTAGAATGCTGAGAAATGCAAGCCCAAAACTGTCTATATTGGATGAACTAGTTTCCAAGATAATATAAATAAATGCATGTTTTAATATTCATTATCTTTCCCATCAGATGGAATAATTTGCTTGATGCAAAACCACAAAGGAAAGGTACCAACACACTGATGACAAGTGAGGAGTCATTTTTATACTACAAAAAAGTCTCTCCAGATGCTTACCTCTACATCTATGAGCCTTATCTGCTGAACATTGAGGGTATCTGAGTCAAACATGAACACCCTCTTCACTATTCTCCTCTTCCTTCTCCCAATCTTCTTCCTCCTGACCAGGAAGAGAAGATCATCACAGAGGCTCCCACCGGGGTCCCTTGGAATTCCCATCATAGGCCAAAGCCTCACCCTTCTCCGAGCAATGAGAGCCAACACTGCAGAAAAATGGCTTGAAGAAAGAGTGAGAAAGTATGGTCCAATTTCCAAACTAAGTCTCTTTGGCACCCCCACGGTCCTTATTCCTGGACAGGCTGCAAACAAGTTGGTGTTCACTGGCGATGGTGGCACAATAGGGAACCAGCAGACAAAGTCGTTGAGGATGATATTAGGTGATCGGAATCTTTTGGAACTCAGCGGTGAAGATCATAAGCGTGTTAGAGATGATCTTGTCTCATTCTTGAAGCCGGAATGTTTGAAGCAGTATGTTGGGAAGATGGATGGAGAGGTCAGGAATCACCTTGAAATGCACTGGGAAGGCAAGGAAAAGGTCACGGTATGTTGTGTAAATTAAACCTGCAAATTCTGGCCAAGTAAATGCATTAAATTGTGTTCTGTATTGTGCTATTGCTACCCCCAAACCCTCCACCTCCCACACACACAGACCAACATACCTAGAATCATAATCAAGAGTTTGAGATGTTCTGTCTCATTTTTTATTCGACCACTGAACCAACTTGTGTTAACAGAGTTGTTGGTGTTTCTGGTAGGTTCTGCCCCTGATGAAGGTACTAACATTCGACATAATTTGCACCCTTCTATTTGGAATAGAACGAGGGTCCCAGAGAGATAAACTTCTCAAAAACTACAAGAGGATTGTTGAAGGAATGTGGTCAATCCCAATCAACTTGCCCTTCATACGCTTCAATCACAGCCTCAGAGCCAGTGCGAGGATCCAGAAAATGGTGAAAGACCTTATAGGTGAGAAGAGGGTTGAGCTTGAGCAGAAGGGTGCTTCATCTCACCAAGACCTCATCACCTGCTTGCTCAGCATCCGTGGGGAAGACAACATCATTTCTGAAAATGAGATTCTGCATAATATTATGCTTGTCATGACTGCTGGACACGACACTTCATCTGTCCTGCTTACTTTTATCGTCCACTGCTTGCTGATAATCCAACTATACATGCAGCTGTTCTTCAAGGTATACAAGTCCCCTCCCCCCCCCCCCTTTTCTCTCTCTCTCTCTCTCTCTTAAGCATTTTTTTGTGCTGGAGGGATTCAATCCCTCATTGAATGATCCTCTTGGAGGCCACTTGGGCTAGGGTCATGTTGATCCTATAATGAAAAGGAGAGAGAAAGCCCGTTGGAGGCACTTGAAGCCACCCAGGCTAGGCTCATTGTGGTTGATGACAAAGTTGATTTGAAATTGCAGAACAAGAAGAGCTAGCACAAGGCAAGGTCTCTGGAGACTTATTAACATGGGAAGACCTTGCCAAGATGAAGTACACATGGAGAGTAGCAATGGAGACCCTAAAGTGTTTTCTCCCGTATTTGGAGGCTTCCGAAAGGCATTGAAAGACATCTGAGTATGGTGGCTACCTCATTCCCAAGGGATGGCAAGTAAGAACAGAGCCCTGCTGCAAGTTCATTTCATTATATGATTGCAGATTCTAATGGGCAAAGGCATGAAATTAACACTTTTTCTGTCGATAATTAGATATTTTGGGCATCGTGCATGACTCACATGGATGATTGCATATTCAAAGAACCAGCAAAGTTCGATTCTGCACGATTTGAGAACCAAGCTTCTGTACCTCCTTACAACTTCATTCCATTCGGAGGGGGGCCTCGTATATGTCCAGGATACGAGTTTGCAAAGATTGAAACCCTAGTCACCATCCATTATTTGGTTACTCGATACACATGGAAGCTATGCTGCAATGACAATTTTTTCAGTAGGGATCCAATGCCAGTACCAACTCAAGGCCTTCCAATCCAAATTATGCCAAGGAAACCACTGTAAATTTGATCAAAATGTAATAACTACTCAGAACAGGTAGACCAGATTGATCTAAATCATAAATTCTGGATACCTAGACAAATATAAGATCGGGCACTTTATACATCAAAAGATATTTCGATTCTCAATTTGTACCATCAATGTTAAGATTTGGTAACAATGTAAACTTCGCCCAGAATATTGTTCAATTTTCTGTCATAAATTAAAGTATATGAGTTACAAGTGTTTCGAGCATGAGGATGAAGTGTATTTATCGTTGCAAATCTTCGTCTACAATCAACGTAATATTGTTTTATGCATCAAAAATAAGGTTTTGTTATTCAAAGAGGCTAAGTCTATCATGTGCAACTCACATGAGACACCAATAATCTGCGAATTTATACATAAGCTCGTAACCGAAGAAGCACTTGCAACTCACATTCATCAATTTATGACGAAAAAATGAAGGTTACTCTAGGTAAGGTCCACATTGTTTCCAATTCATAACATTGAGGGTGCAAATTGAGATTTTTAATGTTTGAGAGTACAAATTGAGAATCAAAATATCTTTCAGGGTGCAAAGTAACATTAACCCTATAAGATCAGGCAGAAGACATTCTGTCAAAAGGAATCCATAGCACATGCTCATCCAACAATGAATGAGACCAACTCAATGCAGAGTATCTGTATAAAGGGAAACCAAGCTGCTGCTTCTCCCTCCTCCTCTTCCTCCTCTTATTTTTACCTCTTTTTTTCTACAAACATCAGTAGGATAGCTATGCAAAAGTGACTATTATTTCCATAGTATTATCAATGATTGCAAATGCCAGAAAATAAGAAACAATATTAATTTTCATCTACATTAGATTTCTCTGTATCTTACACACAACAATCAAGCTGACATTTTTTTTGTGATGTAAAATTTACAACCAACATCAGACATGTCACGCTATCTTAATTTCGCATCTGAGCAGATGAAACATACAAAATGTACACAGAAGATCAAATTTTAAACGAACCTAGAACTATATCAGCCTTTGGAATGTGGCAACTTGAAAAGAGGAAACAATTGAGAAACCTTTCAGCAATCCTTTGGCCTGGAGTATTTTGGGGGCAAAGATGGACACTTTTCATTCATATGAGGGTAGGGATCCATAGTATTGTATCCAGGTAATTCCATTCGGTACTTCCCTCGAATTTGACAGAAAGGAAGCTTCACTGTGTCTGCATCATTGCACCACTTAGGCAAGCGGCTTGAATTATTTTCAAAGAACTTGAGTGTATAAGCATCTTTTATCTGCAGTTTACAATGAAGTAATTATGACAAAGGTTTTACTCCTAGATCGTTCAAAGATTATTTCAAAAGGAGAGTTGCATTAATCTTGTAGTGTGTGTTTCTTTTCGAAATGGTCTTCAGTAATAAGATAGAGAGGTATGGAGGCAATACCGATATTATCAAGTAAAAAATAATAACTAGTGATTTAGGGCAATACAATCACATGATTCTAACCACCTGAATACTGGACCTATGTTCATTGCATTTAAATAAAAAATCTCAAAATACTCCAAATCATTCTTGGCACTCTCACCGTAAACTCAGTAACTTGAATGGAGCTTGCAAGTGCATCAAATAGTCCTGCTTCCTTGTACATTTCAAGAACAAAAGCAACACAGGATGTTGACTTCCCATCACTATATATCCAATCGTCCTGCTCAGGAATCATTAGCAATTTATCAAAGGAGGACCCCTGCTTTCCAACTTCCACAAGAACTTCAGGAAGAGAGAGACCCTGCACAGGACACAAAGTTAGACAAACATTTAAAAATAACCTGAACGATAAGTTAGAATTTATCAAGACACTAACTGTTGGAATTTCCCCAAGAAATTAAATTGCTTGGCCTTAACTCACCCATGCATATATGTTAGCACCAACAGATGCGTCGTTGGACTAAAACCACAAGACAAAAGGTTGCATTCTGATTACGTATATGAAAGAGATGGAAGTGGTTGATGTGTCATCAATCAATGATGAAATCCCAAACCAACAACTTTATCAGTAACCATATTTTTCATGAGAATCCCATCCATTAAACAAAACGTTGGCAAACCTAATAAGCTCTTGATCAAGAAGAAGGTTGGAGCATCCAACCCAAACCAATTGGCAATGGGTGAAGTGGTTCCCAAAATATATGAACGAACCTTGGGTCTACTTAATTTTTCGATGTGGGATATCTCCCTTCACACCACTCTCTCATGTGCGACCTGGACTCGCACATGGGCTACAAACTGAAGCTGAACTGAAATAGACAGATAAACAGACTGGATAATTCAACCATCAATTACCCAAGACCCAACTCTGGTACCATGTTAGAGCATCCAACCCAAAACCAATGAAAAATGGGTGGAGTAGCCCTTCAAGTATAAACGAACCTTGGGTGTACTAAATTTTTCAATGTGAGATATTTCTCTTCACAGAAAGCAAGTTATTAAAAAACCTGAGTTCCAAGTCGCTTGTTCAAGGCTTCATTCCACATGTTAGCAGCATATGAAGGCTGTATTTGATTCCAAACAGTCATAACAGAAGCTACCTGTACCATGATTGAGCTAATAATCAAAACCAGTGAGTGATAGTAAAGTCCTAAACAGTTCAGCAAATGCAGCAAAGAGAGGGAAAGGGAGAAGGAGAGGGACAGAACAACACTTCACTTCACACCTGCAATCAGCAGCATGGTATTGCTAAGAGTATACAGCTTTTTATTTTTTTATTTTTTGAGTTCCTTGTGGCCTTTTTAAATTTTGTTTTGACATAGGCAGAGATAAAATAGGATGATATCTCATAGGAATAAATGAATTTCTATTCACGGCATCATAAAGGGCACACTTTGTCAAACTCCACATTGAATATGAGTGTATGAGCAGGAGTGGATGCCACCACATCAAGATCAGCTTTAACTTAGAATCAATTATTTCAAAACTCAATGGATTTCTGGTTCATCTCGCATAAGTAGATAAAGAGACGTGCAAAGACTGTCGGCATATCATTTAGGAGACAAGGACCGATGATTAAACTTCACAGATTAAATTTGAAATCATAATTTTGAAGTACCCTATATCATTGATGTTACCAAAATGGTTTGCAAACCCCAATGCATCAAAAATTAGAGGAAATCATTCTTCCGGGATAAGGAAATCATTTACCACAAACCACAAAGTTAAATCACAAAAATAGATATGTGGAAATGAAAGGAGCCTAAGATAGGAGTAGAAATGTGTGGATAAAACACCTACCTATCTAGCAATTCAATTAGAAATTGAATACCCAAAATAAGAGGAATGAAATACCAGGTTAGCATCCAAAGGTGGTGGATAATTTCCGTCAATGGTGTCTATCCAGCTAAATATTAGGTTATGATAACCATATGGCTTGCCAACCATGCTTCGTGCGTACTCCCATGCAGCAGTCTCATTAAACTTGGCCCTGAGGTCAGGACGCAAAGGAAGCAGCGCGATATGTGGATTGGAATCATCTTTGGTCAACTCGAAGTCCCACCATTCATCCCAGGGTAAGATGTCAATAATATCTTGTCCCTAAATGGAATTGTGCAAATCAAATTTTGTTACGCTTAATGATCTGAGATATATCAACAAAGAGCTACCACATAATTCCTTATACAATGTCACACTAATTCAAAATTGTTACAGCCACAAGTCCAAAATGCATGGTTTAAATTTTATATACTCACTTGGGTAAACTTGGATTCAGTTCATTGACCAGAAGTTGTTAGTTTGGGCAGAGATGCCAACCCCAATGGAGTGTAGGGTTCAAGCCCCGATTGGGAATGTTTGCCTACTTAAACATAACTACACATTTGTAATAAATAGTCGCCTAAATACATGTCCACATTCCACAAATAACTAAAGAAAGTTATTTTACAACCCAACAAATGTTGACTTAAAATTGAATTAGCAAGACATCACGACTAGATAACATCTATAATATTTAAGGGGAAGAATAAAACAAAGTTGCTTATGGAAAAACATAAAGGGATAGCTTTAATATTGATTGAATGTGTCATACACAATCGAAAAATTCTAATCAAGTCAAAACTGGCTTTAAATACTAGTACACACACACATCTGAACCAGTTTCTAGACTTTACACCTCACAATAGGGATGGCTAGAGCATACCACTCAATATAAAAGCTACAATATTATAATTTATAAATATTGGTGGTAGCCCTATGTCCTCCACACACTTGCGTATAAAGTTACAGCATAAACTATTGCCAGATTCTTGATTTGGAATGGCCCTTGGGTAGAAACTGTAATTTATTGTAGGATGAACCACAAAGATCCCTCCTTCTCTATCGTACTAAATTAAAGAGTAATAAAGAACCAATCATCAAATGCAAATAGAAGTAGTTTTCCACTTCGTCAGACAATATCTAACACTTAATCCCCATACTTTCCAGAATAAAGTGAAAACAAAATTGCAAACTGTGATCAGAGAAGAGTATAAAATGTAAAAGACATCAATTGGCACCATTAACCTCTTTCTTTTGGTTACTTGCTCCTCACTACCTTCTTATGCTTTAGCATTACTAAGATTTATAAAAATGAGCCTCTTATCACCATGCATTTCCTTATTTGCGGTAGAAGCTTGGATTCAAGGGCACATTTTTAGCCTTAAATTCACACTATCCTACAATTATCTATGCTAAGTGGGAAAAATGTTGCAAATTTCACTGATCTATAAACCCTAATTTATGAAATTCGTTCTTTCTGAAAACCATCTCCCACCTCCCACCTCCCATCTCTTTCCTAATCAAATTATGGTTTGCACAGTCACACAACTTTTTGGATATACGTACAAGCATATATATGGGAATACATATATAGATACACATGTGTGTGTACTCTTATATACACATGGAGAGAGAGAGAGAGAGAGAGAGACATCATGAACAAATAACCAAAAGAATTGGTGCAAATGCTTAACTCTAAATGAGCTTCAATTCCAGGAGGACAAAGCTACTAAAATATGCGACTTTTGGAAGCTTTAAATATATTACCTCCTTATCTTCATGTCCCGATTCCCCAACCCACAGCTTTCCTTCAGAATCCCTTAAGCAAACAGCAGTATGACCAGCATAAGCTCCAGTTACCCACTTCTCGAGGGTCTCAAAACCACCCCATCGGCCCCGAATTTTCGATATTGCTAGAAAATCTCCAGAGTGTATGTCGTCAACACTAATGTTTGTAACCCATGGCTGAGGACGTTGTTCAAAGGAAGCCTCCATATGCTTCTTAAGAAATCCAATGTTTGAGTTCTCACCCCATCCCGTGTTTGTGAACAAGGGAAAGACATCCCATAGCGCCTGAAGGGTTCCCAGCATGCCCGCTTCCATGAGAAAAATGGAAACCCCCTTGTGTTTCACCTGTTGTCAGTGAAGGAAAAGAGAAAGTCCAACCCAAGAATACATGCTTCACATTATTTGTGTGTGTGCAAGTGTGTCTACATATCAACTTTAAAAATAACAGATGGAGGCCACTTACATATTCAAGTTCAGCTTTTGATTCCCATTCTTTGAACTCCAGGGTATGTTCACGAGATAAAAAGTAGTAATCCCATGTCACGCGATATGGTGTTGCAAAGACGTAAAGATCCATGCATGTCCAACTATGCGCATCACTAACCTGGAGAAAGAAGACACAAAATAACAAATAATATAGAGTGAAGCAAACGCCCAAATTTAGACGGTAGTAATAACTGATAAAAACAAACAGTTCCCTCCCCATCCCACTCCAAATAACTAATTATATCAATAAATAAGTACCAAAAAACCAAACTCGCTTGCATTTGAGGATAAACAGCCAACTTAGTTGTCACACTTCCACAAATCCTCAAGACTCAATCAATCCAGGGAAATCGAAACTAGTGCAAAAACTGAATGCAAGCATCAAAGACAGTAATACCAATAGCAAAATATTCAACTCCCCGATATTCAATAGAGTCAACAAAACTTGAAAAACAAATAACCTGAATGATTCTTCTCAATCTGTAGGCTCAAATATCCCATTAAAAGTGAACCACAAAACCAAAAAAATCCATGAGTGACACTGGGTGAGCACTTATATTCTGAATCAAAGATAAAACCCAAAGAGTATGCCAACACTTGAAATCAAATTAAGCCATCTGATAGAGAGTATAGAAGCTTAATTCAGGAAATAGCATTGGATGGCATCCACGGCTATCCGTCTAACACCCCAATACCCCAACAAATTCAAATAAAGCAGTCAAAATTCAAGCAGTAACAATAAGTACATCAACCCTATGTCCACCATCCAAAGAAAACAAATTCGACCTAAAATAGTTAATTTTAGACCTTAAAATGAAGAGTCCTCCACCAAATCAATCAAGTACTAAAAAGTAAGAGTTTCTTGCAGTCAAACCTACAATTGATCCATCTAAAAGAAACCACAAGAGCTTAATTTAGTTAATGTCGTTGAATAAAACCAATAACACATGCTCCAAAGTCCAGAAAATTGACATAAAAAACAGTTTATAACAGTTAAGCTTTACTGATGTAAAGTCTCTTGAACGAATTCACTAAAATCAGCTAAAATCTAATAGGCTATACTATATAGTATATACCAATTCTCTAAGTTAGATATCAGACCCCCACCCCCCCCCCCCCACAAAAAAAAAAAAACCACTCAAGAAAAACAAAAACCAAAAAAGGCTCTATGCTGGCAGTAGCATTCACCATCATCAGTACCCATATGCCCAACACTCCTAAAGTTCGACAGTAACAAAGAAAACAACCAAAAGCAACCCAAAGTACTCAACATCGAGACCTCAATGTTAAGAGTGCATCCACCGAATTGAACAAAATCAACTAAAATATAAAGAGGGAGCTAAAATAAATCCCAATTTTTCAGAGCTTCTTGCAGTAAAACAACAAATAACTTAAAACAAAAGAAGGGTCAATCCAGGCAGCAACATTTAATAACTCCAATACCCTCAAATCCAACACCCAAATAATTCAATAAAAATTAAGGAACATACCCAAAAAGAACCAAATTAGCTAATTTCTCAGACCTTAATATGAAGAGTCCCTCCACCAAATTCACTGCCACTTTTGTTGTTAAACTCCATCCAAGCCGTGTTCTTGTAAAAGCAAGCCCCTTTCCACTCCCCAGTTTTGTTGGAAGACGAAGCAGCCCCTACAAAAGTAGGCAAAAGATCGACTGCACTGCGGAGAGAGTTGAGAATTGGCCATGAGACTTGTCTGGGCAACAGTGGCAGTACGTCTTGTGGATGAAACGGGGCTTTCAGGGCACGTATATACGATGTGTATAAACACAAAAGGATGAGGATGCTCAGGATGTAATGGGTCTTGAAGAGAAGTGACATGGATCCTGAAGGAAAGAAGAGAGAGAGAGAGAGAGAGAGAGAGTTTTGCAGAAAGAACGAGAATGAAATGTTGACCTTTTTTATACAATCACCAACAATTTCCATTTTTCGGTTGAGGGAAATTGATTTTAAGAAAAAATGCCCTTTTTTTAATAATTAGGGGCTAAGATGCTCTTAATTGTTTCTTTCTTTTACAAAATAATAAATACATAGTAGTGCTCTGCACCCTAATCTCTAATGGATATTTTTGTACGTATATCGTTAGATCACGATTTAATAATCACTAAATAAAAATACTTAAAATTAATTGTCAAAATTTACTTAATTTAATTTTTAAGTTATAATTTAATCCTATAAGAAAAACTTTTAAGGTTAATAAAAAAATTATTTTTTTATTAACTAGTATTGAACATATCAAACTTAATGCCCTAGACGATATTTTTATCTCATATCTATATTACCCTACTAATTTAATAAAAAAAAATTAAAAATACCTCTTCAAACTCATTTTATCTCGTGTCAATCTCTTGCCGACTACAACTCTTATTCTCAAACCCTTCTCTCATGTCTATCTCCAACTGAGACACAAAAGTTCGTAACAATTGGGTTTAAAAAATGAAAATTATGTCGGGTTTTTCTCATGGTTTAAAAATAAAAGAATGATGACAAGGATTTTTGATATTCAATCATAATTTTAAACTTAATGAACACTCCTAATTGGGCTAATTAGAAAGTTAAGAGAGAAAAAGATTAACTACACTCTCCCACAATAATTGTAAAACTATTGTATTAAGGGGACAAATTAGTGTTATAATGACCCCAAAAAGAAAAAAGACAACCTGGTAATTTGACTAAAGAATTAGAAAGACCTACCCAACAATGGTGTACCTCAATTGAACCCTCATATTGAGTCAACATGTCTAACATATGTCGATAAGGACTTTCTTTATAGGACTAGATTATAATTAATAAGTCATAAACATTTTCTATTTAGTTAAGGACTAAATTAAGTAGGTCTTGACAGTTAATTTTAAGCATCTTTATTTGGTGATCATTAGATCGTGATTCAGCGATATACCCAAAAAAGTACCCATTAGAGATTATGATGTAAAATTTCTATGATCACGCTACTCTGTATATATTTGACCAGCAAATAATATTGTGGACTATAATTTAACGGATTAGAATTTACATCTCTTTTGCTACTATTTTTCTCGATTCCCTTGATGAGTGATCCCTCGACTTCTATTTATAAGTGTTCGTTAATTTTACTACAAGTTGTCTCAAGTAATTTATCATTAAGATAATATTAAAAAAATTATATTGAGTGGATCTAAATCTATGAAATTAAAATTGAATAATTAAAAATATAGATTTATGGTTTAATAGAGATTACATAATGATTTAAATTTTGGGTTAAGAGAATTGAAACTTTTGAAGGGGAGTAAGAAATGTAAAAGACTTTAAAAAGGTCTATGATTTTTGTTAGGGTTAAAAGATTGAAAAAGTAGTTTGCAAATTTATTTATTTATTCTTTTTTTAAATATTTTGGCCCAATACTATTATACTTATCAAATTTTATATTAATTTTTTCATTTCAAATGATGTGACACAATTTTCGTCATTGAATATTAGTGAGACCCACTTATTTGATGGTGAAAATTGTATTCCGTCATTTAAAATAAAAAACTTGATAAAAAATCTTAATCAGCATAACATTGTTGATTTTGGCAACTTTAAAATACACCTTAAGTTAGGGGTTCGGGGTAGCCTACCAAAATAAACAAGAATACCTTTGTAGACAATATGTAATTTTGTAAAAAGATTAATTTACTCTAGTTTGACTCATTTATGATATCTACAACTTTGTACAATTAAATGAAAAGTGTCTTAAGATTGGAAAAACATGAGTGGATTGAGATTCTTTCTTTATAATTTTTCTCATAAAGTATATTGTGGATCACATAACATTTATTGGTAGAGGACATAAAATGTATATAGTAGGTTGTAATTAATTCATGGATACCTCTAAGAAAAATTATAAAAAAATATCACAAATTAGGCTTTAAACTTTGTCTCATGTGTTTAAAATAGCTCAAAAACTTTTAACTGTCTCGATTTTACTCATCAACTATCAATTTCGTGTTAATAAAGTTCATTCGTCCATTTCACCAGTTAGAACAACATAAAGACACGTGATGTAATTACTCAAAAATATATATACATATATATTATTTTATTTTGGTGCATTGACTACCTATAAGTAATTATATATATATATGGATAAAAAAATAATTAAAAAAGACTAATGTGTCTCTAATAAAAGTCTTGTTTCTAAAGAAACTTGTTAGGATTATTCTACATGTGTTTTAAATAGAATAGTATTGTTGGATATAAAAACTCTAGAATACTAAAGCAAGTGGCAACAAACAAAGAAGGAAAATATATATATATACACACAAACACACGAGAAAGAGAAAGAGAGAGAGAGAAGGAAGAAAAGAATGAACGAAAAACGAAAAAAAAGAAGAAGGATTTGACCTATTGAATTGAAGATATGAATTAATTAATTATTTGTTGGGTTTTGTATTTTATTCAATTGCATGATATTATGTTTATTATAAATAGTGATAATAAATATATATATACATATACATTGATGAAAAATATTGAGGAATATGTAAATGAGTTTTATTGAAAGTTGCTAATTTAGATATTTTTAGACCTAATTTAAATTGATTGGTTTAATGTGTTTAAAAAAAAAGGAAGCAAAAAAGACAGCAAATGGGAAATAAAAAACAAAAAAGTTACAGGTTCATCAACTTTCTATGGGTGGGGAAGATGGGTTTCTCAAAATTCTTGAAATATTCATTTTAGTTTTAAAGAGTTTTACTTTGATTTCTATATTTTTTTAAACTTAATTTTAACCACTATTTTACTTAGTAAATTATAAAAATAGAATTTTAAACGGGGACAGTCATCATGTTAGTGATGACAAGAGACTTGATCAATTATCAAGCTAGTGATATCAAACATAATTTAACAAATGTATTTGGAAATAAATGTGTGCGTAAGTGTTTTGGGTTATAAATGTCTTTTAATTTATAAAGTTATTTATGATCATGAAATCATTTTATTTAAATGATTATGTGGGAGGGGTTGAAGTATAATTTGTTGTATTTATGTGTGTATCAAAGTTTATTTTCGTATATAAACTGTGAGATTTATTTTCATACCTCATTAGAGGTGGTTGCTATTCAAAGGTCATTGTGCACACCCAAACATTTAACATTTTTCAGGTGAGAAGTAAGTCCACATATAGACAAGAGATTAGAGGAATCGAAGATTTATTTTATTGTAGGTTTTCAGGAATAAAAGTCTTTTATATTTTTGAGACAAATGTTTAATTATTTTGGAAACAATATTGCTTATGTTTAGAGTAGTGAACCTTATGATTTAATTATTATTTTACATGAGTTTAGTAATGATGTTGGTGATGTTTAGTTTATTCATTTGGTATTCATTAAGTCGGTGAAATGAATCACTTTATTATTTGTCTTCCGTTGTATTTTGCATTTATTATGTACAAGGTTGGTTTGTTAAAACCTTGGTGGTTGGTCCGCCGCCCATTCTATGTGATCCCAGGTGGGAGTGTGACACATAATGTGGACGATCACATGGCAAACACAAGTGCGTATCTCTGTTTGTTCTAATGGGTGAAATAGACAGAAATACTTTATTGATAAGAAATTAATTTTTAAAAAATTAAAAATTGAGACAATTAAAAGTTCAGAAATTATTTTAAAATAAGAGACAAAATCTAAGGACCAATTGTGTTATTTACACAAAAAAAAAAATGTACCCAAAAGAATCTCAGTTATTATAAGTAACCCCAAAGTATGGAGTCAATTGCTTATGATTTTGGTGATTTTGTCAATTTAATTGGAAATATGTCTTGTGATTGTACTAAAAATATGAAGCCCTGCCAGACTGTTTTTTATGCACCCATTGAAACAAGTATTGAAAAGTTATGAACTTGGATGGAGTCATCAAACAAACAGCCTACGGTTATACAGCATCGGAGTTGTACACTCCAAAGAAACGTGAACGTAAAGAAGGTGGTCTCACCAACGACTTTGCCTAGGTCAAGAGTTTAAGCCTTTTGGGTGACAAAAGTATGATTTGTTGATAAGACGGATCTCAATTGTTTAAACGAACTATATCTAAGTCTCTGATATAAGTTCTAATTCCTATGAAAGAGCAAGTCTTGATTTAGTTAGTGTATAAATTGAAAGATCGATTCATACACCTAGAATTGTCCTCGATTCTACTCGGACTCATAAACCTAAACGACATAAACGCGCCTCTACTGTAACCGTTTAACACGAAACAGTTGATGTTCCTAACTAAAAATGGCTAGACAGGCAAGCCCTTGACTGACGGATAGAGTTGGGTGGGCCCAGTGCCTTGATCATTACCCTTAATTAATCTTTGTTTGACTACAGAAAAATAACCTAATCAGAGTTACCTATAACAGTGAATAAGCAGGATTAGAGGACCCTAATCCATCATAGAAAGACACAACAGAAATAGAAAGAAGAGGATGAACAGTTCTACATAATTGAAAACCTAGTTTGGGACCAAGAAAGAGGTGGGTAGAAGCAATGTATAAGGGTTAATTGCATTGGAGGTCCCTAAAGTTTGAAATTTGTCTCATTTTGGTCTCTAATGTTTCAATTGCATCATTTTGATCCCTGAAGTATTGAATATGTTTCTATATGATCCTTTAAGCAGACTGTGTCCAGATTGATAATGATTTTTTATCATAAACTTGTCATTTGATACTTAAATGTAGACAATAAGATAATTTAGATATCTCTTGACCAAATTTCTATTCAATTTTTGGTTAAATACTTATCTAAATTACACAATTTTGATCATAAGCTATCCAAATTTTGATCAAAAGCTACCCATATTGCACATTTTTTTGTTAAGAGCTACCCATATTTTGTTTAAGAGTTATTAAAATTATTTTTTGTCCTATTTAGTTATTACATGATAAGTTTATGATAAAAAATCGTTAGCATTGTCTGCTTGAAGGACCATATAGAAACATATTCAATACTTTAGGAAGTAAAATGATGCAATTAAAATATTGGAGACTAAAATGAGACAAATCTCATACTTCGGGGACCTCTAGTGCAATTTATCCAATGTATAATCAATGAATGTTATAAGGAATATTCCAGCATCCATCTTGATGCTGAGCAAAATGCCACTAGGAATATTCAAAGTAATAGTCGCATCTTGTTTTGTGAAAATCTTCTTCATTAAGGATTTGATATTGTTTGGAGCAAATTTTATGTATTTAGTTAATTGACAATGAACGTTAGTTGTCTAATGAATAAGTTAGTTGAAAAGAATTATCATGTAAAATTTATTTAAACAAAAAATGATGTACATCGAGTCGATGTAGCCTGTTCAAATTCAAGAGTAGTTATAATCTTTTTGTAATGGAAGGAATGAAACGATTATCTCGAAATTTGAAAAGCTAAAATTTGAAAAGTTATAGTTAAAATAAAGGATAAATTGGAGAGGACTTATCTGAACAAACCAGTGTGACTGTTGATGGGAAGATATTAACAAGTCTTTGGTCTAATAGTATTTCTTATCTTGTTAAGATTTTGTCATATTGAAGTTAAGGGTTTAAATCCCTCTCCTTCTCTTCAAAATATTAAAATTAAAAAAAAAATGATGCATATACAATCAATTATATTGTCTAATTTCGATTTTGTCAAATTAACAATTGGCATAAGCAATTTTAATGCAACATGTCACCGTCTTCACAAAAGAAAAATAAAAAACGACAACTATGCATCATGTGATATACACATTTTTTTTTTCAATTTATTATAACTTAAATGGGTAGCTCAAATGATAATAAAGACGAGTTATAAACTCAGACGTCCTAAATTTGAATCTTGACAACCCCTTGAGGCAAGGTCACGAGGAATATATCTCTTATGAATACCCTAATCCTGCCTTTGAGCAGATCGAAAGGAGATTAATCGAGATATGTATGAGCTAACTCAAACATCACTATCCGTAGAACCAAAAAAAAAAAAACAAGGATTCAATTGATCATATACCAATTGAACACGCTAGACACCAGTGGACCCAAAAAGGTTCCTCTATTCAATCATGTAGGATAACCTAGAAGTTCAAGTGTGTGACACAAATTCACTAAGGCTTTTAGCGACCTCGAAAGCCCCACGCATCCTTCCTTCACACCACTATCACACCAAAGCCAATTGCCATTTCTTTTCCCTCTAATATGATGCCCACCACAAAACTTCCAAGAGGAGCTCAACAACCACTATTTCCTTCTACATATGTAGCTTCTCTTGTTGCCATATGTTCATTTCTATGAGCTTTGGCTACCATTATTTGGCTCAATGTACATCTTACCCCACCACCACTACCCTCTAAGGTCCCCACACCATGCTCGCCGGCGCCACCACCATCTTTCCCTCACCACCCGAGTCCACTGCTCAACCACCACGACCACCAATACAAACACCACAACAAAGTCCCTAGTCATACACCCACCACCCACCATTGTCACGGCTGCAAATAACGCCCTTAGTAACCGCATTGTGCTTAATGACCCAACTTTGGAATCCACATGGTCTCATCGTGTATGGGTGGCAAGTGGGTGCACCACCGTGATCATCTCCCTAGCAAAATCCATATCAGGTGCTGCCGACTCACATATGTGGTTAGAGCCCATGTTCTCCGGCTTGGTTGGATACATACTCGCAGACCTTGGCTCTGGTGTCTACCATTGGGGCATCGATAATTACGGTGGTGCTGAAACTCCAATGTTTGGATCCCAAATAGCAGCATTCCAAGGTCACCACCAGTGGCCATGGACAATCACAAGGCGGCAATTTGCCAACAACATACATGCCCTTGCGCGTGCCATAACCTTCACTGTCCTTCCCATAGAACTTATCTTCAATGATCCAGTCCTGCACGGGTTCGTTGGTGTTTGCTCTGGCTGCATTATGTTTAGCCAGCAGTTCCATGCCTGGGCTCATGGTACAAAGAGCAAGCTCCCTCCACTGGTGGTGGCACTGCAAGAAGCTGGTATACTCGTATCGCGCTCGCAGCACGCAGCACACCATCGCCCACCTTATAACAACAATTACTGCATAGTGAGTGGGGTATGGAATGCATTTTTGGATAAGCAAAAGGTTTTTGAGGCATTGGAGATGATCTTGTTTTTCAAGCTTGGGGTTAGACCCCGGTCCTGGAGTGAACCCAACTCCGACTGGACCGAAGATACCCAAACACCTTGTTCTCAAACTACAATGCACTGATCTAATTTTTCCTTTGATTTTATTTTCCTTGCTAGATTGTACAATTTATTGATAGAAGTGTTTACAAATTGAAGTCTTTTTTAAATGTCTTCAGCAGACTGCAATCCCACAAAACAACAATGATGATAATAAGAGAGCCTAGTTATGGAGATTATAATGCAGTGTCTAGAAATACCAATTCATTGCTTGAAACTCTAAAACATGGTAAATTTCTCCATAGTCCAGCACCGCTGGTCGCCAATCCCTACATTCCTTATTAAACTAAAACTAATAGGCCCCGACCAAATTGTAAAATATGGGCGTAGCTTACAGGGATAGGTGCACTTACTGATGTGCATCTCTTCCAGCTGAAGGCATCTTTCCCGGACGGTCTTTAATGCACTAAGGAATAGCCAAGCAGCTTCAAACCTCAGTTTCTTCACGTTCTGCAAACTTTTAGCTAGCACAAGTGCATTATCCTCGTTAAGAGTTACCTTGGATAGGTGAAGTTCTTCAAGTCCTTTGCAATTTATTCCTATCTCTTCAATAATTTGAGTGTAATGCTGGTCATCGAATTCACCTAGGTGTATAACATCAAGGTACTTCCAACTACGGATTGCCTCTGCAAACCCTTCTGCTGTTATTTTAGATGCTCCTTCTAGGAATAGAGATTTGAGACCAGGGGATCTGTTATATGAAAGATGCGGACAGGGAGAATTAAAATAACACCAAGGGGGTGTCTGGATACTAACGACGAAAGTAAAAGAAACTGAAAGGGTTGTCTAATGTGATTTAAATTGGAAGAAAGGAATTTAGTACACCAGCTTACCTCTCTGAAATGTAAAGAAGATGTTGGTCTGTGATTTCAAGATCCGAAGGAATAAGGATAGTCTGGATTGACTGCCTCCAATTTTCCAATGAATTGCCATATGCATCCTTACCCTCCATTAAACTCTTCAAAAACTTCATCAATTGAACATCTTTCAAATCATCTTCTACCAATTGACTATAGCAGCCAAAGGATTCGGTGAGTAATAATACAGTTGCTTCCATTGACTTTATGTCCTTGAAATTGAAATTGAAATTGTGAAGGTAGACTGCAGCAGAACTCAATTCAAGCATACTATTACTCCAGAACAATAAGTCCCAACAGGTGGATTTCCATGAAAGGCAAACCGAAGAGACACTTGCAAACAAGTCATAGACATGCAATTGATTGAATATTATCTTAAGAATATTACAATCCAAATCCTTCCATTTCCTATCCTCCAAGGGAATTTCCACTGCCAAGTTGCCGCATGCTTCTTGCGCCCTGTTTATAGAGGTCACTGTGTGTGCCTCACATTTTGGTGGTGGGCATTGCCACTTCTCTTCCATAAAATTGTCTGCCATGTCAAGAAAAATAAACTCTAACAGAATTCAGTAATAAAGTCATACAAAATTTCAGCCAACTATCATATCATCAATTCAAATAGAAAGCAACACTTCATCCATTCACTCAAAGAACTACAGTGAAATCAGTTTGTGCTTTTGTGTCCATGGCAGCAAGGGGGTTTGAACCTATGATGTCCAAGTCGTTATAGGTGATACAATGTGTTTGTGGAGTCGAGCCAAATCGATTTCAAAAGAAAAGTAGACTTTACTTTCTTCTGCAGATTTCAACAAGGGCTCAAGCTTAAGGAAAGTAAGGCAAAAATAAGAAGGAATGTATAGGGCATTAGGATCTTGTCAAAGTTGTTAGGTGTTTATTAATTGTTTTCTGTACATTCACACAACAATATAAAGCCCACTTGCAGGGAAAAAAAATTATAAACTTGAGACTAACAACCAAGAAAGATTATGATTAGAAAAGCTAACAAATGCAAACATACAATGTCACTTCCAATTGCTATGAACTAACTGAAATTGAAGAATAGATACTAAACAAAAAGCAACCAATAGAAACATAAAAAGAAACATTCATAATTTTTTATTAGTTCCATGATTTGGTATTCAGCATGAAAACACGACACAACTTGGAACAAATCTATGAGAGCCCAGGTTTCTTACATAATTTTCTTTCGTTTTCTAGTCAATTTTTCTAAGAACCAAACAAAAAAAACAGGGCAATTATGAGAGGAATATAAGCAAAATAACATATTTTCAGGAAGTTCATCAGATTTTTGCAAAACCCAGAAACCTATGATCAGTAAATTGCTATGGAGAGAAGTACCTGTGGTTTTGTCAAACTCTAACCCCTCAAAGGCTCAAGCATTGTACAACACTACTGAGCATTGAAAAAGGAGACTGAAGCAGCGTATACATATAGGTATGTGGGTAGAATTTTGGGCCAAGCTCGCGATGAGTGCCATTCTAATCGATCAATCCATGAGAAATTGATTAAGCCCATGGCCGGCTCAACATTAGAGTCAAAAAACCATGGGTTTTAGGCCCATATATAAAAAAGCCCTAAATTTTAGAGTTTAATAAAGTATAATTTATTATAATTTAGGGTACAAAAAAACTTATGAAAGATTAAGTCAATAAAATAAAATTTAAATTTTAGGTTTAAAAGTGCAATTCACCTCACATATACACATTTATTAAAGGACAAAAAAATGGTTAATACTTCAATAAAAAAATATAATAAGCATCTATATCTTCCACAAATAAAAATAAATCATTCACATTTTTTTTCTCAAATTCGATTTTGTTCTCATTTAAGCATAAAAAAATTAATTAATTAAATTGTTCATTCTCATAAAGGATTCACAACGAAAACTAATTAATATCAAAAAAATTATTATCAGAAAAAATAAAACATAATAAAATAATAAGTGAACGTTGCATACATAAATAAATTAAAGATCATATAATTTTTTTAAAAAATAATAAAATAATTCAATAACAATATAACAAGAGAATTATGAATGGAAGGGCAAATGAGTGCCAACCATTCTTGCACAACTTTACACTCATCATGTCTTTGGTTTTAATGGAAGAAACTTAAAGCTACCCTTATTTTAAAGTTTACGAAGAATTGTATTATGTCGAATTCGTATCATTTTTAATACACCTCATGTCAAAATTTATGCAACTCACATTCAACTTGTTTTAATTGTAAATAGTTAGATTCTTATTGTATCAATTTTGTATCATGCCGCAACTCACATTCAACTTGTTTTAATTGTAAATAATTAGATTCTTGTTGTGTCAGTTTTGTATCATGTCTACGTGCCAAATTCACGTCAACCTATTTAGTTGACGGCCTCTAACATGAACAAATTACAATCCAAACTTGATAAAAACTAAACTCAAATTCGTTAATTTAGTGTTGAAAAATATTGTTTTTGAACCTTGTTCAAGATTGACAAAACACATTCATTCAACTGGGTAAAAGCTGAATGAAGCTTTAGTTCGTCATTCTTAATTCTCTTAAATTTCCATCAATCAAGAGGTCAAAAGTTCAATCTTTGTCAAAAACAGAACTTGATTTCTTGTTATGTCCCTCTTTGGAGATTTTATTGTACTATCTTTCAAATTGCTTTTATGGATGCTTTTGCATCTGCTATACAATCCATATTTGAAGCTCTTATCGATATGAATCCCCAGTCAAGACTCGAACTTGAACACGATCATTTGGCCATTCTACAAAATCTCGAGGTTCTGCCTTCTTCCTCAATCCACCTTTAGAACTATTGGTTTCCAGCAGCCAACAACATTCAATTTTCACACGCATGAGTTCCCCACAGTTGCCTGCGATAATCTCTATTCCCACTTGACCAATGCAGCAATGGAAGAACTCGAGAGTGTGGAGTCTTGGAAAACTCTGTCCAATGGCAATGGCGATTTGCTCATCTACCATGAAATCATCAATGTGAAAGCAAAGGTGTTGAAGCATATTCCAGTTTTTACCCATTTCTCTGAGAATATTTAGATTGCACCCACCAGCAATGGGACCAAGAACAGCATACTGGATGTGTTTCCAGTGGACAATCGCTCTGGAAAAGCCTCTTCCTGCTATTCTCTGAGATCTGCTGAATATAATTGTTCTGATTTGTGGTGTTCTGCAATATGAAATGTGCAATCAAATAACCAGTTGCTGTCAAAAAGTGTGTATATGATCAGTAAGAATTGAATCCTCATTGATGGGAATATGAGCCAGCAATTTTACTTGATTACGATTACACCGTGTCAATACTCATTAACAACAATAAATAGAAGAACGAAAAGGGCAGTGTCTAGAGTTAGGTATCAAGAGAAATTGTTTCTTAATTTCCCAAGGCTTTTTGCATCAACAATCTAGCAACCATGGTCCATAAAAATCTCATCACAGACAAAGAAGACTCATCTAAAAGAAAGGAGAGGGACTGACACAGGTTCGCCACGTTGAGCTCTTATTATAGAGCTGTAATTTGTTTTCTGTCTCCTAGCATCTACTCCAAATCTGGTTCAGAATCCAGATGGTTTCGAGGATTCTAAAGCCTGAGAGAAATAGGAGGAAGTGAATAGATTCAAAAAAACAACGACCAACCACAAGTTCTGATATCAACTTTTGTTGATCTGGCAGGAGGGTCTCTCCATGCCCGGTATGAAAGGGGGAGAAGAATAAAC
Organism: Ilex asprella; assembly: GCA_023539305.1. Classification (NCBI taxonomy): domain Eukaryota; kingdom Viridiplantae; phylum Streptophyta; class Magnoliopsida; order Aquifoliales; family Aquifoliaceae; genus Ilex; species Ilex asprella. Next base: position 2,583,456 of record CM042197.1, read on the forward strand.
AGCATACCTCTCTGCAATGTAAAGAAGAATTCTGTCTGAAACAGGAAAATCATTATCTAAGAGAAGGCAGAGAAGAGAATGAGCCCAACTATTCATGGGTCTGGCATAAGCTTTATCACCTTCCATTATATTTTTCACCAACCGCATCCCTCTGATCTCCATCTCCGAGTAGTCCATGGGACGTCCTAACCTTTTCTTAAAACCCAATCCTAATTCCAGTTGATGGCAATCACCCTCCCAGAACAAGACATCCCAACAAGCAATTTCCCAAGAATAACAAACCATCGATACATCAACAAGCAAGTGTTCATCCCTTAGCTTTCGAAATATTTTTACAAGAATATCATGATTTAATTTATTCCAGCCTCTACTTTGAGTCTCTTCTTTTTGGGTATTCTTCCTCCCATCTTCAATGTCTGTACAGTTGGCCATGGCTATAGAATTTTTCTGAAAAACTGAGTTTTGGATGTGTGTTGTGCCTGTATAGCCACATATATCATACATATCAGTGTACAAAAACGACATGTATCGATTACAATCCAATTTGTATTAGGCAAATAGCCTCTATGTTTTATTTCACAAAGAGTTTTTCGTTTACTGGCTTTGCTAAAACTTAGGACAAAGAGGGAGGAGTCCATTACTGACCTGGCCTCAACAAAGTTGGCTAAAGTCCCAAATCTGTAGGGTACCCTTTTGACTCGGACACAGATGAAGTCATTCATAGATAAATAATTATATTTAAAAAGTAATCAAAATATTTAGCCAGTATGGACTTTAGGCACCACATATAAAAAAAAGTCTAAAATTTTAGAGTTCAATAATGAAGTATAAATCTATTATAACTTAGCTTACAATTAAGTCCACAAAATAAAATTTATAATTTAGATCCAAAAGTGAAATCTATCTCTCACATACACATTTATTAAAGGACAAAAAAAGAGTTAACACTTCGATAAAGAAATATAATAAGCGTCTCTTTCACTTCCACAAATAAAAATAAATCAAACACATTTTATATTTCTCTCAAACTCGTTTTTGTTCTCATTTAAATACAAAAACTCCAATTAATTAAATTATTTGTTCTCATAAATGATCCACAATAAAAACTAATTAATATAAAAAAAAAACTTTCAATAAAGTTGTAATCAGATAAAATAAAACACAACAAAATAATATGTGAATGTTGCGTACATAAATAAGTTAAGAATCATATAAAAAAATTAAAATAGTAAAATAATTTAATAACAATAGAATTACGATTGTATATTAATAGTTGATAATGTAATAGCACAATTTTCATGAAGAACATGCAAAACAAATAAGAACATAAAAGTTGTAATGAAAAAATAGATTGTATTTCAAAAAGTGCAAGTCAAGCAAGAGATGAGAGACACAAATAGATATACGACTCTGTTTGCTAAAAAAAGTATACTTGTTTATGATGATTTATGTATATTTACAATTCATGTAGATTATACTATTAAATAGTTGTACACAAATAGAATGAGTACGAGCATATATTAATTAAATGACCAAATTACTAAATATATATATATATATATATATATATATTTTGTGACACCACGTTGTAACATTGAACATTTTAATTATGACAATATCTTCTAAAGGTCCACACATTATTTTTGATAAATTAAAAAAATACATAAAATATAGAATAACACATATTACCTTTAATCCTTGAGTATCATCCAGTAATTAATTTGTCTCACTTAATCGGTTCCATAGATAAAAATTAGACAATGAGCAACGAGTAGAGATTACAATTGTTGCGAGATGTACAAACACAGAGCCCTAAATTTTTGGGGTCCCAATTTAATTTTCAATCTTTAGTTTAGCTTCATTTTGCTGATGCTCTTTTGAATGGATCAAGTTAAAAGGTTCTATATATTTTTGCAAATTTATTTAAAACTTTATAGAAAGTCTTAACATATAACAATTTTTTTACAAGTCTTTGTAAAATTTTATACAAAATTCTAAAATATAACAGTTTTTTTTTTTAAATCTAAAAATAAAGACTTCTAACTTTAAAAATAACAATCTCTCAAATTTTTTTACTATTGTTTCCTCAACTCTCTCTGCCTCCCTCCAACTCTTTCTCTCCCTCCTCTCATACTTCTTTGTAAAATTCTTTTACTTTTTCTGACGGAGGAGTTGTGGATGTGTGAGTGTGTGTTTTGTGCCTATATGGACACACATATATGATACATATCATTGCATAAAAGGACATGTATGGATTAGAATCCAATTTGTATTAGGTAAATGGCCTCTATGTTTTATTTAATAAAGAGTTATCCGTAAAAACTTAGGACAAAGAGGGAGGCATTATTAAATGGCCTCAACAGAGTTGGTTAAAGTTCCAAATCTGTAGGCTACCTTTTTAACTTGGACACAGATGAAAACATAAAGAGTCATTCATAAATAAATAATTATCGTAAAAAAGTTGTAAAATAATTCGCAAAAAAATTATTCAAAATTGTTAAATCGAGTACGTGACACGCATAGTCTTCTAGTCCAAGATCAGGTGGTGCCTTCTTCAACATTTCTACTACTTCTTTGCCCCTTTACCCATTAATTGACTGTACCAACTGGTTTCTACTTCAAGATTCAAAGTTCGAAACTTTTCCAATTTGGTCAATGAACGTGATTTGTGAATAACTGGCTACGTATAATCTAACCATCCAGAGGACATATGATTGAGACAAGCGAGTAATTGTAATGATAAAGAATTGAGACAATGATATGTATAAGAAATAAAATGCCCTACTAAAGATTATCGAACTACACCTATGCGTACGGACACATTTATGGCTCAAGATCGTACCTCCTCTCCAGATTAAAAAAAAAAGACTTTGGCTAGATCTATCAACGCAAGCAAATCCTGTTATCTTAGATTTTTAAATCTCGTTTATCTTAGATTTTATCTTAGATTTTTTGATCTATCGGGTTAGTATTAAGACACGGCCATTTATCTTAAGAAACTTTGAGAAAAAACAGAACGTCACGAAGTTTGTCTGTTTTGTTCATCAACATTCAATTAGATTTAATTCTACAAAATTGGAATTACAATCAAATACAAATTCATTATGCCTTCCAATCTAATGACTCGTTATTATGGAGAGAGGAATACCCAGACCTTGTGGCCTCCTATCTCCATGATGATATTATTGCTTTTTGATTTAATAAAATGCAACGCTACCGTTTCATATAAAAAAAAAACATTCAAATACAAATGTGTTTGTGTTGGCCCAACTTGTTTATTCTCGTGTTGTGTTCATGTTAACTCATATAACTCGTAAATCAAAATTTTAACAGTAAGAGTTAAATCTAATACTAAACAATCTCCAAATCAAACTCACATTCATATTTTTTTATAGACTAAAAATTAACTTAATAAATATAATAATAATAAAAATAAGTAAAAAATCCTCTTTTTGTACAAAAATTATGTCAGTGCTTGGGAAAAATAACAAAAATCAAATATTTTATTCATATAATATTAATTAAACGTATTAATCATGTCAATTACGTGTTATTCATGTTTGATACTAACCTGACCCATTTATTATTCTTATTAATAGGTCATGTCATTTACAAATACGTATCAAAAAATAATCAACATCAACCCACTAATTTCAAATCGTATTTAGGTGTCATCCCAGAAATTGTCCAAAGATATGTAAGTTTCAAACCGTGTGTGTGTATGTGTGTGTTATATACCCTGCACGAAAGGGAACCAAAAGATCGACAAAAGGCCCAAAGGTTGACCCAAAATCCCGGAAGCCTAATGAATCATGGGTTGGTTGAGCCCGTCAAATGGAGACCCACGGGCACATTGCCACATAAACAAGTCAATCATCTGCGATCGTGTTCTACTTCTACATATCAGATGCATTTATTTGCTCACATCACCATAACAGAACATACTTTGCCATAAGTAAGAAAATAAAAGCTGCCCATGTTTTTGTATTGATTAATCATCCGAAACAATGTTACAGAGTTGCTGTACAAAGTTGAAAAAATATCAAAATTCCCCGAATCGAAACTCAATGGGGAAGTAATATAATGGCAAATATAATTTTTTGCTCTTCTAATTTGCATTTCTAACTCTTTTTTTTTTCTGTGATTAAAGCTCTCCAGAATCCTAAGTTCTTGTATCTGTGACAAAGAATGAAGTCAGTTTCATTCAATCAACTTGCAATCTATTTTCATTTAGAATGCTTATCTATAACCTATGCTGATATCCCTGTAGCTTCCTTCGGTATCAAAAATAGAAAAGCAACTGGGATGAAAGTGCAGAGGACTTGAATTGCAACTCCCAAAAGAAGGTTGTCATAAGAACCTGAAGAGATGTTTAGGAATGAAGCCAAACCAGCACCTACAAATGATCCCAGGGTAGAACCCAAGTTATTTATCGACATGAAGAGGGCGAATAGTGTGCCTTCAATTCCAGGAGGGCAAAGCTGTCCAGATAAGATCAGGAATGGCATAAACCTGTAATGACATGGAAATTAGTCCAAGTGCACATGTATTCTAAAACTAGAATGGATCTGCTTAACCGATATAAGAACACTCCTGAAGCAAAAATGCACATACTTGAATTGATTGATTGCATCCGCAAGAGCAGACCCGCATAACACCATAGTCTTGTCTGATATGCCAAATGCAACATTGAATCGAGACACTAAAACTATATCTAACATACTCAAGATAGACAAACCAACATTAGCCCACCTGCATAAAATTTTGTAGATCTAATCAATTGGCAAGTTAATAGGAAAAAGGGCCCAATATATACCAGTGTAATGTAAACTTACATGAGAATTCTGCGCAATTTCATTTTCTTTAGGTAGCGATTATAAATGAAGGTTCCAAGCATGAGGCCTAACCACCCGACAACACGCACTGTGCCCAAAAAGGATGCTTCCAATTTCAAAAATTCTGTCTGGTAATAAAACATGGTGGTCGATAGGTTTGGGACAGTCACATGCGCCAAGAAAAACCAAGCCATTGGTCTAGCCTTCCCAAGAAGAAATTGAATAAAAAATAGTCATAATTAGAGCAGAAAAATATTGCGGAAAAGAATAAGAACATTACAGACATATGATGCCAGACAATTAAACAGAAGGACTTAAAAAAGCACATTTGGAAGCATTTCCATTCTCAAACCATTCCAAGACCTCATCCAATCAATATTTAAGAGGTCCGGTTATTATGCAATTATCAAACTCATCTGTTGTCCAGATGAACACACAGTACTCAAAGAGGGACGAATTGACTGGTGACGCCCCAACTGCCAAATAACCAATGAAGTAGTTATAGGTAATTACCTCAAGATGATTGGCTGACGAAAAGCCTGAAACAGAGTATAAGTGGCCATTTTAAAAGATCGGAACCATTGGGATGCCATTGATCCATCTTTTTCATGGATATGTAAATTATCTGTGATCACCAGTTTCTTTTTGCTATTTTTCATGCTTTTCCTTCTCCTTGAAGTACTGTTTTTGGAATTCTTAGCTGAGAAATTGTCTTCATCCAATATACTTGTGTTCTCCACGAGGGAGCCATTTGAAGTTGAAACTTCAAGCAAAACTTTACTGCTTACAGATCTCTCCTCAACCAAACCACAGGATAATAGCTGCATGCTCGGTAATACAGCGAAAAGAAGAAAAATTTTATCTATCTGCAAGTTACTTAATGCATATCCTCCTAGCAAACTCCCACCGATTCCTCCCAAAGCCATAGCCATCCAAGATATTGACTGGAGATCACCAGCAAATGAGGCCCTGATTAGAAGAGATTGTAAATACTCAGGTGACAATTTATTTAATTTTTATAAAACAATGAGAGCGAGGGAGAGAGGCTAAATCCACACTTGAACCTCAGCAATCCAAATTAGTATTTGAAAAGCAATATAAACCTTGCTATTCTTTTCACCCCACATTACCAATATCTGTCCATAAGGGTTAGCTAATGATAACTACAGAAAGCCTATTGCAGTAATTTGTTAGCCTAAACGTTGCAAGGCATGTGTTGATCAAATTTGACTTGTAAAGAAATTATGCCAGAGACTTGAGGTTGCATGTGGCTGGTTTGATAGCCAAACAAGTCTGACCTAGTTCTAAGAAGCTCAAGCTGAGTTGTTTACAAGCAGTCGGTCCATTATAAAGAAGTCTCTTTGGCTTGATTGCCTTTTGTATCTCATTCTGTTGACAGGTTACGTCAGAAGACTGAGCTATATGTGACTCAAAATTCATGCATATATTAGTGGAATGATATAACTCATTTATTGAATGAACATACCGCTCAAATCTCACTGCCTCTGCTATCATCGCATCGATTACAACATCTGCCATTGCAGAGCCCAGGTTTTGCAATGACAGGAAAGTCATAAGCTGCACTTTGGAATTCCTTGAGGATGCAGTGAGGCCTAAAAGGACCCATGGGAAGAGAGAGAGTAGAGTTGCAATCATCAAGTATGGAATTCTTTTTCTTCCTCTTATTGGGATACAATCTGACAAGATTCTGCGAATGAGATGCACATTCAGATTCCAAGAGAGCGAATAATCATATTAAATGACCAATTTGCCACCAAAAGCTTCTCTAGTGAACCCCCAGTGGACCAAATATTAGGATTGAATTGTCAACAATTTAGCTCACTTGAATCTACTGTCAACAGAGCCCCAAATTATTTAACAACCTAATCTTGCCTCCTGGAATTCTTGAAATTTGTGGTTCCCTGGTTAATTTTCTAATTGATATGAAATAACTCCATATCTTTATACACCAAAATTCCATGCATAGTGTTTTTGGAATTCTAACAAAAAAACAGCTATCCTATAACTCATCATTGTACACACTGAATGAAAAGTCCTGCAACCACCCTATTTAATGCACATAGTAGATTCATTAAAAGGATGGTGTGCGTCTCAAAATACTTTGGATTAAAAAAGATGAGATTCTTTCATTTCCATAGAATGATTTCCTTATTCACATTTTTTTCTGTCTTTGTTCTTCCTTTTTCCCTTTAACCACAAACATAAAATAGTATAAATTAATAGCCAAAAGATGTGATTCAAGCAGACTTGAATGCCTAAGGATCCATTCTTTTTCTGAACTATACAGTTATATTTCCATCTGAGCAGTGCATACATAATGAGTACAAGTTAGATGCATACCCATATAACGGTTTTATGCTCCATGGGAAAAATGCTATTGATGACACAAACTGGGAGGCTGAGGGCGACAACTTTAGATTGTCTTTCAGCTGATATGAAACTGCTGTCCATACAAAAGATCTAAAACCCTGATCAAACGAAGTCATCAGGAAAAAGTAAGTAAATAGAGTAACAACATACACAAAAAAAAAAAAGAAAGGAATAAAGAAGCAGGGAAGCAACCATAGGTCACAAATAACCTTGAAAGAGGTTTAAGGTGATATCAGAATTTTGACATTTGTAACTTCGATACTAAAAGTATTCTACTCTATGGCAGAACCCTATTTGTAGTTCACCAAGTGATAGACCAGTATGATTAACCCACACGTTCCCTTATACTTCCTCGCTACATTATACTACCTTATGTGTAACCCACACGTAACTTTGAGGCTTCAACTCATTTACGCCTCTCTGCAACACCCATTGTTCTTTAAAAGAAATGACTACAGCATTTTGGATGACTTCTCCACCTCTTCTCCTCCATTGGTGTTATCTTAACTTCTCATAGTGCAACAATTTCTTGGTCCATCCGTGATTTAATTAGGGAGCAATCCATCCATAGGCATATCCTCATTCTAACTACTCTTATTTTTTAAGTTGGTAATTACACATAAGAAAGTATCTCATACCAAAGAATGCAGCAAACTTGATACTCCCGCAAGTTTTTCCCTCAACCTGTTCATAGATTGTTCATGATTACACAACACTTGAATATCACCTCATCAGTTCATCCTTCCTTTTTCAGTTTTTTGGTTAATGCCCCTTTTATTCTCCCATCGCTAACAGTCATATTAATAAGCCAAGATAATGAAATTTTTGTTTGAGATACCTTAAGGGGTGATAATGTATACTCTATGTCATACATGATATGTCCTACACAAAAGTACAAGAAGAAGAACAATTAAGATGCAACCACTTTTTACTCTGTGCATCCAGAATTCAATGTTGAAATTAATCAACTCTATGAAACCTCCTTAATAGATTTGTTTTCTCAACTTGGCAGAGCCATGATAGGCCTATTATATCTTCATGAAGAGTATTTTCAATGCTGGTGTATATAATGCAATATCAAGCCGTTAAAGACAAAGTGTTTGTGCACGTTAAAGAACGGATACTAATATAAACGACAGAAGAAAACTAAAAATGATACATGTCTGTAAATTGGGCAATAGCATGGCTTGTGGGAAATCTAAAAAAAGGTTGGAATTAGATCATGCAGTTGCCCTAGAAATGTCAGGGGATAAGGTTTTGGACTAGATTATTTCATTTACCATTCTGCAGCCATAATATTAAGTTTAAGCCTGAATGTGACAAACCCAGAATTTCAAAATAAGGATTCACAGATCTATCCGTCTCAGAAACGTTAGAACCCCAACTACAAACAACTCATTCTTCGAAGACAATCAATATTCAGCAAGATCAACAAGGAAAAGTGTAAGTATATTCCAATCAAGAAATCAATAACGATAATAAGATCATAGAGGTGATGTAAAAACCTGAGTAAAATAAATCAAGCAGACAAGCCATAGAAATGAAGCCCCGAAAGCTTTTCGCAATTGTTTTGCAAGCTGTATCATGATTGATAAGTCCCCCAGCAGCTCCTGATCGTACCGCAACGCAAATCTCGTTTGGATTTTCTCCCTGTAAAGAGGGGAGAGAGAGAGAGAGAGAGAGAGAAGGAGAATAACGTTATTCGCGGCACTTCCCTCTTTCCCTGGTATGGCGGACCACCGACCTTGACAAGTCAACTTTTGAGACTTTTACCTGTTTTTGGGGAGGATTAATATTACACATATATATTTCTAAATTAAAGTTTTAAATTTTATTATTTTATTTTTATGAATAATAATTACAAATCTATATCATAAAAAACTTAGCAACTTGAATTTTCATTACTTACCTATTTTTTCCTAAAAATATCACATTACTCATTTTTATTATATATTTAATTATTTAATATTTAATTAATTTATAGTTTAACACGATTTTTATTTAAGACATTATCCATACACGATAGTATACATGCGTTAAAAAAAATTATAAAATTACTTATTTTGAGAAAATTGTCGATATCTTTAAAAAAATAATGGATAAATTTTAAATTATGTAATCAAATAAATTCAGGAAAAAAATTATTATTTAATACAATAAGATTGATTTTTTAAACAGTCGAATTTTATGTTCAATTGTATTTTAAGGTACAAGTACAGATTATGACTAGTAAATTTATGAATAACCTACACTAAAAAAAATTTCAAATCTTATTTTAAAATACCTTAGACTTATTCAAATTAATATTATCAAAAATATTCTTACGTAAATCTACGCCCCCAGGACAAAAATAGGCATATGGAGTGAACCAATAGAGGTGGGTAATGAGATAGTTGAGTATGAAATTAAGATTGCTGAATGTCAATAAACTCATTGCGGTCAAACTAATGCGCCAACCTCAAAAATAATAAAGACCCTTTACCCATGTATATAACCAAGTGAACAAGTCAATCAGGCTTAGCTCGTATACTAAACGAGGTTTGAATTTGAGCTCGAGCTTACTTCGTTTCAATAATGAATGAACTTCAATTCATACTTGAACTGATCACGAATACCTCGGTTCATTTGCAATTCTAGCCAAAACTTATCAAGACATACCAAGCGCCAAGGGACTACGTCTTTGCAAGCGGGGGACTCAAACACGGTTATAATGGCCAAAGTGACGTTATAACTGTTACAAGCTTAGGCACAGACAATTTGTACAGTTTATACATGCAATTTGTACAGGCATACAACAAATGTACCTGATTTCTCCACACTTCTCATGCAAGTAACATAAGCATGGATAAGGATTTTACCATATTACATACACATTGGACACCAACCTTTTCTTTATAATTAATTAACTAGATTTTTTGGGGCCTGATTAGGTGCATCATATTCAAAGGCAATACATTGGAATATTAGCAGGACGATACACAAAAGGTCTGACAGCATGAGAATAGCCCGATGGATGCTTGTAACTGAACTTGACGCCTGAGCTGCCTTCACCCAGATGGGTGCAGTGTTCATGGAAGCTGCTAATAGGTCTTGCCAGGCATGCATCCCAGCGATCACTCTCTGGCATTGTCTCTGCCACTGTGTAGATGCCCTTAGAGTTTGTGAATGCCTGATAATTTAGAACTTCCCCAGATTTTGTTATGCAAAGAACGGCAACCTCAGCACCTGCACTCAGACAACCCAAACCATGCTTCATTCACACCAAAACTAATTCAAGATTACATGCTGCTGTGTCAATGTTATAATTGGTACTTCTTCAGACTTGGGCACTCATTTTCTGGACTCGTCTTGGCCACTGCAGGTTGGGATATAAGACATATCACTTTGTGCATTATGATGCCAAATGTTAGGTTTATACCGAGTCTTACCCTCCAATACTCTTGGTTAATAGAAACCAAGCTATGTGATAACATTTTCTGTTCTTTTTCCTTGATGAGAAACAAACAACTTTACAGAAATTCAGCAATAATAAGAAAGAAAGAAATGGTGGACAACTCACCCAACCCAAAAACAACCAAGCAAAAAACAGTACATAGTGATCCTTGACAACATTAAATCTAATTATAAGTAATGATGAACTTGTGACTATGTGTAACAACATTTTCTTAGGAGCAATAAACTTGTAATCATGAACACTTGTTTTCCATAGCTCTTGGAAGCAAAAATTGATTGTAAAACCCAAGTCAATAATAGACCATCTCATGCTTCCCCTTGTGAAAAGTCCATGAGATCAACAAAGAAAATAACAGTTTTTGTATTTAAATTTCCCTTTATTTGGTCGTGTAACATAAGTTGGCTTACTTCATCAGTTAGATAAGAATCACACAGGTGAACACACGCGCGCACACACACAACTTATCAGTCCAACAACTAAACATCAACCTAACTGAGGATGGTGGAGACTTACAAGGCATAGATGCATGCAAATCTCTACCGATATGGGGCAATTGGATTTGTTTGATCACCTAGGAAAAAGACACACAAACACAGTGCCTATGTTACTATGTATCCAAACCACAGACC
>CM042197.1:2609344-2675240 GCA_023539305.1 Ilex asprella
TATTTCTATCGCATCATTTTGAATTTATTTGAATATTAAAATAATTGAATTTATTTTTCAATATAAGTATATTATATATCACTTTTTTATCGAACAAAAAACATATAATATCAAAAATAGTATTTCATTATCATACACAGCTATATAACCCCTCTCGTCAAACAGACAACAGTAATCATTCCCTTGACTAAACCAAAGATATGAATGGAGTGTATACAAGGGTGGAATTAAAATTTTCATTTGGTAATATTAGATTAATTAAAATAAATAAATAACGCATATGTGATATGATGGTGTATTTTGTATCAATTTTACTCATTTAAAATTCAAACTTTTCTCACCATATATACGCCACATCATTTAATAAATGACCAAAAAATGATATGATGCTATTTTTATATCAAATATATTGATTTAAAATTTAAATTTTACTCACCATATATGCGCCACATCATTTAATTTTTCTCACCATATCTAACACGGTTATTTCATTTAATTTTTTTCATTTTATTTTATATTTAGTTTACAACGCTGCATCATTTAATTTTTGTCTTTCTATGTTGTATTCAGTTTACAGCGCTGCATCATTTTTTTTTCATTCTATTTTGTATTTAGTTTACAATGCTGCATCATTTAATTTTATTTTTTCTTTGGCCCTATCTATTATTCATTTAATGGCATGCATCATTTAATTTTATGTTTTAGCCTTTTTTTTAATTTATTTGACATTATCCTTTTTTTTATCACGGTAATTACTATCAATCCTAAAACAATTATGTTTTTAAATAAATATAATTACAATGATAAATACTTTTTAAATCTTCTATCAATATAACAAGTTTACTGCATTAATATTAAATTATTATTATTTTGACACTTGCATTATCCATTTATTAATTGTATTAGTGAATTATATTTTCTTTATTCGTATCTTGTTGGGTTCAAATAAAAAATTATCATCTTCTTAAGTAATTCAATAAACTCTTAGGGCATGTTTGGTATGTTTGTGGGGATGGGTTTGGATTGACTTGATGAAACTCGGGTTTGATCTAAAAAGGGATTCAAATATGAGATTCAACTTTTAATGTTGTTCATACCCATGTTTGGTATGCGTAGGGATATATGATTATTATGGTAATATATTTGTATATAAATGACTATTTTGTCCTTTATCCAATTTGTATATATGAGAAATATAGAATATATAGGGGGTATAAATATCATTTATAACTTAAACTCTCAAACCCACATATGAAACCCACCCCCTCCCTTGGGTTTTATGAAACCCATGAATGAGGGTTTCATGATCGGGCCATGACCGGGCCGGGTTTAAAATCTTATCCTTACTTTACACATACCAAACATGGGTTTAAGGGGGTTTACTCTCTAACCCATGTTTCCAAACCCTCCCAAACCCTCGTACCAAATACAAGATAATGGAGAAGTAGAGAATGACTTTTAATAATCTAAAAATCTTTTTAATAATTTTTTATTTTAACACTTTTCATACTCTTTAAAAGTCGGTCAATTGAATCACACAGGAGATATGTTTTAAACTTGACGGTGATGTTTTAAAGTGATGTTCGATCACTTTAAATGATGTGACAAAATCTAAATTATTGTTATGAAAACAGTGAAAGCAAGAGTTATATATGTAGAGTGCAATTGCTATACCAAGCCAATAGTATCATATGATATAACCCTCCCTTGTCGAATAATCAAGCCTGCAAGTTAGCGTAGTTAGCCCCACAAAATTTCGAAACCATGTATATAATCTCCATACCAACGAAAATTCCTCTGCCTCTCTATCAATTCCTCCATTGCCGTACAGATTGCAGAAATCCACAGCTTTTGTAGGAATATCAACAGTTCATAACTCTTCTGGAACCATCATCAACCTCACTCAAACCCCTCATTATTACAAAACCCACAATTAGTTACAGCTTCATTAACTCACTTGTTCTCTTTCTCCATCAAATTTGAAGCTTGAAAGCCAAGAAAATTTCACTACATAAGAGTCGCTTCTTTGAGTGTTTTTACTCTGAAAAAATGGCAGAATCATTTGAGGACACAATCCTTGAGGAGAGAGAAGAGTTCATGATTTCAGCTACAGGTGGAAACCCGACTCTCAGAAATGCCCATTTTTTGAAACCCATTGTAACCTCCATTAATGGACCACCCTTGAAGCTCCCTTCACTCTCTCTCTCCTCTGAATCTGAGTGGCCATTGAAGGTTTCCTTCAACGGATGGCGAGACCCTCTACTTAAGTGGAAAACATGGGTCGATCGCATGCATTCTTTATACCAATATGTATGGAAAGAAGCTGGAATCTATGAAGCTATCATGGGTTCTACATACAAAATCTATAGAAACTATTATTTGGTTTTTGGGCTTGCGGAGAGATGGTGTTGGGAGACGAAAACATTTGTGTTTCCTTGGGGTGAAGCAACGATAACATTGGAAGATATGATGATTTTAGGGGGATTCTCTGTTTTGGGTGCCTCTGTTTCAATGCCTCTTGAAACCCAAGAATTGATTGAAATCGAAGAAAATCTGAAGCAAGCCCACAAAGACCTTGTTAAATCAAAATCACAGAAGGCACATCATCTTCAATGGATTAATTGCTTTATGGGTACTGGAAGCAAATTTGAACATGAAGCATTTCTTTCTCTTTGGTTGTCGAGGTTTGTTTTCCCTGGAAATGGCTATAACACTATTGGGAAATATGTTTTTCCAATTGCAATTCACCTAGCCAGAGGGACTCGGATTGCGCTTGCTCCACCTGTTCTTGCGAGCCTCTACAGAGATTTGAGTTTATTAAAAGAAGCCATTTCTGCTTCAGCTGACTTGGGTGGTGATGAAAGTGAAAACAGCTTTTTAGCACTTTGTGTTTGGGCACCATTGGCATTGGTTCAAATCTGGGGTTGGGAGAGGTTACCACCATTGCAGCCAAAACCCAATTTCCTAAACTCCGGCGATCCGAGATTGGCTCGCTGGCATCAGATGAAGAAGTTGAATATTGGGAATGTGAGATTGGCTATAGACTCTTCTGCAGATAGTTTTCTATGGCGCCCATATGCCATAGCTGTTGACAACTGGTTGATGCCTAAGTTTTATAAAGAAAAAGAAGAGTGGGTGTCTGGCAATCTTGTTTGGGATGAAGAATTTGAATCTTTTGCTAGATGTTTGAGGGTTTGTGAGCTTGTTGGCATAGACTGCATAGAACAGTACCTCCCACATAGAGTTGCAATGCAATTTGGGATGGACCAGGATCTACCAGGATGGGTTCCTCAGTCGGATTGGACTCCAGAAATTGCCTGGCTGAATTACAGCAGACCCATCAGGGATGTAAAACTGTACATTCCACCTAGGCTCTTTGAGTCAGATGTAACTACCCTATACGCACAATGGTGGAAACAGTCAGTTTTAGCTCCACAGGATGCTATTACAGGTGTTGTGCGACGTCCAAGGACTTTGAGGAGATCAAAAAGATTGTGCAACATATCCGAAAGAATGAAAGGAGGCAACGAAGCTGATGTTCCTCCTGGTTTTCCTCCAAAACGTGAAGATATAGGAGGAAATCAGAACACACTGCTACACAATTTGAAAGGATGGAAAGGAATCAACAATGCTGATGTTACTTCTGACTTTGCTCCTAGGTGTGTAAATGTGGAAGGAAATCAAAACACACTGCTACAGAATCTGAAACGAAGAAAAGGAGGCAACAATGCTGATGTTCCCCCTGGCTTTCCTCCCATGTGTGTGGATGTGGAAGGAAATCCAAACACACTGCTACAGAATCTGGAAGGAAGAAAGGGAGGCAATGATGCTGATGTTCCTCCCAAACGCGTAAATGTAGAAGAAAATCAACACACTTCGCTACACAAGTTTAGAGACGGGAAAGGTGGCAACGATGCTTATGTTCCTCCTGGCTTTCCTCCCATATGTGTAAATATTGACGGACATCGATATACCTTGCTACACAAGTTGAAAGAAATGAAAGGAGCCAACAATGCCGATGTTCCTCCTGGTTTTATGCCAAAAGGTGCCAGGGGGGTGGAAAATCTTCAAAACCCCGTGGGAATATTGCAAGCTAAGAACAAGCATCACAGTGGAGAGGAAAGACGTGCTTCTAATGACAAGCATTTGCTGGCTGCTCAGTTTCAATTTCAGTCATCATCAACTGCAAGTAATGGAGATTTTGGAAAGAGGGAATCGTTAAGGAACCCAGGAGAAAAGATTAAGCAGACGGAAGCTGTAACAGTAAAATCAGAAACAGGCAGCGAGCATGAAAATCAGAGCAAAGCTGGAAGTTCAATTCATTGCACGGTTAGCATCAACCCCCCAGAAGGAGAAGGCAGTAGCTCTGTTACTTCTGACATACTGAAGGTGGAACTTGAGGATCGAATTAGCAAACTTGAGAGTATTGTTGCTGGTCTAGTAGCAGTAAAATGTGGGAACATGGTTGTGAAGAGAGCCTACTAAAGTTTTATCCAACTTTAAACCATAGAAAGCCTGTCCCCTAGTATCCTCTTTTAAGTCGTGTTTAATTTTATGCTCATGCAGAATCACAAATGTAATCAACAAGGGAAAACCATAGGGTTTCATTCTTTGTTATAGCGATTTTAGATTCATGATTTTAGATTCAAATTTTGTGAAAACTTGGCCATTTTGCATTAATCAGGTCTAAGTTCGATAACTCATTCTGTCAAAGTATCACACAACCATCTATATCATCAAATGGCAGTAAAGCAACTCAAAAATGGCATGCTATATGGTTTGGAGGGACTGTAAGTACACGTTGGCACCCATATGCAATGAAAAGAATTCCTGGCCTTTAAGATTAATCTTGATGTAAATGCATAATGTGTAAGCTCAAAAAAGCACAGAGCACATTGCAGGTATTGATATTCTTCTGAGTTTCCAATATTTTGTATGAATTTCGGATTTGATAGCTTGTTTCTTTTTGTTTGTCCATTGGGTGGAATTTACAAGTTTATCAGCGACGTATCTCCAATGGGTTGGTTCAAGATTTTGATGGTTTTTGAATCTAGGAATGGTTGGCTGAAGTAGCAGATAGAAAGGAAGATGAGCTGCTTTTCGCTTTCCATGTTAGAAGAAAAACTCTTGAGAAAGTCGTTGGCAAAAAGCTTTCAGGTATACAGAGACCCAAAAACTTTAGCTTTGTTTGTCAACATTTCCTTCAAAATTGGTATCTTTAAATTCTTCTTTTATACCAAGTTCTTGCCCTATTATTTTTATTTTTGGATTTTCTGAGTATTCAACGTTCCTGCCTCCTTAATTGTTTTAATTGTTACTCCGATGATTGTCTTATTCGAATCTGTTCATCTTATCTGTATTAACTCGTGTCCTTGTGCCACAATCTGTCTCACATCAGAAAATAAACCCAGTTTTTATGATGTTGTAAACCCTCGCTGCTACCAGACAAACAGCCCCCCCCCTTTTTTTTTGATCAAAAAACAGGCCCCTTTCATTTTCTCCTTTTTCATACATGGTTTCTTAAAAAGATATCTGTATTGATCATACATCATACAGATTTTGCTTTTCGGAAATAGGTTCACCCAGAAGGCCTTCAGATTGGAATAGTAGGATGATGATTGCTGAAGGGGCTGCCAGAGGATTTGAATACTTGCATGAAACAGCTAACCCTCCAGTGATTTACAGGGATTTCAAAGCATCTAACATACTATTCGGTGAGAGCTTTAACCTCAAGCTTTCGCATTTTGGACTTGCCAAGCTAGGTCCAACTGGCGATAAGAGTCATGTGTCTACCAGGGTTATGGGGATTTATGACTATTGTGCACCTGAATATGCACTCTATGAATTTAACACTTCGTAGAATTATTATGAAGCACTCTGGAACTATTTACCCTCAGAAATTCATCATTCTGTGAAAGTTTTCCAATATTGTGATGAGAGCCTGCCTAGGAAATTCACAATGTTACTGATTTTGAAGGCACAACCGTTGTTCAAAAGACAAAAAGGAAGTTTCACTTAGTGGCAGACCTATTACTTGAAGGGAACTACCACCCCATTAAGAGCCTTTACCAAGCTCTTGCAATAGCAGCAATGTGCCTCCAAGAGGAAGCTAGTGTTCAGCCTTTGATCAGCAATATGGTAACTACCCTTGAATACTTCTTTATAAGTAAGAACAACGAGGCGGTGGGTGCAGAGATAATGATCATCGTGTTGGAGTTGGATAATTGGTATAAATTTTGTTCTAAAGTTTATTTTGTTGTTTGAATACTAATCAGTATTTATCTTTTTAGTGGTAGAGTTATGTAATCTTCATCAAGAAAAACTCATGAAATCACAAAGAAATGGCTGTTGAAGATATTGAAAACAATGGAGCAGGTGTTGTTTGGGGCCAGAGACCGAGCAAGTGCTTAGTCTCTGATTTTGCTTAATGGCTGCTGTTCAAATTTGCAGTATATCCACCGTGGCAATTATGTGATTATTGTGGTTTATTTTAGTTTAAATATTACTGGTAAGAAGTTAAATTTTCAAATTATAGAAATATAACAGCGGTTAAGATTGATTTAATTTTATTATATTTTGATTCAATAGTATAAAATTTATTCTCAATTTTTATTTCCTGCTCAAAAACGTATTTTTTATTCTGCGCCTCCCAATGTTAGATAATCTCACTAATTACATTTATACCCTTCTTATTCCTCCTCTACCTCTATTGCTCTTTTTTTTTTTTTATTCATTGAATTTTAAATTACGTGATTAAAGAGAAAAATAAATAAATTTTAAATGTTGTACAATTAATGTTTTATTTTTGGTATTGTAAAATTTCATCAAACACGGGTCATTGTTATTAGTTAGTCAACAATACATAAAAATTAGGACGAATTGTAATTTGTATTCTTGAAGATTTTTTAAAAAATATTTTATATCTTGAAAATTTAGAATTTTTATATTATATCCTTAATATATTACTCTTAAATTGTGATGAGAGCCTGCCTAGGAAATTTAGAATTTTTATATTATATCCTTAATATATTACTCTTAAATTGTGATGAGAGCCTGCCTAGGAATTTTAGAATTTTTATATTATATCCTTAATATATTACTCTTGAAAAATATTATAATATAGCTCTTAAAATTTGATAATCATTATGTCAACATCAATAAAGTAAGTTTTGACGAAATAAGTAACAGAAGTTAATGCAAATATCATATTATAATATTTTTAATACATTAATATGTTATTTGGTAGACGTATTATGAGGAAATTAAATATTATATTATATTATTTTTTGTTTAATCGGGTCTAATATTTTGTTTGATAAACAAATTTGATACAATATTAATTTCAAAAACGTATACTAATTGTATATTTTTTATACGATAGACCTGTATTATGAAAATCTTTTAATAACATCAAGAGATGTAGTATTATAATCAAATTCAAACTCAAAAGTATTATTCTAATCAAATAACCGAGTGGATTAAATAACTATTATCCAACGCTTATACTATGTATTGCTAAATATTAGATTAAATTACAAATTATTCTAATATCATATCTAATCATGTTTTTAATTCACCTGTGTTGTATTAGATTATATTATTTTATTTAATTAATTTATTTTTTAATACGACAACCAAACGAGTTATACGAATAAAATGTGAGAAATCTCGTGTTTAAGTCTATAGAGCGAAAAACTTAAATCTTTAAAGGGTATAAAATGAGATTCTTCTAAAAAATATGAAAATAACAGGGACGACAAACATTTGCCAGCGATGACATTGTCCGCAATATTGGGGGTCCTTTTAATAATTCTTTTTTCAGAACAAGGGTTTTAGGGTCAGCTTCCATTCCAAGTCCCTCCACTCTCTCTCTCTCTCTCTCTCTCTACCTACATGTACTCTGTAGTCTCTTCCTCTTCCTCTTCCTCACACTGACTCACTCACAGACAATAATCTTATTATTTTGAGTTTCTTCAAGAAAGCTTATCAAAACGGGTGTTTTTTGTTTTCCTAACACCAGCAATAAGGTGGGCAGAGCTATGGAGGCCATGGCCATGGGGTTTTCTAATCATACCAGCCCCTTCAAGCCCTCTTATTGCCCTCCTCACGTATGGTTATGCCATTTGTGCCATCGCGCTTCTTCCATGTCTCCTTCTTCACGGTCCTTTTGGGCTTCCTCCACAAAAGCCCTTCACAGGTTCGGTCTATATCTTAGTCATACTGTTAACTATTCTGCCTTTTTAGTGTTTTTTATGGGTTTTTGCTTGGCGGGTTTTAGTTTTTTTTTCCATGCCCATTTGCCATAATACATGCCTTGGGTTTTCGTGTGTTGGCCACAATCCTCTGGTTTATTGGGTTTTCTTCCTGGGAATTTAAATGCATTGTTTTAGTTGTAAATTTTCCTATGTAAAAACGTGTGTTGAGTTTTTTGGTTTGCTTTTTTAGCTAGTTGCAGTTTGGGTTTTCCACTAACTGTTACTTATTGAGATTTCAGAGTTGGATTTCAAGTAAGTCGAGTTCTTATCAAATTAATGAATGTATTATTTGACACATTAATTGTGATCATGTTACCTTAACCATAATGACAATCCACTGAAATATGCAACAAGGAAACAAGAGATTACCCGATCGATTCTTTTAGTAATCAGTTATTGTGATCCAAAAGAATATTGACTAGATGAGAAGGGAATGGTCGGATTTTAAGCAAGTTGAAGTTTCTTTTATTCCTACATGCTAATTTTAAGGTCAAATGGAAAATCAAGTCATTGAGTCAGGACATTCTGACTTTGTACCAATAAACTGGATGCACAAAAGTTGCAAGCCATTGTGTTACCGTGTTGCTGGCTTGGTTTCTTCTGATTGTTTAGCTTCTTTCCCATTGGAGATTGCAAGCTGTACTTTCACGTCTCCTTTTATTCATAATTCTGCTATTGTTCGCATTTCATTTTTATCAAAATTGCAGGAGAGAAATCTGCCCACTGGACAATGCCAATGGTTCCTTTTCCCGCGCGGCTGTGTTTAGTAGTTATTTCAAGTGTAAACAAAGTTCAAGTTATTACACACAGCCAAATACTGACAACCATAAATATGAGAACTTGGAACATGGTGACTGGAAGCTTGAGGTTTGTAGGGTGCAAAAAAAAAATCATTTTACTTCATCTGCTCGGATGCGTCAAAATCTTGTAAATCGGGGTAGTTCAAAAGGAAAACACTTTCCGAATGGATTTGGTAATGTACAAAGTTTGAAGGAAGAAATTCAAGTTCCAAAAGATTTTATGAGACCTGGTAATTTAAATACTGCCATAGAGTGGCATAGGGAGAGTGTCAAGGTAAAGGAAACAAGAGCACTTTATGTTAGTATTACGGACAACAATGTGGGTTGTGTTGATGCATACCACAGAACATCAGGAGAAACTACTGAAAGTAGTGCGCCAGTGGTCAAAGGTTTGCAAGATTGTAGTAATTATCAGAAATTGCCACATTGCTATGCATTTCTAGAAGAAAAATATTCTTTGGAGGATGTAATTAATGAGGATGTTGCTTCATCTGTGATGCCTTCTGCTGATGTAGGAGTCAATGACAATGTTGCTCCAAATAATATTCGTAATGGTGGATCATTCCTCTCAGCAGAAAACTTTGCAGGAAATGCTGTTGAATCGATTGCTGAGAATGGGGCTTTTAGAAGCTCAATTGGATCAAAGCAAATGGGCTTTGACAAAATAAAACCACAATCTTCTGGCCTGTCATATAAATCCAATAGGCAGGAGCAGATGGTATATGTAAATGGTGAAAAACGTCATACTTTTAAGAAGGATTGTGCTTTACATAAACCAGCATCCATGGAGCAAGACCCGTTTGAACCAATGGAAAGGGACGTAGCTAATGGAAAACATGCTAGTGCTGATATAGAAAATGAAATACAACGTTTTGACCAGTTCCGTCTGCGTGAGAGACTTGGGCGCATCTATGACAAAGTTCTTGTGGTTGATAATATCTCTACAGCCAAGGAAATAGTCAGTATGCTTACGAATCAATACAGGCATCTCGTCTATGCTTGTGATACAGAGGCACGTCTTATACTTGAGTTGCATTCTCTTCTTTTGAGTTTATATACTTGTGCAATTGTGAGCATGTACGCTAATTGGATTGTGTTATCCACATTCAAGTTATCTTTATGGTTGCTAATGTTTTAAGCTGCTTGCAAGCTTATCTATCTGTCTGCATATAATTCACAGGTGGCAAAGATTGATGTGAAGCAGGAAACACCTGTTGATCACGGAGAAGTTATATGCTTCAGCATTTATTCTGGACCAGAAGCCAATTTTGGCAATGGTAAGTCTTGTGTCTGGGTAGATGTTCTTGATGGTGGAGGCAGGAGCCTTTTGGCCGAATTTGCTCCATTTTTTGAAGACTCGTCCATCAGAAAGGTGAGCATTTTATTAGCATTGATTTTTGGTTGCCTGTACTGTCTGAAATATCGAAGGTATCATTATTTTCCTAAACTGAAATAGCGAATAAGTTGAGCATCTCATTTCAGCAACACGAATATGATGAACTTCTCTGCTCTTATGTAGGTTTGGCATAATTATAGCTTTGACAATCACGTTATAGAAAACTATGGGCTTAAAGTTTCTGGTTTTCATGCTGACACAATGCATATGGCTCGATTGTGGGATTCCTCAAGACGAACAGGTGGTGGGTATTCTCTAGAAGCACTCACAGGGGACCGGTCTGTCATGTCTGATGCTAGATTGTGCCCCGATGAAGGGCTGATTGGTAAAGTGTCAATGAAAACCATCTTTGGCAGAAGAAAGGTGAAGAAAGATGGATCTGAGGGCAAGATTGTCACCGTTCCGCCTGTTGAAGAGCTTCAGAGAGTGGAGCGAAAATCATGGGTTTGCTATTCTTCATTGGATTCAATAAGCACACTGAAGCTCTACGAGAGCCTGAAAAAGAAACTCACTAATAGGGAATGGAATCTTGATGGAATGCGAAAAGGAACAATGTTTGACTTCTATGAAAAATACTGGCATCCTTTTGGCAATCTTCTAGTGAAAATGGAAACTGAGGGGATGCTGGTTGACCGAGGTTATCTTGCTGAGATTGAGAAAGTGGCCAAGGCAGAGCAGCAGGTTGCTGCTGATAGATTTCGTAAGTGGGCATCTAATTACTGCCCCGATGCTAAATACATGAATGTGGGAAGTGATACACAGTTGCGCCAGCTTTTTTTCGGTGGCAGTGTAAACAGGTATGAACTTGAATGTTGTCATTGTTACTGAAACCAATTTAACACAACAATTTTTGTTTAGCTACACTAATACTATTTTATATTTGATTCTAAGAAGGGCGATACTTCCTGATAAATATGCATGAAAGCGGCTTTTCTCTGTTAACCAACAATGGTTCAAAGTAAAACTTACACCTTCTTCGGAGACTTTTATGGCAAAGAACATTGTGTTTAAGACTTGAGGTTGTGGTCAAAGTATGCATGAAGCTGACCAATATATGCAAATTATTTTCATATTTATGCGGCTTACTGTTGACCATATTCATGAGCACATTGAAATTTATGGTCACCATACTTTCTTAAATCACCAGCCTTAACATGACTCGATATCACTAAGATATTCTCTGATGTATCATTATTCTGCACAATAAATGGAGCAGGGCATGAAAATGTTATATTTGGCTCGAAATATGCCATATTGGATTGTGAGGTCTATATGTGTACGAGGCTATACTGATATCGTGTCTAGTTTTTTCACTCCAGCAAGTAGTAGTTGGCATGTCAATAGTCTTTAACACCTGCTTCATGTGGGATTAAAGACTTGAACAACTCTTTTGGAGAGCAGTCATGGTAGTGATATAGGCAAAAAGGATTGTGTGTTCAAGAACTGATAGTGACTGTCAGATTGGTGGAAACACCAAGCATGGAACTTAAATATGCCTTGGAAGTTAGTCTTCATCTAAGAAGCAGGACATTGCTACAACACAACACAAATACGCGGATACAACATTTTTCTAAAAAAGTAGGACAGGTTGGAGACACACCACAATTAATTTTGTTTGATATCAAATTATCTATTCTATTAGTATATGAAGTTACAATTATATTATTATAAAACATGAGAGAATTAATATTTTAATATCTTATGACAAGATAAATCATAAGTTCAGTCCTCTAATGTGAATTTTTAGAATAATGGATCATAGTAATCAATTGCCATTGAATTTTCTAATAGAAATTGTGTTGCAAATATACATATCTGTATTTTGTAATGATTGCTATCATTTTCCTAAGTCCTCTTCTTTAGAAAGATTATAATGCTTCTTTCACTTAATTAGTAGGTTCAAAGTAAAACTTCGGCGTAACTAGTCTTAATAATATTATATTCTTTCATAGCATAAGTTAGTCATTTGTCAAATTCTCAAGCTTTGTTACTTTTATGTAGACACATGTTTGTATTTTGGTCATAGGCAACTTTGAAAGAGTGTTGGACATGCCACTAAAGGAGTGGACACGTCTTTTAGGGTCCAAGACCATCTGACATTGATATCCCACCATTTTAAAAATGTTTGTGCGTCATATATCGTCACTGCTTAGTTTATGTTGTTTGAGTCATAACCAAAGAAGTCACTTCTAGATGTTTTGTTTCCTCGGATAGTTCAACATTCATACTTATATTGCAATTACAGCATCCAATGTTCAGGCAATTGGAGCATTCCTGAAGTCCATCCTATGCAAAATAGAGCATTAGGAAACCTCTTTGCAGCTATGTTGGTTATATTATTTTTCACTTTGTTTTACAGAAAGGATCCCAATGTGAGCCTTCCAATGGAGAAGGATTTTAAAATTCCCAACGATGATAATGTGATAGAAGAAGGCAGGAAGACCCCCACCAAATATCGCAAAATTAAACTGCATAGACTTGGTTCTGATATAAAAACTGACATGTACACTGCAAGTGGTTGGCCCTCGGTTAGTGGAGATGCTTTGAAGGCCCTTGCTGGGAAGGTTTCTGCCGAGTTTGACTTTACTGAGCAGGTGGATGACATTGTCGTAGATTCGCATGCAGCATTGAGTGATTCCACTAGGGGCCTAGACACATCTGCTTATGGAACTGCTTATGCTGCATTTGGAGAGGGGCAGCAGGGAATCGAGGCTTGCCATGCCATTGCTGCTTTATGTGAAGTTTGCTCCATAAACTCTCTGATATCCAATTTCATCCTCCCCTTACAGGTTATAATACTGATTTTACTGGGTACAGAAATTGAAAAAATCTGAATTTTATGTATTGGTTTGTTTAATATGACTGACTTAATTGTTTCAGGGGACTTGAAAAGTCCTGGTCTCCATTGAAAAAAATGGTATTGTAAAGCCTTATTTATAAAGACTTTGTACATAATGTTAGAAAAATGGACTGGGTCATTTTTTATTGGATGTGGACTATGCCCGAGTAGCCCCATTTTACTAGTTCAAATACATAGGAGTGGATACTAGCAATAAGGAAGGGTGTCTCCGAAATCAGAAATGGTTGAGTTTGTATTAGAACTTTGAAATGGAACTGACACAAAAAAGTTGAAGATTGGAAGACATTTAGATATATGGCCTGGCTGATCTTCTGTAGGCCTTGTGCCATTTTATGCCGTTGATGGGTAGGCAATGCCTTCTATGGATGTCCTATGCGCCACATAGGAGAGCTTTATCCTTAAATATCAATTCGTCTTCTTCTTCCTCTTCTTTGATGGAGGGAGGCTTTTTGGTTTTGTTGGGTGCATCCAATCTTATATTAGTTTTAGCTTTTCATTTGTATTCTATGTTAGCTTTAGCTTCTCATGTTTTGCAGATCTGAGTGTGTGTATAAAGGATTACACTTCACAATTGGATGTTGTTTGATTGATCTGACATGCATGTTGTTGTGATGTGGAGGTCAAAAAATTTAACTGAGTGGATGTTTACTCTGCTAAATTCTTGGAAATTGTTGTTGCGGTGGTGAATGGTGTGGGAAGGCTTGAATCCAGTTATACAGCAATGAGAATATGGTACTGTACATTTAACATGTCCCCATTTTTTTCCTTTTTTTTTTTGCGGGAGGACAGCTGTGTTCCCCTTGTAGCATATCCTTTTGTAGAAGATTCTATCTCTTTAAATTATTCAGTCCATTGACTCTGCTG
Organism: Ilex asprella; assembly: GCA_023539305.1. Taxonomy (NCBI): domain Eukaryota; kingdom Viridiplantae; phylum Streptophyta; class Magnoliopsida; order Aquifoliales; family Aquifoliaceae; genus Ilex; species Ilex asprella. The sequence goes on from CM042197.1 coordinate 2,623,520, forward strand.
TGACTTTGTGGGATTTAGATTACTATTATATTTTGGATGTGGAATGGTAAATGATGAGTCATGACTTAAACACTCGTGCAATGATGTGTATATATGGTTTGATTTAGTTTACATTGCAGATCTGACTAAGACAAAGCCCAAAACCTACTCGTGGGCATAATATATCAGTTGTGGTTTTCAGCATTATTTTTTCATTTGTGTTACACAAAGTCTTTTAAGTTTGGATTATGAGGTGTTTTTTCATGAGTTTATGAGGTGGTTTGTATTTATGCTGTATTTTCGCTACTATAGGGAGGCCATATATCAGGCAAGAATGGGCGTATTCATTGTTCTCTAAATATCAACACAGAAACTGGGCGCTTGTCAGCAAGGAGGCCGAATTTACAGGTTCATCATTTATATTTTTCCTTATTTTCTGGTGAAAATTTTCAATCATAACTGCTTCTTAACCTTAATGTTTTGGACCTTTTGGTCAGTGCTATTCGACGTCTCCAAAATGTATCATTCAATTTAAGAGCAGAACTTGCAAGGAATACCAGCATTCCCCAATTGTTAAACCTCATGAGTGCTTATAGTAGTGCTGTTCTGTCAAATACTGTTACTTCTGGAAATGTTGTCTTGGTGTCTGCATGCCATACAGTAGTCATGGCTTGAAGAGAATGAACTACTTCTAGCATGTCTCTTGGGTCTAAATTTTCTCCATGCATATTGGCTCGCATCAATGGCCAAAGGAATTATCATGTTTTCCCGCCGCCTTTCTTTTCAAAATGTTTACGGGAATTGACACGTCTGTTTTCTGTATATCAGAATCAGCCTGCATTAGAGAAGGACCGCTATAAGATTCGGAAGGCATTTATTGCTGCACCTGGAAACTCTCTTATTGTTGCTGATTATGGGCAGGTAGTTACCTTGAACTTGATTTTGTTTCTATTACTATCTGAAGTCGCAGAGACTTGGTGCAAGAACTAGAAAATAAAAAATATTCGAATGGAAGCGTCCATAGAGCATAATAAAAGTTTTTAAATGAAGAGGCGTATTTCAATTAGTATAAATTACAAGGACACCTGACATTGAATTTATTTTGGGATCAACCCTTGATATTGCAATATTGACATGTAGATCCCTCGAAATTTCAAAACTGTAACATTGCCCCTTATTTTGGGTTGGAGCAACATAATTATGTTTTCAAACTCAATTATTATTGGAATACTATTTGTTATCCAAATACGTCTTCTTCTCTCTTACACCCACATAAGTACTCTGACAACTAGATGCATGCCAAATACACCCACCTGCCACATACACACCTCTTTCTCCTCTCATCCACTCTATTAACACACCCCCTTCGGCTAAACCATGCTGGAAGCCATTACATGTGATGGGCAAGGGTGGAAATATACTTATTTGTTTAGTCCCCACCACGTCAATTAACTCGATCTGCACGGAATGCACAGCCGTCCATCACACTACCAAGTACCAATGACCCATAACCAATCCATGTCCAGTTCAGTCCAACCCTGCCAATGTGCCAATCTTCTCTCCTCTTTGGCCTCTTTCGACGCTTTCTTTGTTATGTCTGGATCTTTCATGTTGATTGGCAAGTGGGTGTGCCATAGATTGTGCACTGAAATCATAATATCAAGGATTCTCCTTGTCTGCACTGTCATGGTGAGCAATCGAACTAACCCACATATGACATTAATGCACCATGCTAGAGGAGTGTTTACAGGTGTGTCTTTATGGAGAGAAAGAGTGAGATTGAGCTAGCCACGATGGGTGAGAGGGAAAGGGAATGTGTTCCAAGGAGTGCTACGAGGTTTTGCTGGGAGGAAGGGGCAGTGAAAGATGAGGGGCTTGAGGTGGGGGGTTCCTTGGGAGTAAGGATCCGGTGGGTGTTGCTCAGGCAGTGTGGTGGGGTCGGGTGACTGCTCCTCCATCTTTATTTTGTTTCTAAGTTTTACCAATTTTCATCACATTTCAATGGGTAAATAGTTTTAATTTTGAAGGATATGTAGTTTGTCAATAAAGATATGTAAATGGGGTCCTGTTATCATTTATGAAATGTTTGTGGCTGGTCAAGGATAATTTCAAATGTCAGGGAGGTTATATTGTTATTTAATATGAAACTCTTAAGAAAGGTTAAGATTTGATCAAAATGAAAATACACGTTTTCTATTCTTCTTCTTCCTCCTTTTTTTTTTCTTTGTTGATGTCCAAGAAAATTTATTGGTCAAAAGCTTTTACAAAAAGAGCTGTGCAATGAAGCTACCTGTGCATGATGGGGGTATGACGCACATAAATAGACCATGCATGCATGCCGTATGTGTGGGAATTAGATGGACTTAATTACTCAGAATTGGACCTCAAAAATATTTCAGATGTGTACATATAGGGGAAACCAAAAGTAGCTTAGTATGGATATCTCCTCCCCCCTTTATATCTACAATACATTGTTCAGCAGAAACTAAGGTTGGTGATCATGTGATGCCTGAAAATAGATCCTTGTTAAAAGGGATTTCATGTAGATGTGACAGTTTAAGTCGGTTGAACTTGTGAAGAGAAGACAGATGACCACAAAAAATCTGAAAAACTGTCAACTCCTGAACTCTTTTACCTGAGTTCACAGGGGTATAAATTTTGAGGTTAAGATTTACTCTGCATCTACTCAAATGACTGGTCCGCACATGGACCACCAATTCGGCGATCTCCTAGCAAAGCATGTTGCTTAGGTCCCATATGATATTTTAAATTTAATCATGTTTATAAAAGATTTTGTGGGTTAGTTTGATACATTTTTTGTAATCAGCTGGAGCTTCGGATTCTTGCTCATCTTGCCAATTGTGAAAGCATGCTTCATGCCTTTAAAGCTGGTGGAGATTTTCATTCGAGGACTGCAATGAATATGTATCCTCATATTCGTGAGGCTGTTAAACAAAGGCGTGTACTTCTTGAGTGGCATCCTCAACCAGGTGAAGATAAACCTCCGGTTCCTTTACTGAAGGTAAACTGTCAACTATTTCTTTGTCCTTTGAAAAAATGTAACGAGTATATAGAAATAACAACTGTGTCATATCAGCAGCTTAAGCTGGGGAGGGGGTTGAGATGTGAAGGATGTACCATTAATAGACTGAATTTCAGATTTCTATATCAAGATGTTTTGCATTGATCGTACTGTGTAGATAGGACAAAGTCAAATTTGTACTGATGCACTAGCATGCATATGGTTGAGGAGCATCTGACTAGAAATAGAAGTACTTTTGTGTTTATGGTTGTCTGTGTGTGTGTGTGTGAAAAAAGAGGATAGAAGGGTTTTTTTTTTTTGGGAGTGGGGTGGGGGAGGGAGGTGGAAGTGTGAATCTAATTGAGGAGAACTTGCTCGAGAAAAGGGTGTAGTTGGTATATTCTAGGGTATGGGTGTTTATGCAGCGTTTGTGATGTGTGTTTTTTAGGGGTTGAGAAAGATTTTCCCTCACTTTTGATTCCTGGCATTGATGCAAGACCTGTATCATATGCACAATGATCGATTAATCAATCTTGAAACCCATGCTCTGACAGTGTTAACCCAATTGTTCCTCAGGCACTATTGGACACTGGTTTGCGGCCCAGTCACCCCTACCCAATAATGATGCAGTCCTTTGTAGGGTAATAAAAGGCTGTATCAGGGTTGGTTTGTTTTCCAACTTAGTAGGACTGTCAGGGGTAGGGAGTGTGGTCCAGATTGCCGCTGTTCGGGAGAGAAGAAAGTTGATTTAAAAAAACTGTTTATAGCATGCGTGTACTTAAAAAGTTTATTTGTAGAATAGAATGATCTGTATTTATGGGGCCTTTCTTTAGCTGCATGATGAACTTGGGAGATCAATTAGTGTTGCGAACAGTTGCCTTGACTACTTCATCATTTGGTTGGTCAACTTACAAATAAAGTGCGACTTCCGTTATTTATACAATTTGAGAGTGTAATAAATTTTAAAAGCAAAATTCACTAAAACATTGTATTTGCACTTTAGTGATCCATTTATTGTCTATGACAACCCAATTGGCCTTTAATGCAATGATGATCAAGTGCATTTTGTATAGTTTCTGCTGCAAAACTATTACAAATATTCTTTTCCGCAGGATGCTTTTGCTTCTGAAAGAAGAAAAGCAAAGATGCTTAACTTTTCTATCGCATATGGGAAAACAACAATGGGACTTGCTCGTGATTGGAAGGTACCTTGCATCATCATATCTGATGTGACGATGACTTACCAAAATTTTCACCGAAAGTCGTTTCTTCCCCTGGAACATGATTGCCATCTCTGTTTTCAGGTTTCTGTGAGTGAAGCCAAGGAAACAGTTGATCTGTGGTACAGTGATAGACAAGAAGTACGGAAGTGGCAGAAAAAACATAAAGAAAAAGCTCACAAATATAATTGTGTTCACACGTTGCTTGGACGGGTTCGCTCTTTTCCTTCAATGAATAATGCTACTCCCTCTCAAAAAGGTCATATTGAACGAGCTGCCATCAATACCCCAGTGCAGGTTCTTCTTTCTCAATGCCTGCAAATGTTCTACTCTCTCTGTCTCTCTCTCTACACACACACAACGCCCACGCCCACATACAAGTACACGTAAGTTCTTAATCGGACACTTGCTACAGGGGAGTGCTGCGGATGTTGCCATGTGTGCCATGCTGGAAATAGAGAAGAATGCACGTCTAAAGGAGCTTGGATGGAGACTTCTTTTACAGGTTATGTTACACCCACCAGAAAAAATATTGAAAGAGAGGAAAAGAAAATACATACTAAAAATATGAAAAGAAAAGAAAACACATCCTAAAAATATGAAAGAAAAGAAAACCTCTGTACTTTGTGCATGCACCCAGACTACCTGACTTTTAAGATATGAATCGGTTGATGGGACAAGAAATCTTGTTTGATATTGACCTCAAGAGAGTGTACACTTGCCTGCCTTGATTGTCTACATCATCTTCAAATAATGCGCTATTAATTGGGAAGTGATATCTTGACATGTTCTTTTAGTGCATTGCTGAGCCACATTATCTACCTGAGTAATTGCGTTTCTGTTGACTTCTGTGTTAATTTAAAAGTGTCTAGTTTCTCATTTTTTGTTGGCTTCCAAGCTAATTGTAACTCATTTGGTTCAATATACATATATGTGGATGTTTGTGTGTGATTATCCTGTGTGTGCATTATTTCCTGATAAGATGTGATGTTATTAAGTGTCATCTTGGTAATATTTGATGTTAAAATAGATGTGATATAAACAGTAAAATAATATTATGAATACGTATATATGTGAAATGATAAAAGTGACTCTAATATGAATGTGAGAGAGAGAGAGAGAGAGAGAGACTTGGATGGTTTGGACTTTTTTATAGAAGACTTTATTAGGACAGTGAAAAAAGTGACGCGTTGCCTATTGACTATGACTTGAAGGTCGGAGTATATAAAAATTAATGTTGAATGAGATGGTAGAAAATAATATAATAGTTTATGATTTAGCAGAAGATCAGATTCTTGATAGATCACAATTTTAGAACAAGAATTATATACTAGCACCACCCCTAGTTGAGACAAGGTTTCATTGCGTTGAGTAATTGCATGTCATCTTTAGGTCTTTCCTGCCATACATTTCAATATTTCCTATGCCATACATTTCTGTAGTGTCACTTCGGCTGAGGGATAAAAAAGTGCTAATCTTTCCTCTCTTTTCATCACAAGAGGCCTCCTTGTTCAAATCTTTGCCTTCACTTCTATGAATGGAATTCAATCTCACATGTCAAAATTTTGAGAACTTGCTTCCTGATTACTTAAGATCAATTTTGAGAACATTTTCTAAAGACCAAAAACAATAAAATAAATCCTCATTTTAGAACATGACTCTTTCTAAGTGCCATCTGTTGACATTGATATGAAACTGCATGGCAATTCAAGGAGGTTGAGTCTGATATCATGAAAGATTAATAGATAGTGCTAACAATAAATAAATAATATAAAAGATAAATAACGAAGGGGTATTGAAAACAATCTTGTTATTTGGCGTTGTCTTTCTTGTTTTTATAGGAACTGTGTGGTTCCATGTTTGTGTCATGACTCATGCTCACTTATAATATTGAGATTGGTCTTTGATTGGCTCAAAATTAGTTCAAGCATCAGTTTATGCTAACGTAGTTTCTATCCACATATACTGAATGAAGTGGTCGTTGGGCAACAGGTTCATGATGAAGTTATCCTAGAAGGGCCAACGGAGTCTGCTGAGGTTGCTAAAGCTATAGTTGTTGAGTGCATGTCCAAACCTTTCGATGGCAAGAATATTCTTAGAGTCGACTTGTCTGTTGATGCCAAATGTGCTCAAAACTGGTATTCTGCCAAGTAGATTGCATGTTTCATTTACAGGACAAATTTTGGCTTCTTGTGTACACCAACCCTCTCGTCGCGGTCACACATTTAGACGTTACTTTGCAATCTGATGATGGAGTCCTGTGATCCTGTCCACTTTCTGATTTGTTGGCTGTGACTGCATCAAGTCTTAGAAGGACCATGTCTATGTTTGCTGCCACGAATTTTTCCATTTCCTTGACAATGTGGCAGTCATGGTGTTGTTGGGTTTGGAGAAGTAGGACGGTTACCTGCTACTTACTGTAGCATTTGGTGATTCTTTGGAGAGAAAAAAAAAAAGAAAAGGGAGGGGGGGGGGTGTGCCTGCTGTATATTTATCTACTTTGTGTACAAAATTCTTACCAATTCAGTGTACTTGTAATATTTATTTTGCGAGCTATGAAAGGTCATCTTCTCTAGTATTATTCACATGTTTCTTTAATCTTCTTTTCTTTGAATCGCTTATTTCCTTATACACGGAAACAAACTTACTATCTTTGACACTTTGACATCTATTGTGTTTGAAATCCATTGTATTACAACTCACCAAGGCAGTATATGTTCACTCCAGAGAGCCAAGATTGCCCAGTTCACTGCAGAGGTGAGAGGACAAACGATGCTACAATGGTGCAGCAAACTACAGGTCAAGCTGGAGGAAGAAGAAGATTTGCTTTTGTCGATGGCAATAAGGGTTATCGCTGAACCATTGGTGTGCTCAACGCTCCTGCTACATAAAAAATGTGCGTGCTTTGACCATCTTTTAGCCGCAAAGCAGCCAATATCACCCATATAAATTATCAAATCATGGAAATGTATTTCATCTATACATTGCTCTGCACCGTTGGCTACCTGCTTATTCTTATCCAAATTTATCTGCTTATTCAAAAATAGACGATGAAGATGATGAAGAATGGTTTAAATCTCTACAATCAGAATAATGTCTTCAGAAAGCAGGTCTATTCAATAAGCTCCATACACCTAATGGTGATTGTAACCACAGACTCTGTTTGTTACACTTTATAAGAATCCCAAGAAGGCCAAATATGCTCAACTGTCAAAACAAATTATATTATGTCAAAATACCTATGTTCAATTCCTAATTTCAAACACTCATTTAAAAGAGTTTATTGATCAACTCATGCATTTGTAGATACTGTTCTCCAGTAACTCAGCTTATGTGTAGACACAGTATGTACAATCCTTACCACCAGATCAAGTTAAACATAAAATAGAAATCCCAAGTGCCTGATTGGGTAGGTATTACTTCCCCAGCTCCTGCAAATCAATTTCCCAAGCTGATGCCAACTGCAAAAAGAGTTGGTCCAGTGTTGCACCTTCCCATTCCTCCGGTGGATCAACATTTGAAGAAGCTTCATGTAAATTTAGCAGAAGCTCCCTTTTCACTTCCACAGGAATGCCCAAGACATCAGATCCATTTTCCACAACAATATCTACCAACTGTAGAACAGGTAGCAAAAGAAAACCAGGAGTGATTTCAAATTCAGGAAAATCTAAGTTATCCAAAAAGAAGAAATATATTATATGACAGCTGCACAAGAGTGAACTGAAATCTGAAGACTATACAACAACATCCCATATGAGAATACCAACAAGTTATGCATCCTGTCTCGGATTTACATTGTACAACATTGTCCACTTATGACTAGGATCATACGGCTTTAAAATGCATCGAACAATAGGTAAAAAACTTAAATTCATCAAACCCTTCACACACATCATACCAATTACCAAGCAATATGGCATCGTGTCACCACAATCCATCCCCTTCAGACCAAATGTGCCCGACCAACCTGCTGTGGGATCCAGAGGATGATTCTGACCATGCTAACTGCCACCTCTTAAGACACCACCCGCCAAACCATGGTACGCTAATGGATACACAGACCACGTGGCCTCTACAATGAGAGTATCAATAACTAATACCATTTGTAATGGCTCAGACCTGCATTATACATTATTGTCCCCATAGTGCTAGGCCCGCAAGGTATTAAAACGAGTTGCACAATGAGTCTCTACACTCAAAATTCTCAAGCAATTCACACTCGCATCACCAAATGATGTGATACTAGATTACCATAGAGAAAAGAAAAGCTGTTCTTACATTCAATCACGAAGGAACCAAATTGCCCCATGATCATTTGATAGGAACAATAACGATTTTTTTTTGCTAAGGACAATGATTATAGGGTAACAATCTTTTAGCCAAAATGTTAGAATCCTCGATCTTGTAAAGTAACATTTGATATTGAAAGATGGTGGTCCACATGTGATGAGTTCTTATTCAACCCACGTTTACGTGATTAAGGTATTACAAAATTCCTTGCCACAAAATTGCTACCTCATCAAAAGTAATGATCAAGAACAGGGAGGGCTCAAAATTTTACTTCCATATCCATTCTAGAAGATATGACCCGTCCCATTTCTTTTCTTTATCCCCTATTTTGTTAAGCCAAATGCACCTCATATATTTTACAAAATGAATTAGTAGTTTCTTCTTCTTCTTCTTCTTCTTCTTTGCTTGTTTGAAAGGTAAACTTTTCCCACTTTGTTGCTGGCTGGTTGAACCCTGGAAGCTGACTATGCACTAGGGATTGGCCTAGAGAAGCAGAACAATTTTTACATTTAATTGACATATTTTTTTGGCAGGCCATTAATTAAGCCCACATGTCTCCCTTGATTGAAACTAGTCCCTTGATGGACAAGACTTGGTTTGTCTGAGGCTAGTGCCCGTGATAAGTCTTCTCCAAGTGGTGAAGCTAAAGAGATAGGTGTACTCAAGCTACAAAAATCTTCAATGTCGATCTTCAATCCTACCTAAGGAGAAACGTATAGTGTCTGCTTCCTGTCACTATATGTCTGCTTCCTGTCAACTATACAAAATATCATAGAATTATATTCCAGCATGTTCCTAGGATTAAGTAATGTCATCTCTGAGAATGATAATAGCATGCTAGATGATGCACTACGGTATTTCCCAGCAGGGATTACGAGTAATGCTTTTTTCAAGACATATGACCTTGTTTATTGTTGATTGCTGCTAAGACTGTACTAACAGTGCTATCTTAATGAAAGCAAAGCACTTTGAATACCAAAGTATTACTAAATGTTATCCAATAGTACTCAGGACGCTATGCGTAAGGCTTTTTGACAGTACCTTTTTGCAATGCTATGCCTATGACTTTTTATAAATAAAAATAATCATGTCACGAAAAATCTACAATAACAGAACTAGCCCAGATAAAGCAACAAAGATACAAAGTTAGATGATGCAATGCATACCTGCTGAATCCAAGATAAACATATATCAGCCAAGTTTTGCTCCATTAGAAACTCCGCAACAGCATGCAAAATCTCACTTGCTACCTCATTTGAGAGTTGATCAATTACAGGGCCAGATCTGTCCATTAGCTTCACAAGCAAGTTATCATCCCCAGTAGACAAAACTTCTGCAAAAGCTGAATCCATGTCACCCATGTGAAATGCATCCATTGCATTGCTCCAAGATGTCCAGACTGGGTCACGCTCTTGCACAATATTGTCATCCCCTAATGCCTCAGCCGTCAACTCTGGAATCCCAGCTCTTGCAGTTCGAGCAGTTCCATTGTCCTCACCAGCCACCCGAATTGCTTCCAAGGTTGCCTCATCCTTTGAAGCTTGCCAGACACTTCTTGCAGAAGGCCCCTCCCCATACCTAACAGGTCCAGCTCCTTTATCCCAAGCTCTCCTGCTGCCAACCTGATCGTTCTCATTTTCTGATTTGGGTGACCTAACATCTGTAGAACCACCACCTGGAACTCTCCTAGATCCCATTTGCCCACTTTTCCCATAGGAGTGGAAGTCCCAACCTTCAGAAGCATCAGATCTCCAAGGAGGGCCCCTACCCCTCATGCCAGAAGCAATACCATCAGACAAGGTAAACCTTTCACCAAAGGGAACACGCCCATCCCCACCCCTCCCCACCTTGGCACTCGAGTAGTCAGAGAAGCCATTATACTTGCTTAGATGTCTATTAGAAGATCCCTCAAACCCCACCATAAAATTACCACCTCTCCGACCAGCTGATATTGACAAATCCCGTGCCATATCTTCAACGACTCTCTCAAGACCACGTACTCTACTCTCTAGAGTCACCATGCTATCATGAGACCCACCCATGAAATCCTGCATTATAAGATAACTGTTAGGAAGAAAACAGATATAGGAACCACTTTTTCCAAGCTACTTAACTTAGCAGACCTGCAACATGTTCATTAGATGAGCTTGTTGCCTCTCCAGTTGTAACAATTGCCTCTGAATAGCCAACCAATTCCCTCTGTTATTCGTAAAGCCCTCAGACTGACCATCGGTTTTCGAGAAACCCACACGAGTACTTGATGACTCCCTCTGATTTAAATCACTCCTATCAGTGATATCTCGTTGTCTAGAAAATGTACTGGCAGTTCCCTTATCAATGTTACGATATTTGAAGAGGACAGATCCATCATCTGGCTGGCAGTGACCCTTTAACCTTCCACCTGAACTGCTACCATTTGGCTCTGATTCTTCCTCATTATGTGTTTCTGAGGTGTTGAGACTTCTGCGTGGGACCACCACTTCTACAGGCAAATCATCTGAACCCCTTGTTTCAAGATTGTGGAAGAATTCTGGGTTCAATTCTTTGTCAGTCAATGCCGGTGCCTTCTTCTTTAGTATCCCGACTGCTTTATCTAAAATACTGGTACTCTTCACTTTGGAAACAGAATCACCAGGGGATGGTCCACTGGACGAATCCTTTGCCGGGGTCTCGGTTCTTCTCCCACTAGGATTTGGAAGGTCCTTCTCTGACAAATCATCAGTATCAGAATTTTCACCATCTGAAACTGGACACAAGAAAAACAGTAAAAAATAAGTCGGGAAAAGGCTGATTGAAGAACCATTAAAACGAAAAATATGTTGCTGCATTGGTTACCATGAGATGAAGTTTTCTGGTTGTCAGCAGCTCCATCTTCTTTTCCTGCAATCTTCTTCCACAGCTGCAATGCCTCTGCCATACTGTCTCTTACAGGTTTTATCTGAAACATAAGGCAATCATGTTAATTTTCTTATTAACTTGAAAAAAGTAACACTCTGTTTGGTATGGTGGGAAATTGGGTGAATGGAAAATGGAAGGTGGAAAATAGGGGGGAAGGAAAGCTTTTCAATTGTTTGGTTTCAAGGGAAAAGTTGAAGGAAAGGAAAACTCAGAGGAAAGAAAGGGCAATGCGACATGGACCTTATTTAGTGACCTTATCATTATCTACCATTAGATTGACGGTGGACATCAATATTAGTTGGGACCTGCTATTAGTTCAATGACTATGATCCATTACATCATCAAATAAGGTCACTAAATTAGGTACAAAAAACATTTCCCAGAAAGAAAATCCATTATGTCCTCCAAAATTTGTCCATCCAATTTTGGGCGGAAACTGGAGAGAAAGTGTAGGCTTTTGAGAGTGGTTGAGTTAAATTACCATTATCCCCCCTAAATTCAAGTCCTTCCAAATGTGTGCACAATATGTCTTATTTGACGAGTTTTGCTTGTAATTAGCCACGTGTAAGGTGAGTAGGTCTCCATCTCAAGCTTTGTACTTAATCGGTTGAAAAATAAATCTTAATTGGACATGTACTTTTTTATCCATATTTTTTCACTTGTGAGCGTACGTTGTTTTTCCAAACCAAATTATAAAGTGTATTTTTATAGCTAAAACTCAATTTTATATGTGAGGATATAATAGTAAATTAAATTTATTTTTTTTTTCTTTCCTTTCACTTTTCCTTTAGTACCAATCAATAAAAATTTAATCATTTCAACTTTCCATCCATCGTATCAAACAAAGAGGAGGGAAAAAGTATTTCCTTCATTCAAGGATGGAAAGTCTATCCCTCTTAATTTTTCTTCTTTCCTATTTTTCATGCCTTCTAACAAACGCATCATAAAATTTCAATGGAGTGACTAATACAGAAAGGAAAACATACTTGACATACAACTATTGCCTATTGGTCACATATTAGCCTACTTTTGCATCAAGCACAGATTTAGCTTCATTGGTAACAGAACTGCATAACCACCAATGAGGAGTACATTTTGCATGAATCATGTCAAAGGACTTGTTCTTTGTCCATTCAAACTTTACATGTAACAACAAGATGTATTTGGGAACCTGTAAATGAGGAACTCTCGGAAGAGTATCCATCATCCTTTGAAAAACATTCAGAAATGAAACTGAAAAATAGAGGATTTTAAATTCATGCTTGGAAGTGGCATGTCTTTTGCCAAGCATTATCTCAAATATGCTAATACGTGCCCCCATGCCTTCGAATGCTTGGGTGAGGGGTTGTTCCATCTTGACAATCCATTACTGTACACATGGTTTGTGTTCAACCATCATGGGAACTGTAAAGGAGAATGGCTTAAGAATTAATGAACCATTTAAGTTCAACTGTCAATATATATACATATATATCCAAGCCAAATTAAAAAATGTGTCAGTATTGATAGGCCAGGCCCAATCTATGTGAAAAGTCCAATCATACTAAGAGTCCAACCTTGTGAAGACCCACCAAGCCTAATAGGGTCCAAGTCTAGTCAAGTTCATCAAGGAACTATATTAGTTTGGCTACGTCATTAGGAGAGCATCCAGGAGCCTCACCCTCACCTTCCTTGACCGAGTCTCATGGAGAGCACCCCACCTGTTGAGGAGAAGTAGTCAACTCTACTAGAATAGTTGCTTAGTTGCTATTGAGTCGCCCCAATCTGTTAGGGGATGACTATAAATTGTAAGCTCCACCAACACCCAAGAGGCAGAAGACATTTTTTTGAGCACAACTCACTCCTCTCCTTCTAAGCTTGTACTCTCTGCTCCCTGCACACTTGATATAATAAAGGGTCCGATGACCCAAGCCATTCAAAAGTGGACGTATGTCGTATTGACCGAACCACTATAATCTTCGTCTTCTCTCTCTACTTTTTAAGTACTGCATTTAATACTGTTACTTGACAGGTGGTGTGCAAAGCCATTTTATGCATCATCAAATATTATAGGAGTGATAGATTTATAAATATAACCTGCCAGGGTCATTTTCAACCCCAGGCCCCCCCACCCACAAACACACACCACCACCACCCTAAAACAAAAGAGGAAAACTAAAAATAAAATGGTTACAACATATCTATCAAGCTTTGACACTGCCTAAAAGTGTTAGTGATAGGATAAGTAAGACAACAAATCACGAAATTCTGAATGAAGTAATTGCAAGTTTCAAATATTTTGATGTGACCTACACTCTCAGGCTGTGAGAGTTTCTATGATGTTTGAGCGTAGTTTGATCAAGTTCTTTCTGCCATTCCTATCCCCTCAAGGTTATGTTTTTATGATTATGGGCTTGACCATAAATTCTTATTTCTATTTTCAGAATTAAATTTGCGTCCCTTTCTGTGGGGGGAAAAAAGAGAGAAAAGGGACTTCTACAATCATTCATGGCAGAAGCAAGCTATTATTTCTCATATATTCTCCAAAACTTGAAATTCAAACATACAAAAGTAAATTATGTATTGATGTTAAAATGAGGAACTACTGTATATCTTTTAATATGCATTATCCTAGGAATGCGAACTTTTGCCTCATGCCCAAGATTGGACAATCCTATAAATACAAATAACCATGAGTTCCAACATGAAAGGTAATGTCAACATAGATATGCAATTCAAATTCAAAGAATAGGACAGGGAATGTTTGGAAATGACACAATGACAGACTCCCACTGAAAAATTAATTTAATGACGTAAAAAGCACAACTGCTGGTATTCGATGCACTTACTAGTTATCTGGCCCCATGATATCTGCAAAACTGAAATAAAACAACTATTGGGTATACAACATGCATAAGTATTGGTGCTAAGTGTAAAGAAAGGAGATTTTGAATATTAATCAAACCTTGTCAAACCGACAAGCCTCGAGCACTGCCAGTGTGGATGCAACTCCTTCTGTGGTCAAATTGCTTGAATGCAATGCTAAGGTACTTAACGCATCAGCCGCTGCTTTACGTGTTGCCCAATCTGAACTGCCAAGAGACTCATGAGTGCTTTGTAGCAATGGTTCCAAGCTTTGCGGTGCAATGGCTCCCACCTGCAACAAGTTTTAAGAAGATATAAACTGGATCCATCCACCTGCAACAAGTTATAAGAAGATATAAACTGGATCCATCATGAGGCTGTTACATGACCTAGGCTGTTATATGTCCCAGACTGATCATGAATAACACTGACTTTTTACTTGTCGAGCTCGGTTGACAACTCAAATAAGTCAACGCTACGCTGAGACTGGCTCCTTGCAATCTAGTTATTTTACATGCTCATGTGATGGAACTTACTTAAAAAAAGTGGTTAAATAAATTTGGCGGGAAAAAAGGAAGTACAAGTAGACATGTCATACTCCAATTGAACAAAAGAGAAAAAGAGAATGCATCATAAGTTCATAACAGAAAAGAATACAATTTTTTTTTTTTGGGGGGGGGGGGACATATTCATCTCGGCTCATCATAAAACATTAAATATATTACAGCCAGACAAAGTCATACACTTCACCAGTTAGTCTAAAACAATTCTCACTGATTTCTAACAAAGATGCCAAATTATGCATAAAGTGCACACATGCCCTCTCAAGATCGAACTATTCTGAAACACTTACTAATACCATACTCAAGTTCATCTCAGTGATTTTCATGAATCACATAAGATGATGGAGATGTGATCTTTTGAGCTCCAATAATGTGGCATAAGTCCATTTGATTGATACTTTGAATCTTGAATCAGACAGGGTTGGAGAAGCTACTGCAAAATTGCATTTTTTTTGTACTACTACTAGAATTTCTCAGCAATCAAATATATCATAAATCTTAATTGCATTGTCAAATCAGTCTCTATTCAATATAGAGTTCTATTCCTACAGCAATCAGAAGAGAACATACGCTTCATTAGAATATCCGATGTTTAAAAACCGGAGTCAAGATTCCAGATTCTCTTTTCCTATAGTTTCTCATTGTCAAACAAAGCATATAATTTCAACTAGATCATCAAGTTTAACACAATGTAAGTTAGGGTTTTAATTTTTAAAATCTTCGCCTCTCAACAATCAAACATAGCATGATTTTCAACTAGAGGAACAAAATTAAGACAGCTAGTGGCAGGAAGATTAGCTAATTAACACATATAACTAATTAGTACGCATACCAAACAAAACATCTGCATTGAACACACCTGAGACAGACTTGCAACAACAGGAAAAAGAGCAGCCTTTGCCAAGAAATTGGGATTTTTAAGGTACTTGCAAATCCTAGGACACAGCTTCTGAAACGACGAGATAGGTGGGTCCGAAGCACATTCCACCATCTTAGCCATACACATTGCAGCTCCACCTTGTACATTCTTGCTATTCTCATTCATTGCCTCAAACAGTGGCTTCACAAACAGAGAAATCACAGACCCAAGTCCCACATTATCACCCTCACCCTTCAGATACTGCGACGACAACGCCCCAATCGAGTCACGGCAAGCATCTCTGACCCCAGAATCCGAATCTTTGAGCCTCTTCACAATGTGAGCAATGATTTTTGTCAAATGGGTGGTTGCAGAATCAGTATGTGTGGCACATAGTACGGTCAACAGGCGTAGAGACTCTTTCTTCACAATGGGCTTGGGGTCATTGGTGGCGTCGCAGAGGCAGTTCAGGAGCATCGAAACGCCATCGTTCGAGAGGGTTTGAATGATCTTCTCCAGGTCTTCGATGGCGATCTGGTGGGTGTCCCGGTCGGAGAGCTTGGATAGAGAAGTAAGAATTCTTTGTTTTAGCTCCACCATGGCCAAATGGGAGGTCAGAGAAGATGATGGTCTTGAAGGTTGTGGGGTTGTATTTGAACATTGATTTGGAGGTTTTGAAGGTTTTGAGGATTTGGGTGCTTGGGAACTCATTCTGGGTCTCGTTGAAACGGCTCAAATGGTGTTGCAATGCAAAGAAAGATTAAAGATTTGAACACTCGGAACGATTTGATAAAAAAAAAACACTCGGGGAAAGAGAGAGTAATGAGAGGACTAACTACAGTGTGTGTTTGTCAGCTCGTTGTTAAGATTTCAAGTTTTTCAGAGAGAGAGAGAAGCGTGAGAGTTGAGGCTATTCAAAATTACCCACCAAGAAAGCAAAATCAAAGCTGCTTGGAAAGGAAATTTGAGATCTGCCATTGAAGTGAACCAAAAGCTATTTTTTTTTTGAATAAATGTGGATAGATCTGATTTGAATTTCCCATGAAGGTATTGGATTAGATCAAATGAAAGAGTTATAGTATTTGTAGTTAAAAATTTTACATAATTTGTTAATCTAATGACATAAAGATGATTGTTGGCTCTAAGCTTCCTCGTTAACTAACTCTTATTTATAAATATATTGTATGCAAGAATATTATGAAATACCGAATTAAGTGCTCGCTGTCATTTATCATACCAAAACATTTGTTTTGTTTGACACCCTACGTCCCTCTGCGTCACCTATAATAAATTCAGATAAAAAAAACTTGCATTAAGATTAAATTTTAGTGTTAGATAGAGTCCACGACTAATTTAATAATCACAGCAAATCAGGTCAACAAATTATGTTAAATTTTTAAATTCACATAATATTAAGTTGATCGTTAAATTCATGTAAGAAATATAAATATGAAGTGGGTCCCAGAACAAATTGATCTTAAAGAGGTCATGATAATTGGAGTATGACCGACAAATAATGAAGCAGAATTTTTTGAGTTTCTTGACAAACAAAAAATTGTGAGTTTAAGTCGATACGTCAAACTTATTTTTTTAATCGAGCTTTGGTCATTTGCATCAATTTTTTTGTCGTTGATGTACGCAGTTCAACCTAGGTGAGCGACCACCCAATTCGACTTGTAAAATCGATGGAACTTGAAGAAT
Source organism: Ilex asprella (assembly GCA_023539305.1). NCBI lineage: Eukaryota > Viridiplantae > Streptophyta > Magnoliopsida > Aquifoliales > Aquifoliaceae > Ilex > Ilex asprella. The sequence continues at coordinate 2,640,896 of CM042197.1, forward strand.
AAAAAAATTAAAGAAAATAGCTTTTAGGGTAATATAAGAATTTTAAAAAATACTTTGATTACCAAATTGAGTTTGGAATTGATATTAAATCAAGTTTTTGATTCAATTTTTTATTGGGCTTGAGTTTAGGTTAACATTAGTATGTCCTAACACCGCTTTTTGGGTGGTTTGGTCTAGAAAATTATTGAATAAATATGTATTTAAACTATGGTATTAATTTTTTTTCCAGTACTATATCTCTTTATTTTATCTAATTATAAAATAAAACATGTTAATTTTATTATATTGTTTCACATTGTTTCTTCTTCTTTTTTTAAAGATCGCTTATTAAATTAATACAAACTAAGATCAAACAAAAGAGATTTATTTTTTGTTATGGTACTAATTCAATACCATAGTCATATCCAAAAGTATATGCCAAACATTTTGTCCTCATTATTGTGGAAAAATTCACTGGTACTATAAAATTTATTTTTATTACCATACGAAAAAGTAAAAAAAAAACCCACAAAATTATAAATAAATTCTATCTCAGTCTGTCTCAAGAATAGTAAATAACTTCAAAAAGTGAATGCACTCCAAAAATTAATAAATTTTACACAAAAAGTGGTATAAAATAATTAGAAAAGTGGTAAAAAATACAATACTCAAATTTTATTTTTCGATACCATATTCAAACCCTAAAAATAACACATGGAACTTTTTTCTTTTTAAGACATAGCAAATGGGATAATTAAATGAGTGGTAAAAGTAATTAAAATGATTATTTTTTCGTAAGTAAATAAACTTATTAAGCAAAGAGAAACGGGTCCACACCAATGCACAAACGTGGCTTTTATGTCGGATCTTGTCTTAAACATCGTTTTGATTGTTTCTAGACACCGTCATACATTAATGTCAGATAGATAAGCTGACATAAACCTACATGTGAGGCTTTAATAGCACAGTTTAATTGTAGTAGTTGCAGAGTTTTTGAGTTTTTCTTGGTGGGTTATGCATGTGGAAAGAGATTTTACTGACCCATCTCCTAACTCGTTAAGACCAACGATTAATTGTCACTGAGGCTGCTTTGTGAGTACCCTTCTATTCTCTCTCTTTATGTTATATGTGTGTGTGTGTGTGTGATCAATCTTTATAATCTCTTCTTAGTTTAGATCACAATGTGTTTGCCTCCTGCATTATTTGCTGAACATTGGGTTCCTTTTATAAGGTTGATTTATCTTATGTTTTATGGGTATCTGTCATGATGAAAAAGAATCTGGCTTGAACAACCTCTGCTTTGCAAAATTAGGGTTTTCATTCTGCTGATCTGTTTTTGTTGGCATTATCTTGGAACTGCCAAATTACAGCATTCAAAGTTGATTCTTTTCCATTTTCCCGGAACGTATAATTGTTTTTTTTCTGGGTTTTGGTTTTTTTTTTTGGGGGGCGGGGGGGATGAGGAAGAAGTTACGGAAAGTGGGGCTTGATTTATCTGCAATTTCTGCCTGCAATCAAGAATGCTACTCTTAGCTCCATATTAACTGGTGCTGATCCATTTATAGTGACAGTTGAAGAGTAATAGACACAGCATTATCTGGTCTTCTTGTGTTTTAATGACACTTGGTGTTGGTTGTTACGAAACATTCAGCATTGCTGCAATAGTAATCCTGATCAATAGCCCGAAAATTTTAGTTGTAATTAGGATGTTAAACCTTTTCTGGCCAGATTTAATTTATGGTCATTGTACAACCCAAAATTCAGAAATTGTAAAATTCCCAGTCTTTGCGCATGTTCCATCTTTGTTAATTGTAGTTATTTATTTATTTTTTGTTGCTAAGAAACTAAAGAAAAAAGTATGAAGTAGAAAGAAGGTGACAAGAAATCCGCCAAACTACAATAAACAATAAAAAACACCAAGATAATTATAACTAATCATAATTTGTTGCAACTTGGTTTCACGAAGAAGATGCTAATCAAGATGTACATGTTTTACAACCGGTCAATGTAAATTTCCACCCCTTGTACATGTGGGGCAGGCACCGAGTACATAAACAAGGCGGTCCTGGGAACTATTTGGCTTTGTTAAGGTTTCTCCTTTCGCTTTTAATTGTAATCAGAACAAGTTATCACCCTGTTATATCTATCAGCTGCAAAGCTAAGTATCATCTCTTTCTCTCTCAGGGCTTAAATAGTTGGCAGATATTGATACTTGATAGAAGAACCTTCTTTTAGCTTGCTAGTTCTTGGCTTACCAATTCAGGCTTACAATTCATATGCTCGGTTCTGCTGTCTAACAGGATCTTGTACAGCTTGGATTTAACATTTGTTGCAACCAGCTGTGGAGGTCAAGAACACTTTTTTTTCTTCTTTCAGAAGAATCTGGCTGAGACCTTTGATTCAGATTGAAGAAGAACATGGTTCAGACGTTGGAAGCTATCAAGGGTGGTGGAAGATCCATCAGAGTGTGAACCACGGGGACAATCAGTGCCCTGATGTCGAGGGAACTAGAATCCTCTAAATCGGCTACAACTAGAAATACATCTCCTACAGTTTCAGTTTTAGTTCTCACTGATGCTAGTACTCCCAAGCGACTAATGCCAATAACATCAGAGGATGATGCAAGCAGTAGTGGCAGTGGCAACAGCATTGATCATAAAAGCCCTGAAAATGTTCGGACAACAAAGCACTACAACCGCAAAACCCATCATATTCCAATGCTTGGCTCGGACAATATTTCACTAGATGGAACTCCTATTAGAAGAAAACCTGACAAAAATGTCTCCAACATAGTCAAAATAGTGGACATTAAGTGTGGGAATCGGGATAGGACATGGACGATCCCTATAACAAATCGACTCAAGAAGCTTAGTTTCTCAAAGCTTTCCGAGAGTGTTGTCTAAGCCTGCAACCTTTTTCGCATCAGCTTTCAGATTTCTGTAGTTGAATCCTGAATTCACACTTTGTCGATTGTCAGCTACTTCCACCACGGAACACATGCGTGGTATGAGCCAACTGCCTCCTTTCTTCTTTTTGGGGGTTGTGGTCAAGGATGCAAGCTTGGGTCTGGAAGAACTACAAGTGGAGGCCATGTCTGTGACCTGACACACAGACTTCCGAGAGCTATCTTGGCAGCCGAATTCAAGCAGGCTAAAGTGCTCAATTTCTTTCATTATGAGGGATCCAATGGTGCCTCTGGTTCCAATCTCTACTGGATTTTTTGCAGCCATTTTCCCGGGGATCGTTGTGGCAATGGTGCTGGATTTATGCATAATCTTTTGTATGGTCGGAGAGAAGGTGGAGGCTTGTGGTCGAACAGAGGTGGTTTTGGGTCTTGCCTTGGTGGGGGAATTGCTTAGAATAGGGGACATTTTAATTTGGCCTAATACTCCAGTGTTTCACATGAATTCTTTGCCTTATATTATGAATTGGAGAACATTGTCTTGCTGAAGGATTGGGTGGTGACATGATCACCATATTCATGTGCTTTCAGTGAAAAACATTTAAGGTGCTTGGACTCCTGGACCCTCTTCTAACTACTGGGGCACTCTGTCCCCACCCCCGCCCCCAACACACACACACACACACACTTGATTAAATACTAATATATATGTTGGTATTGTTGTATAACACTATCATTATGCGCCATTGAACCTAACATCTCATAATATGACCCTATTAGTATCAGAAGGTGATGTGAGACTCGATTACTGAAAGATGAGCTTTTGCCTTTCACTACTCTATCGAAGTAAGCTGTTATTTTCTTTCCAATGTCTTCAATGGCTAGAGAAAAAGAAAGGGTGGGTTCTGGTTCGGTGGAACTGCACCGACCGAGTGGCGAGTGCTCTTCAGTTATGGTGAGGAGCTTTGGTCTTGCAGGTCCCTTCGGTTGTGAGTTATTTTCTTTCAAAATTCTTGACCTGTATCATGGGAAAGATATGATTGACATCCTCAGATATCATGTGAACTTTACATTTCCATTCTGGATCTGTAGGAGGGTATTGAAGCATTCATTTGTTCATATAAAGATCAGCAATGGGAAAGTGAATAGAAGAAAATTAAGACATGGAGAAAATTACACGTCAGATCAAGTTGTCATTTAAAGCGTAGTTATTAGAATCGGACTGGATATCAAATCGATAGAGAGATTGGACCAATGGTTTACTGGTTCAACTGTTAGGTCAACTTGTTCAATCAATTGGTCCGATCTGATTTTGATAACAAGGGTTTGTTTGAATGATCTTTGCAGAAATGAGTGTTTGTTTAATTTAAACAGGATTAAAATATTTCTCAAGGGTTATAACGACTTTGAAACCATTGGTTCTTTTGCATGAGATTGGATGGGATTTTTGGATAGTGAAAGTAATTTTTGATATTATATTAAAAATTGCGATCCATCGAGGTCAAATTATAACTTATATAGACCAAGCCGACACCAAATTTTAAAATTAAACTAGTAAAGTCTAATATAGTTTATGTTACTTGGAGAAAAAGAAAGCAATTACAGTTTTCAGTTAATATAATTGCTCATCGTTACTGGGGGGGCAAGGCCTTTTTTCCAACTTTCCCAAAGGCTTCGGTAACACAGCTGAAACGGTGACAAATTATCTAACAAAGGGGAGATAAAACGATAAAAATTTTTGAGAATTTAAGAGAAAGTCACGACAAGACTTATATACCCACTAATCTCGCATGGTCCTCTTGCCATGATGGGGTGGTTCCCTAATTTGTTAGGATTTGAGAGAGAATATTTAATGGTTAAAAATTATATTCTTTAAGTATAACATGTTATTGTAGAAGTTAATACCGTGGCATTGCTGACTCATGCCTGTATAAGACCCAACGAACTTTTTTCCTTCCTTAAGCTTGTTGGGGCTGTCTGGTGTGTTTTATGGGCTTTCTCTTTTAGTGGGCCGACCTGGCCTTGGGTAACCCTTTCTGATGGCTAGATTAGGCTTATCCTTAGGCCATTTTCCCTTGTGGTCTTGGTATGCCCAATCTCGTTTGGGCTGGGATGTCTCTATTCTAACAAATGTATCAGTTTTGGCTCAACAAATGCTAAGTTGCTGGTGTCTCATTTGCTAATTGAAAATACTATTGTATCAATTTTTTTTTTTCGTTTCTTTTTGCCTTTCGGGCAAAAGGGATTAAAGGGTAATTCTACGGTACTACGATTTTTTTTTGGTACCGTACCAAAGGTATTTGAGATATTTCATGATCAATTATAAAATATTATAATTTATCATGAATGCCCCTTAATCAGTTGTAATTTTACCTTTAAAAATTATAACTTCTATGATTGATCATGCATTTTGCATCGAATTTAGAACTTGACATTAAAAAACTTCCCGTTGTCTTCTTCAGACTCCTTGTTTTCAATGAAGGTAAATGACGGTGACACCCTGCGACCCATTTTGGGATGCCCAGAAATTGAGAATTGAGATTTGGACAAAAGTGAAGAGAATGGATTTGGGCTTAAGGTTGGGCAATTCATTGAACTGGGGCCCATAACTCCGTTTAGTCTAGCCCAGAGAACGACGCCAACAAATTAATACTACATATATATTTAAAGCCGAGTCAGTAACAGCAAATCAGAGTGGCGCAGCGGAAGCGTGGTGGGCCCATAACCCACAGGTCCCAGGATCGAAACCTGGCTCTGATAGCTGCTCAGAAGCAAGCATCAAATCCCACTCCTTTTTTTGGTACTCTCTATCTCTCTCGATTCAGCTAGAGAAAGTATTGTAGACATTACTACATGAGGTCAATAAAGCACTCGTTACAATGGTTGCCATGTAAATCTATTTACAAGAAACAACAAATCTGTTACAATACATTTCATAGCTCATAAAAAATGCAGAAGACAGTGAAGGATTTCTTGTATTAAGAGAAGACTACTGCACATTCAGCAGCTCTTATCACAAATTTATAGCACAAAACCATAATGCAAATTTATTTATTTAATCCCTGCTTGAAATAAAGCTCAACAAGCTTCTTCAGAGTGTCAAATACGCTGGTAAACGGATTAAATTCAACAGAGCCCTTCAATTCTAGATCAGGAAACTGGTTTGTTAGAGCCTTTTGCATACCGGGCATGGACATCATTGCAGCCAGCTGACTAGTAGACATTACCTCACAGTCTTGTGGAGTCTCCTTGATTTTGCTTGGGTCATACCCGAAGTTTGCTACGATTGATTTGTACTTCTCTATAAATCGTGGTCCAGGATTAGGTGTCCTTGAGTAAATCTGAAATTTTGGAGACATGTACAAAATGTGGTTGGTTAAACACTATTATGAGATATCACAATATCGTATCACAGTTGACAAGTTGAACAAAACTATGTAAAGCTTCCTATGATTGACAGAGGAGTAACAGTTTTCAAGTCCAGGAGATTAGGTTCTTGTTGGGTGAGATGAAACTACGCCTGTGCCACTAGGGGAACAGAAACCGAATTTTGAATAAAACAGAAAGCCCCCTGACTCTACTTCAGGCATATGGGAACTATCTTCATTAAATGTACACTCACCTGAATAAAACTCTTGTCTTTTGCGCCAGAAACAAGGGCGAAATTGTCATAATCAGTGGCAATCACATCATAAGGCTCTTTAGGAATGAATGGCAAAGTAGGAAATCGAAGGTAACACTTCTCTTTAATCATCTCTCGTCTTTCTAGATCAGTTTCTGTTTTCTCCAAATCTTCCTCTGAGAGGCACTGAACCTTTCCTTTTATTCCGGTAATAAATCCATCAGGTCTCCCATGAACACAAAAGGTGTCGACCTGGATAGCACGCGCATCCATATCAAATGTATATATGCCCTGCAATTTAATAAAATGAAACATTTTGCACTCAGTATATAAATAACATTACAGTTTGAAGATCCATATACCTAACAGCAATCAGAAATGCCAATACGAGTTTCAGTAAATGGCAATCCTACTCTTTTACGTCCTCCACAATATCTGATAAATCTCTAAATAGTACTGGACCAAACAACCAGTCCCTACTAGTATGGAGTGTAATGTCTCTTACTTAGAAAATGGGTGCCTAGTATGCTTATCACAAGGTGGACAGTTTGGATAAGCCGCATGTGTAGTGTAAATTGAAGGAAAACAATCTTGTATGTCAACCAGATTCTGAAAGGATATTCATTACAGGCCATTTGCACACCTCCCCTTTGCATTTACCTGAGTGCAGTGGCAATCTTCTTGACCTTGTCCTGCAAACCCGCCTTTATATGAAGCTACTTCAAACCATCTTCCCGAATATCTGACTGGGTCAAAGTTCTGTGCTGTCATTCCTCTCATCATCATCAGCTTCCCTCCTCTTTCATCAGAACCCTTATCGAGTGGGAGAGTCAAATTATTGGTGGCATCTGCTAGCTGGAATATATTATGATTATGAGGAAGATCTGCAGCAACAACCTGCCAGTTAGAATTCAATGGAATCATCAGACCCCTCATCAAATGGGAGAGTTAAACTATTTTTGGCATTTCCAAGGCGGAGTATACTATGATAATGAGAAAGATCTGCAGCAACAACTCAAGTCTCTTGAAGCGACTAATATGCATAACATTGTTTGTTTCTTCAATCCTCGATTTCAACTCATGTTTGTTCCTGTTTACAAGTTTGTATCCTCAAGCTCCTAAAAGCACAAAATAAGATTTAAGACTAAATCTATTCAAAACTACCAGCAGCGAGACCAATTTCTATACAGAAGTAGCATTGTGGAATGGGAAACACCAATAATCAAGTTGGTCATAAGCCTCAAAACAATGATACATAATCCAGAGTTTTCTTCCCTCACAAACTTCAAAGTTTTTCATAAATTTAAACAAGGAACCAGTAAATGTCAAACTATTTGGCACGTTGGAAAAACCAAAAAGGGTCATAGTTGGCATATTAGATTAACATGTACAATAAATTAATTTGACCTGGTTTATGAGAATAATGCAATGCTGCTCACTACAATGTCCTTACCACATGATGACCTAGATCTCACATTTTCCTCTTAAACAATGATAAAAGCTTGTAGTATTCAAGGAACTAACACACTAACCTGGTTTGTTGGAGAGAGAAATAAAACTGATGCTGCAAGCCCTGCTAATACATGTCTGCCTGCAACATTCCAGCCAAAAGGGTGTTCAAAAGAACACTTCAACTTCATTTTTGCTGGTGATCCCCTACACGAAGAGAAGAACAAATGCCACAATTATTTGCAAACAATAAAGGAAAAAATGTGGATGTTGATAAAAACAAGCAGACAATGAATGGTCCAACTGGGCTTCAACCTAAAACTGTTGAGGAATTTCTAAACTCAAATGTAGAAAAAAGCAAAGAAACCAAGGTGATGAATGTGCAAAAACAGCCAATCAGAATGTATTATCTCTGTAAACATCGTCGTTAGTAGGATACAATACTTGCTGCTAAGAGGCATACAACCGCAAAACTCCAACTTAATACATGTGATAGATATAATATAATGCACTAAGAATGCCAAGGTGTTGCAAGCCATGAACACACTAAATATACAGAATATATTTCAAGCGACATAAATTAGATTTTATCCCGAGGAGAACAATTGTCTTCACAAGAATAAGCAAGCTTGACTGAGTGATGAAGCCAATTGTCCCACCTTAAGGAAAATGGTATACGAAAGACAATTAGATATGGTTGCGGGAGCCAGATTTGCTTTGATCTTTTAGAAGATGAGTTTTTCTTGTTTTTACTCCTCTCATATCGGAGAAAGTCTTGACAAAGATAGCATAGACCCGTCAATTTTTTTTTTTTTTGGCATAATCTTCTATAAAGTACAAGGCAACCCTGTACTAACTTACTCATTCCTGTTCTCTACAATAGTGCTGAAGGATCCAACCTTGCACTAAACCAAGATGCTTCCTTGCAAAATTCAGATGAAGATAAACGGGAAAAGCAATAAAAGAACTACAAAACACCATAGGTTACATGCCTCAAAGTTGAAGAAAGAAATAACTAACTATAAGCTATAAAGCCTTCACCATGACTTCCCAATTTCTGCTCATATGTGTCCTCACAAGAAAGCTACTCTAATAACATTTAATTCCAGAATGAATATCTCTTTTTATATCCCATCTTAATGATATATATCGTCGTTCCCAAAACCTTCTTAATTCATGCATTGCAGAATTCTCCATCTTTGATGGTAAGCAGAGGCTATTCTCATGGTGAGAAGTGAGAACACCCTAATGATTTAAATGGAAATTAAGGTATTACTCATGACTCACTCCACTCAGTTCATTCTGGACATAGATCATGCCATTTTTCAGTCAAAATTTGCCAATCATATGAAAATTCTACATAAAGGGGACATACAGGAAGTAGTAATATATCTTCGAAACCAAATTAAAATGGAAGATTCAAGAACTGAATTACTGGGCAAGGGGAAAAAGGGGGCAAAGAGCAAGAAAGACTACAGAGAATAAAGAAAGCAATGGGGAATTATGATTGTGGAGAACCCAGATAGGAGGTAAGGAGAAGTGTTGGTACCTGGAGATGGGTGGTGGAGCATGTGAATGTGAGTGGAGTAGCAATGGTGGCGATTGTCCAGCTACAAGATGATGAAAAACCATCTTTAATCCAATCTCTCTCTTCAATTCTAGGTTTTCCAATCAAACTATCACCACCACGCAATTGTGATTCCGGTGGAGGAGACTCCTTGCTGATCAGAGTAGAGACTAGAGAACCTGTGAAATGAGGATGTTTCTCTTTCTTTTTTCTGTTTCAACGGTATGGAGTCTTGGCCTCAATTATACACATCCACTAATCTCCAAGTTGGATTAAACGTACTAATGTACTAGAAATATTTTGGAGATATATAACTCTCATGATTTGGCCAAGTTTTGAACTTTAGAATATCGAGACTTATACTTCATTCTTCTTACCATTTAAACTTCAAATATTTTTCTTGCTGCCTATAGATTTTTTTGTTCAAACGGTTGTCCGAATCATCTTGAACATATTAGACTAATTCTCGATTCGATCAAAAACAACTAATCTATGTCAAGATTATAATATTTATGAGGTATAAATCACTTATGACCTGATCCTAAGAGATTACTAAAATTAAACTCAAAATATTTATGCTACTATTTGAACTATCTTAAATTTTATTCTTTATTTGTGTTGGGTAAGCATATTTTTAATTTTCTTTCTACTTTTTTCCCTCCAACTTAATATGATTTCATAGAACATGTTATGTAAGAGATTTCTTTATTATTATTATTATTTTATTTTCCTATTTCATTACATTTTTTTTTCTTTTTAGGGTTTTGTGGGTAAGTGTATTATACTCTAAATTTAAGTTGTGTTTATGATCTGTTCACTAAGTCAACCCGAGGCCGTGATGACTAAAAATAGTTATAATTCAAATTTAAGTTTTAATTTGACTAAAAAAATTGATTTGATATAAAATATTCTAATGGGCAAACTCAAAACCTACTCAAATCTTTTTTTAAAAAAAAATTATTGCCCCAAAACTCATTTTTTTTTGTCATTCAAATCATGATATTTAATAAAATAAATGAAACTTTTATTACTTTCCACAAATGGGTAATTCAAAAAAAAAATTAATATTTATACAACACTACATGGGAATAAAGAAACCAAACATGAATTCTAAGATTGTTATAATCTCTTATCATTTTTTATAAATCTAGAAAAATAATATATATATATATAATTATTTTGACATGAGTCTAGTTTGAGAAACACAAAAAAAACATACGTTTTTAACAACTCGAAGATTGAATAAATAAAATGACAAATTTTTTAAATTTGGAAAGTTAAAGCTTAAAGTTTTAGGAAAAATCAATAGCCTGAAATTGTACGACCAATAATGTTTAACTCAAAAAAATTAAAGAAATTTTGATGGGTAGGCTTAAGGTTTATATAATATGAAAGATGGGTGAAATTAGGATTTTAAAAAATATAAGAAATCAAAAAGATGAAAAACTTACTTATCAAAAAGATGAAAGGAAAAAATTTACTTATAGACCTTCAAATGATTTATGAAAGTTTCGGTAGTGGTCAACGACAGAAACATCATAATAGAGAGGGCAAGAAAAGACAGAAAATAGATAGTCAAAAAAGTCTTTTAATTTTGAATAAGTTAAAAAGTTATCATTACAAATTTGATATAAAATTTGAATTTGCTTCAATTTAAATTCAGAATAAGTTTTGTCTTGATTTAATACAGATTTTAATTCAAAATTAGAGAAAATTTTTGGGCCATTTTTGCTCAAATTTAAATTTAAGTCAAGGTAAAAAAATACTCTTAGGAATCTTATTTTTACATCTCAATAAAGTTTTATTATTATGTGATCATCAACGAACCAGGATTAAAATCTCATCGTAGCACCAATAAAGAACATCAAATGATCATCTCTGAGGAAAAAATAAACACAGATGAAACATGCCAAGAAAAAGAATGTGAGCCATTTTGAAGTATAAATATTTAAATTACACTCTTCTTAATAATTTAAATTTTCGGAATACATAATTATTTAACATGCTATCAGAGTTGAAAATCCAGTGTTAATTATTTTCATAGCCTAAATCCAAAATCTAACATATACGTAAAAAAACGTGCTAAAATATAAATATTTAAATTGACACTATCTCTAACAACTTAAACTTTTAAAGTATATGATTTGAATTATTTCTCTCGATAGACTAAAAAAAATCAACACCAACTTCGTATATTTTCTTTAAAAATCTCGGAGAATGTGTGTTAATGAGTTTGGGCTTGAAAACTGAAGCAAGAGAGAAGACAACTTAAACTATACGTATAAACATGAAATTCTCAAGGTTACAATGTGAACCTGCACCACTTCCTTTTTTCCTGGAAGAACGGCTGCTTAACTATGAACTATTCAGAAGAGACTATTCTTTAAGTTTCCATCGGTAAGCAGACCAAAAAATGGATCTCCTTTGTCACCATCATTGGTCCCTGTTTCCTTGATGTGCAAATCCAAATCCTTTGTTGTCGATGGCGCAGGTCTTTTCACAGATACAAATGCAACTTTACTCCCTGACCCAGATCTAAGTAGTGAAAGATTTGAATGACGGGGTGAACCTGAACTTGTAAGCAAGCCATCTTCTTGGAAAAGGTTCTCCCTGGGAGGTCCTGCAACATCCGAGCCATCTGCAAGCTGCATCCCATTATTGCTCTCAATGGCAGGACCCGCCAATAAACTAGTATCATCTTGCTTGATGTTAGCTGGACCTGCTTCGGAGGCATAGCTCAAGTTCGTCTTAACAGATCCATCATCTACACAACATAATCAAATACAACATGACATGAAAGATGTTGGACAAATGCCACGATCTAGCAAGGTACCAAAGCTCAAGGGAGCCACAAAGCAGGAAGTCAGGAGAAAACTGTCAACCATTCACTATTTGATTGCCCAAGTCCCTAACTACTTGAATATGGTAGTGGCCATTCATCTAAGTTGTACCACATAGCAATCTCTCAACAAAATAAATGCAAGTGTATGACGTTCACCCATAACAGCAAGGTTATAACAATGCACCCTAGAACCAATATGATGAGCCACATCTGTGTGGTATTACAAGACACTAACAAAAAAGTGGTCACAGACCTTCAGCAGAGAAGGGAACCTCTTGAAAAGGCAGAACCCTGTCTGCAACACCCAAATTTTCTACTAAAATTACATTCTTCCAGTGCCTTCTATTGTTGTCCCTCACTCAACCCCACACAATGACATGATAAGTAAGCAAACACCTTAATCTACCACAACCGAGCATGGAACACAGAAGATTGGTGCACGTGCAACTGCAACTGCGTGAGCTATTCAAATACTGTAGAGACCCTCATGAATCTGGCCTTTCTTTCTCGTACCCTTCACAAGAATGAAACTAGGCAGTAGATAGGATCATTGTGAGCCTTCAACTACTATTTTGATCCTAGAAGTAAATCCATGATACAATACATTTACAGAACCAGTATATTTATTCTGTGACAGCATAAGCCGATTGATCACTATTACAAGTTCCTATGTCACTATTACAATGAAGTCTAAACTGAGTCATAAGCTAAGAGCAAAATAGAACCCCAAAAAAGGACAAAGAAGAGTAGAACCTCAAAAGAGAAGAACACATAAGAAATCAAACATTTTCTGTGGAAGGGATTGATCCCCTGACCTCCGGGTTGGGAGTATCAAGGGTGGCCAATTGCACAAGTCAATAGCTTTAGAATGTTAATACTTTTAAAAAAAATGATATAGGCAAAAGTATCACTAGTTGACAAAAATTAAAGAAAATGCAAAACACTATAAAGAGAAGTCCAAGCCCCATAGATATCTCAAATATAGAGGTCACGTAAGAACACATACAAGTTATTTCTGCAAGTTTTTAAAGGAAATAATACTGAATAATATTCCATTGGCACTTTTACCTCCAAGCAAAACCTCAATGCTTTGATACTGTATTGTGGACTCTCCCAGAGAAATATCTTCTCTGATATTCTTTTCTTGGTATTTATTCTCGCTTTTATTGATCCTCTCAACCAATACAAACTTATCTCTTTCCCAAGCACACTCCAGGGAGACAGCTTGCTCATTTGTTGGGTAATACTCTCTGAACACCTGCACAATGGTACACAAATAAGGGAGATGAAAGCAATAGTTATAATGAAAAAGGCAGAGACAGATACAGATACAGATCTTTGTCAGAAGAATCTGCTTAATGTATATAGTGCAGACGAACCTCAAATCCTTCTTGATTTATTTTTACAGCCTGCTCCTTTTGAGAAAGAGAAGAAACCATGTTGAATACAGAAACAACATCAAGTAAGACCTGTAGAAGGACAAAAAGAAAAAGCAAATCAATTGAAAATGTAATTTTCACCACATCAGGCAACTTCAAGTGTGGCTTAATAAATTGTACTGTGTCAACATTACATACAGATTATAGAGATGTTATAACACTGTGTCATGAATAACAGATTCCTTGAGGATTGACTCCAGGCAATTACCAACATTTTAGAAAGAACAGGGCCACATCTCAGTTCTATATAACAAGAAAATTTTGTGGTACTGGACATTTCAGATTCGCGTAAGATACTAACAACCCTAATCTTTCCAATACAAACATCTCAAGTCAAAACAAAAAAAAAAAACATAAATTTCATATATTAACATTTGAGATCCATATATTGTCTACAACATCTATCTATCAATCTATATCTGTCTATCTATCTTTAACAAACAAATTAGAGGGGACTGCATTTTGTTTTTTTAATTATTAGTCTTCCTCCAAACGCATTATGCCATGAGTCTTTCGTAACCACCTCTTAATTCCCCATAACTACCCCCTATTTTTTCAAATATATCTGCATAAAATTATTTTTACTATTCAATAATTTAGTTAAATATTTTTTTTTACCTTCTTAAGTGATAAGATGAAAAAGAAAAATTAAATTAAAAAATAATAAAGTATACATGTCGTGCATCGCACAGGGCCATGACACTAGTATCTCATACAAAAATCAACAAATGGGCTTCGACTCATCATTCATGAGCTTACAAGCCACAGAAAACACAAAATCTAGCATTTCAATTCTAACATTGTGCCGAAAGTGCATGGTACTCACTTGCTGAACTAAAACTCGAAGGCGTCCAAGCAAAGCCAAAATTGTTAGTGAAAATCCAATGAAAAACGATCGAGCAAGCAAAGTAGATATCTCTCTGCTGGATGTTAAGGGGTAAAAACAGATGTTTGATTCTCTGAAATGATAACCACATGACAGCATCAATATACACTGGGTCAATAAGAACTATGAAACACCGATTGGTCTTCCATGTTTGCTTTGAGAGGAAACAGCATGCAACTAAACATACAGGGATAGCATTACTAACTTTTGATAAAATAATACGAGAAGAAACGCATGCCAACAGAACCTAACATGCAAATAGAATTTATTGAGAATCGTCAAGAGTAAGCAAAAAGATAATAAAGAAACTTGATGGCAAATAGACCAGGTACAAAATTTCTTCTGGGAGGAGCACTAACTAGAAGACTTCACAATAAAAACAGTACAATACACCAGAATAAGAATGTAGAATTTTTTAATTAAGCATATTTGAATTGGGACAGAAGACCAGGAAAAAAGTGGAATGGGATAGAGAAAGGAGGGTGGAAAAGATTCTAATGATGCAAACATCTATAGAAGTTGCAGCCAATGCAAAAATGCATCGAAAAGAACCAACCTGTTATGATAGAAGTTGCAGCCAATGAAAAAATACATCAAAGCATAATAAATGCATCAACAAATCAAGGATACGTAGCAGCCTTCAACATCGGCTCAACCATCTGAAAAGCAGAACAGGCAAAAATTAGGAGAATTCATAAAACTGCCTCAATGAGCTGACAGCTTGTCATAACACCACGCTAATAAATGAAACGTCCTAAGAGATTGATAATGAACAAAGGTCCATTGGGGTGAAGAAACATAATAATTACATCTTCCTTACAAAAATGAATACTAGCACTATTGAATGCATTTTTGAAGTACAACTGCAACCATTTAAGAACAACCTGAAATAGTTGTGCAAGAGTTTTGTTATCTACTTTAATATGGGTAAGACTACTCTATTTGCAGGGATAGCCAATGTACTGTCTGGGTTTCAGGGGTGCCAAGAACCCCTATAGTTTGGGTTCATACAATTTATGACACTATAAACTAGAAAGTAAGGAAAAGAAACAAAAGAAACAAGCCTTAGGTTAAGAGGTCCTTTAGTTGAATCATATGTAGGATACAAAGAAAATAATATTAAGGTCTGGTGTGCCCCCATAATGCAATTTTAAGGCAGACTTTTAAAATTCAAGGAGACCAACTACAAAGCATCCAATTGAGCTAATAATGAAAATAAATATAGCCTTAAGGGAACTCTTGAAAATTTATTCTGTTCCTATCCTGCACCAACACCTAGCCTGAAATTTTGTGTTTGTTGTACATCTAAAGAGCTGCCACCATGCAAGGCAAGCAATTTTTTTTTATGTGTGAGTCAATGGATGCAAAAGAAGAACAACATGCCTGTGAGAGTAAGCGTGCAATTCCCAAAAGATGCTCCAAAAAATTAAATTTTCCACCATCACATCTTCTCCTCTTTAGACTGTCACATCAAACAAAAGGAAACAAGTAAATGGTAAAACATGTTTTACATGAGCAATGCCAGAGAAAAATAGTTTTGCAACCCCAATTTCTTTCTTCTGGACAAAGACACTGTATTGATAATCAACCATCTACCAGAAGACCAGGTTGTCTAACATCCTCCTAAGTGCCTGCATGTTTTGTGCGCAAAAATTGGAGAAACTTAAAAATGTAATGAGAATAGTTGCACCTTCTAGGAGAAAAACTCAACATGGATAAGTAGAAATTACCCCAGTTTTTTCCATTACATACCATACCATGGATGAATAGGTTTCAACATCCCCCCTCCTAATCTAAAAACCTTAAATTATGCAAGATGAGTATTTTCATGTTTCACCCTGGCAGTGATCTTCCGTGTAACAATGTATTCTCCACACCATCATACAAGTCTGAATAGGTTCCAAATATCCTATAAATCTCACGGTGGCGCGCCTCTGTCTGAGACTCTACCCTGGCCATTGGATGGATGGTGCTTCTCTGTTCCACCCTTGCTAAGAGGTGATCCTCAATGTCGTCCCATCCCCACACTAACAAAAGGCCAACATGCGCAAAACCAAACAAAATTTCATTTCGAAATGGTCGAAACGTTTCCGTTTCCAAAGATAGAAAAACAAATCACTGATTTAATCAAACTTATAATACTTCAAGGTGCTTCGAAATGTTTCGTGCTGTTTTGAAATATTTCGACCAATATTTCAAAATGTTTTGAAGTGTTTCAAAATGTTTCTATATTTTTCGACCGAATATTTTGTAAATAGTTTTTCAAATTTTTTGTCCATTTTCATTTTATTTCCGTAATGTTTCCAAAATATTTTCGAAAACATTTATGTTTCTCGGGTGACTGAAGGTCCAAAACAATGCACAAAAACAAAATTTTGATCCTTGCGCAAAGGTGTGTGAATGCTCATTCTATCTACCTTCTTAACCAAAGGTGTACGTTGATTAGGAACTGTTACCCTACTAATAAACAAAGTTGATTAGTGGTTAAAACTTTTACCTCTCTAAAAGCTGCACCTTTTGCTTTGGTTTTGTACCAAGAATAACTTGAAATGAGGAGTTCAAAATCTCCTCCAAATTAGCTGATTGCAGTAGCCTCAAATCCCTTCTTACCTGACATCATAAGAAAGATTGGTAAGTTATATAAAGAGAAATGTGTATGTGTGTGTGCATTTAAAATAAGGCTTATAAAGAATAACAACCTTTAAAAGGTAATGGAAATATGTTGCTCGTCGATGCTGATTCTTGTTCTTGTACACAATTCTATCAAGTATGCCATATTCTGCTCGAAGCTGACCAAGAAAGGACTGCAATCTCTCCTGAACAATTTGAATCTCTGAACCCATGGATTCAACTAGAGAACAATATAGTACTACATTAACCTGACCCAAAAAATAAGAAGGGGTGTCATTGCTATAGTTCCTCTTTCACATTTTGTCAAACAGTTTTGAGTGCGGATTAAGAGCAATTTAATCTGATCAAGTTGTTGCTAAACACATCATTTATTCATTTCTTCAATGTAAATAGTTTAAAATGAATAAATGAAATGTTTTCCTCTTGGTGTATAAAACACAAATTATCAACAAAACAAAAAAAAAGCTGATCTTACTGGGATAAAATTAATGGACTAGGGTTTGCAATATCTCAAATTATTTTCTGGGTCAAATTACCCCAGGTCTAAATGAACAAACTCAAGTTAAGCAAAGTTACATAAAAAATAATGCACAGAAGAATTTTTAGCAGCCAAAACAATTTCTTAGTATATCAACCCCAATTTTATTGTGAATCACCGATATAACTAACCACAAAAGGCTGGTTGTCCTACCCATAGTTATCAGAATTGGATGGGACATCGAATAGAGAGACTGGATCAATAGTCAATAGTCAATAGTTCAATTGTTGGGTCAATTGGTCGGATCTGTCGTATAATAAAAATATAAAAAATTATAAAACTTAATAATTTAGCTAAAAAATATGAAACATGTTCACAATGCATATAATTTGTCATATAATTTATGAAGTTAAGTAGAGTAATAAAGTAATAACTTCCAACTTTTGGCACTACGAATATACCACCCACATAACCTATGTATATAGCAATCTAACCCAGCAACTATTACTGATTACTGAACTGACTGTGTAAGTGTGTGTGTGTGTGTGATTATTAAATACCAACTGTGTGTGTGCGTGTGCGTGCGTGCGTGAAGAGAGAGAGAGAAGTAGACTTACGCTTACAGAACATAAGGGTGCTCTGGCCTCAGCATCTGTGTGTGTATAATTGTGTATGATAGAGAGCGAGAGAGAGTAAGAAGAAGAAGACTTACAACCCATCCGGAGGAGATCGACTTTGGAGAGACAGCACTGCTGCTGAGCTTTGAACTTTGGAGGAGATCACTGCCTCTGCGTCTGGAGAGGAGAAGAGAAGAGAAGAGAAGAGAATAGGAGGAACTCGTTTTTTGATTTAGGGCAAAATTGCCCCCAAAAATTATTTTAATTTTTTGATATCTATTAAAATTTCGACCGCCCGGTTTTAACAACCCATCCGGTTCAATAGTTTTCTCCAAAATCTGCCGATTTGACGGTTTACAGACGATTTAGTTGCACAAGAGATCCTATTAATAAAATCGGATCGGTTAAGGACCCAATTTACCAATTCTGGTCGATGTAGTTCAATTCTGATAACATTGGTTCTCCCAATATATGTTAAGCATTGATTAACAAAAAACTGTCGGTGATCATCAATAACAAATGTCTCTCTAAATTGTTAATGATCTTTCATAATATGGAGATAGACGAGAAATATGAAAGAGATAAGGTGAGAAAGATGACAAAAATTATTAAGAATTGACCATAGCAAGGTCTACGGCCAACAAAACGATGGCCCTTTGTTAACAACTACGAGAAAGATACACGAGAGAGACGGAGATGGAAAGAGTCTGAGACGATGAGGCCAAAGACGGGGATGTTGGGACTGGGAAAGAGTGAGGAATCTTTTTTTTTTTTAGGGCAAACACTTGAGGCGGCTAAGAGACGACACATAAATTTTTATAAGTGAAAATCCAACCCATCCAGATTTTTTGGAACCGTCTTCTTCTAACGATTTTAGTTTTTTGCCAGACCTTGTTCATAAACCGACTCAAAGAGCGATCCAAACCAATTTAAGCACTAATTCAATGAGTTCTCGAATTATCCTGTCAGTCCAGATCGATTTAATAACATATACTTTTTTTTGGTGAATAAGCATAATCTATTACCCCTACTTAAACATCACATAACATAAGCCTAGGGTAGCATGCACCCCGCATATCTGCTTGAAGTTGATTTATTATACATTCCACAAGTTCATAAAATAAACATAAGCTTTCATTTGCACTCAGGCCCCTCTTTGCAAGCTGGTCCACACATTGATTTGTTTTCCCCACTTCCTACTTGATCATCACCTCCTACAACTTTTCCGTGAGCCATCTGCAATCATCAATATAGAGGCTGTAAATGTGATTTGGATGTTGGCATCCATTGATGAGATCCACCGCCAACTGTACATCAACATTTATCTCCAGCTTCCTAACTCTAAACTGTACTGCCAGATTTAGGGCTTCCCTCAAAGGTCCATAGCTCCACTGCAAGGCTTGTTGTCCATCCAATCTTTGCACAAAACCCAACTTGAAAGACTCCCCAGTGATCCCGTATGAGCCCACCTGCTCCTGCTGGATTTGGGTTTCCTTGGGCTGCTCCATCCGTATTCAGCTGTAAGTAACTTTCCCTAGAGGGTGGACCATAATTTCAATTCTCAGTGGTTTAGTGAACAAAGGGTTAGCACACAAGATTTCAAAGGCTCTGAAAACCGCCTGCTCGCAGGAGGATTTTTCTTGGTTGAAAATTACTTTGTTTTGATGGAACCAAATGCTGGCACAAGTGGTAGGAAATAAGGTTGCCCATGATAAGTAGTTAAACTTTGAATGGGCTTTAGAATGGATACTCTGTTTTCGCCACAAACTCCACAGGATTGGTCCAAGGTAATGTGTCTGGCGTGTAACAAGGACTTAGTAGCAGCCTATCCCTCTCTGCTAACCAAAGGAAATGTTTGACCCTAGGTGAAGTATGTGATTTCCAGATGCATTCATAGGATATGTCTTCCCTAACAACTTCTGCATCTTCTTCAATTAAATTGTAAGTTGTTTTGAATTAGAACTCCCTTGTGTCATCCCATCCCAAAGTCCAAGAGTCAACCTTTTGTGAATGGGATGGATTGAGTTAACTTCTTTAATCACATAACATCCCCTCATCTCACTTTTACATGTGAATCAAAATACATTTGTTATATGAAATAACGTTTCATTGAACTCCACTTGGTAGTTATTTCTTTACATGAACAATATAATTTTTAAATTAAGTGAACCCATCTTACTTCCATGTTGATTTGGTATTAGATGATGACATTGCTTGTTAACGATGACACGGTATCATTATTATAGTCAATATTTTATTCGTTTTTAGATACCTAGTACCCACATGACCTAGTTAAGATGTTCAATTTGGTCACTAAAAATCACCCTAGGTACATCGTTAAAAAACAAAAAACTTTAACAACCGGACAAATATTTCCCAAAAAACAATCATATAGTTCGAATATAAAGAATTCGTGTGTTATTATCTCGAGTCTTTAAGTTATAGTGTCACAAGAGACGCTCTTAACTAATCATTCATGATTTTTGCATATCCTAAATCTATCTTGAAACAAATTTATAAACATATTATTAAAATGATTATGGATTATCCCAAAAATAATAGTATTAAAATGAAATTGCACATTAGAGCTTCTCCAACAATAGTAGATATTTTAACTATCTTAAAAATAACTTTTTGTATTTTAGCTACTCACTTTTTCAATACACACTCCAGCAGATTTTCTATATTTTTAACTACTTCTTTTAAATATTATTTCTCATTCTTTTTATATTTTTTTTTTGAATAATAAAAGAGAGAAAGAGAGAGAAAGGAAGAAATGAGAGGAAGAGAGAGAAAATAATATATATTTATGTTTATTTATTGCTACAGTGGTTATCTATATTTGGAGAATCATTGTAGTAAAAATATATTTTAGCTATTATGAAAAATATTTATTGGAGTATGAGCAATGACTTTGATTAACTAAATTATACCTATTTTGATGATTTACAGCATCTATCGGAGATGCTCTTAGTCGTAAAAGCAAATTTCATTAAATTTTGAGAAACTGAAAGAAAATAATTTCATTAAATTGTTCAATAGTGATGAACATTGCCATGCACTTTCACATAACTTTTTTGCTAAGATATAATAATCAATCAATCAATCAATCAATCAATCAAATTACGTATCCTTGTGGCTTTCATCATTAAGGTTTATGTGTATTTCACTCTCTTTTGATGTTGCAACACGTGTGTGTGTGTGTGTCAAGCATAAATGACTCTGACGAAACTTTCAAGATTCTATTACAACGAAACCAAACCTAATCAATCATACAACACCGGTAGGTAATCAGTAAATATAGAAATAAGTTATAAATTTTGATAAATTGAATTTAAAATTTGATAATATTTTTTGAAAATAAGCTATGTCAAATAAAAAATAATAATCTAAATACGTATAAATTAATCTAAACACCCTAAATTATAATATCATCTAAAATGACTACGTATGTCGGAATAATATAAACTACATTTCTTATAGAGATAAATTCACTTACATCCCCCGTGTCTTGCTCTAATTATAAAAACAGTTGAAAAGATCGTTTATACCATTATCAATCCCCACCCCACCCCGTTGGTGTTAATATTTGAAGGGTATAATCATCTTTCATTTTAATTTTACACGCACACAAACACACCACACACATATACACATACAAATAGAGAGAAAGAGAACATGGGCTGAATTTGTTTACAAGTAGTCGGATTTTAAGCTCTTTTCCCTCTCATCACACTCAAATTTGGGTGTTGTGATATTGTGGGGTTGGGGCAACGGTGCAATAAGGTGGTAGAGTGATTGTGTAGTAGGGTAATGGCAAGACCAACACACTATGTGACATCTTTGTGTATAATTTTATATGTAAGTCTTAGTGAGTATGATAGCGGGTGTGATATGTGTGTATGTATGTACATATGTGTATCAGTGTTTGTCGTATACGTGGTGGGAGGAGAAGACGAATCAATTGATGATGCGAGAAAAGATAAGTGTTAGGTTTCAATATTGGTTTTATTCAGCAAAAAGATCATACGAGTCGTTTGGGTATTGGATTGAAAGACATTTTACAAGTGTATAACTAGATAGCAAAATAGTTATTAGAGGAATACCATATCAACTAGATAGCAAAATTTTCTTGAAGTTGATGGTAAGGTCCCTAATTCTAGGGCTACTATATTAACTACAAGTGAATGCAATGATATTTCAAAAAATTAAAGAGATATATGTATAATTAAGGCAATTTATGAGCGATATAAGTGGTGTTTACCTTTTCTTTTGTCATTGTAAATTTGGTACTTCCTGTTTCTAAAGTCCCACCAAACCCGTGCCGAAGCTTGTTGGACAAATACTAGTTATATATGAAATAGGTTTGGTAGTTTTAGACTGTGTGTCCACCCCATGGACCCTCCCCAAGGGCCTCTCAACACCTATGCATCACCAAATGAATGGCAATTAACTCTAACTGATAAATACTAGTGGGGACTAGGTTCCTTTACAATCAAGTTATCCACCACACAAAATAATATTAGTTTAAATGAAGGTCTGAAAATTAATATTGGTAAACTTTCAGTCCTCAAACTACAAGATAGCTCAAGTGATAACAAAGACGAGCTGTAAATTCATACGTTCTGAGTTCAAAACTTAACAACCTCTTGGGACCAGGCCATAAAAGATATTTTAGTCTCAGCATGAATAACTTGACTTTGACTGGACTGAAAAGGAGATTAGTCGAGATGCGTGTAAACTGACCTGAATACCCTTGACTATCGAACAAAAACAAAAACAAAAACAGTCCTCCTGTGCCATTGTTGTATAAGGGCAGTTTTGTGAACAGAAAAATAAAATATAATGTTAATGGAACCCAATCATCATGACTTGCATATGTAATGCAACATTTAAATATGGATGATTCGGTTGGTGTCTTATGATAGTGGTAGAGGTGGGGTTCTGAAGAAATGGGCATCAAAACTCCAAACATATTTGATATTTTTTAATAATAGTGATAATTAAAAAATACACTTGATGGATCGGTGGACCCACATTTTAGGGGAATGTACCTACAATTTCTTAAGGATTTTTTTTTATATATAGTTGATAAAAAAAAAGGTAAAACAAGAAATAAAGTAATACCAAGGTATTTCAAGATATATATATTTTTTTGGTTGAGCAAAAAAAGTGGAAAGGGGCAACCATCGTAGCAACTCCCCCTAGGTGTGACTAAAGGGGTTCTCACCAATCATAAAATAATGTCCGTTTTGAGCCATAACTGTTGATCCGAAAAGTGTCGAGCCCGTCACTACAGTTCCATTAGGGCTCGAGCAAATATTCAACCCTTTTTCTACAACATTTGATTCGCAAAACTATAATCACAAGTGGGTTTGAATATGCGACTATTGAGAGAAGAGCAGAAGTCTTATCCCAGTTGTTGAAGCCAACTTGACTACAATCGCAAGTGGTTCAAGTTATATTGTTTGATTATTCTATGTTTTTTCTTGGTTCAACTCATAGAGCTTTTCTTTTTTAAAACAAGGTTTTAGAATCGCGGCTAGTAAAGTATTCTCTGGGTCATCTGGTTGGAAAAAAGGTGTACATACATCTATTTGTTATTCTGTAAATAGCTTTAGGAAAAGGTAAAGGAGGTCCATGTCATTGTGATAGTGTTTGTAGCTTTTTATTTATCCCAAAATAGTTTTATGACTTACTTTCAATCCTTCAAACTAGTTCAAATGGGGGAGGCTTCATGAGTTACAACCTTTAAGTTCTCAAATTTTAGTCTCCCAAGAGGTATAATAGTCAACCCGATATGCATGCTTTGCAGGTAATTACGTATGTTCAAAATTTAGATTTATCATCAATCTAATGTGATGATGTACAAAATGACTTTGCACACAACCTGTCAAGTATGAACAATAAATATAGTAATTAAAGTAGAGAGAGAAGACAAGAATTATAGTGATTCGGTCAAAGTGACTTACGTCCACTTCTAAATGGTTAGGATCGCCGGGGGCTTTATTAATTTAAGAGTGTAGGGAGAGCAGAGAATATAAACTCAGAGAAGGAGAGGACGTATATGCTCAGTTGAGAGTATTCTGCCTCCCAAGTGTTGGTGAGGCTTACAATTTATAGTCGTCCTTTAACAGATTGAGACGACTCAATAGCAACTAAGTATCTATTCTAGCGGAGCTCACGACTTCTTCTCAACGGGTGAGGTGGTTGAGGTGCTCTCCATGAAACTCGGTCAAGGAAGATGAAGGCTAGTTTTTTTAAGGCGGCGAGGGTGAGGCTCTTGGATGTTCTCTTGTTGACGTAGCCAAGCTGATGTAACTCCTTAATGAGGTTGACTAAACTTGGACTATATTGGGCCTGGTGCGCCTTCACAGGATTTGAATCTTAGTTAAGATTTGGACCTTCCACATGGATTGAGCCGTCTGGGTTTGACCCATCACAATGGACTCATCGTTATATAATAGTTATCAACGAATATGGAAAAAAAAAGAAGAAAAAAAGAAGAACCCTTCAATCTTTTGATTGTTTCAAACTGGGGTCAATAATTTCAAACTCACCCATCACCACCAAAAGTTAAATTATTTTTGTAGATGGTGGGTGAATTTGGACTTTTTATGATTCTGTAATGTTGACGGGCGATTTGCATGGCATTTTCTCGTTTTGCTTCATCAAAACGAACAAAAATCATAATTACCACATAAAATTCCGAATGCACATAATTACCTTTAAACGGTGGGTATTTCACGATTCCTAAAATTTTTTCATTCAAACTATCAGACGTATTAATTAATTAAATTTATATTATAAATAAAGGTGGATCATTGGATTAGTGGATCTCTTTTAAAAAAATTGATAGAACTCACTCATTTAATTGTCTCTTTTATTTGAAATACAAATTTAAGTTATAGATTTGAATTGCATGGTATTCCCTATTATTCAATTTGCACATTGACGAAGTCATATCCATTTATCTATTTGTTACTAGTTTATCCCTATACTACGAAAAGACCAAAATACCCCCAATCCATCACATAAGAACCTGGGACACTTTCACTCAAGTACCTCAGCTACGTAGATGCCAAAGGGGGGCGGCAAATTGGACCGTCTTGGTAGTTGGTAACAATAAAAATATACCGGTCAACCGTCTCCTCCATAACCACACCTTCCTAGAGCTTTTGGCCGGTGAATAGAGAAAGGTATGAGAAAACACCAAGTTTCCTTGTACCTCCATGGCTCAGAGAATACGTAAAGCTACCGGAAAGATGACAAAACTTTGCCGGAAAATCGTTCACGTCAGAATCCGGTGGAGTATAGTCGAGAGAGTATCGGTTTTTGGGGATTTTTTCAGGTCCATTTGGGAAAGAATTGTTGTTTGCTCTATATGGAAGCGAAGTCGCTACCGGCGTTTGTCTCAGAGGTCGTCTTCTCCGGTAGTGGAGGCTATTGAGTCAGGTTTGGGTCATGATGATCCCACGACGACGTTTGGCGGGTATGACAGTGATTCTGACTTGGTTGCTTTGAAAATCAGTCTGTTGGGTGATTGCCAGATTGGAAAAACAAGCTTTGTGGTGAGTGGTTTTGTACTTTTGAATCCTATATTCATATTTGATATCGAAATTTGGTTCATCTGAGAATCCATATTCAAACGTTTTGAGTTCAACTCTTGATTTACGTTCTTCGAACCTTATCCTTATCCAATACCTACAATTTGTGATGCACAGTGGGTGTGGATCAAATTTCAACATCACTGATGTTCATACCATTTTGTTGGTGATATTTTAATAGGTACTAACGTTTTCATCACACTTTTTTTTTCAAGATCAAGTATATAGGTGATGAACAAGAAAAGAGATGTTTGGAAATGAAAGGATTAAACTTGATGGATAAAACACTATTCGTTCGAGGTGCTCGAATTGCTTTTAGAATATGGGACGTGGGAGGTACGCAATTAAATCTCTTTTTCTTTTTCTTTTTTTTTTCCTTTCTTTAGTATGGATATTGATCTCCGTATCGATATGTATGTATATAGTTGTGTGTATAAATTGATTAATATGCCTAATTTTTGCTGTTTACTATCTGGAATGTAGGCGATCATAGGTCACTTGATCATATACCAATTGCTTGCAAAGATGCAGTCGCAATTCTGTTCATGTTTGATCTTACGAGTCGGTGTACTCTGAATAGGTCAGCTTATTAACATCTCTACTTTCAATATTATAATAATAAAAAAAAAAGTTTTAAAAGTGTTAAATTTATAAATAATCTGAATTTTTTATGTGCAATGGCAGTGTTATTGGATGGTATAGTGAAGCAAGAAAGTGGAATCAGGTACCAAACATGGCTTCTACTTCACACATACATCATTTGGTTTGTTTTTTCTTCCAGAAGCAGTACTATTTTACTGTTCTTTTCTTCTGAGGGGAGTAACAGAAAGTATTGTTAAAGTTGAATTGTTCTTCAGACATCAGGAAAAGGTTATAAGAGCAATAAGTATAGCGGGTGGACCTTTTATGTACATTAGAATAGAAAAAAGTTTTATGGTGTGAATAACCCCAGTAAGTGTAACTACTTTCTTTTTCTTTCTTTCTTTCTTTTTTTTTTTTGATTCAAGGGTGAACGACAAATTTACATACACTTAGACTAATTTTTTCTTCGATTTGGTCAAAAATAAGTCATTCACGTTGTGATTATAGTATTCATGAAAGATAAATCTCTCATGGAGATGTCTGAATTTACAACTCGAACTTATTACCACTTGAATTATCTTTGAAATTTGTAGATGTAACGACTTTCACACACCTTGATTCTTTATGACCAGCCTACCAAGAGACAGTTCAACAGACTCTCCCATAACTAGGGCTCGACGAAGAGTTATTTCGTAACAATTATTCTTAAAAATAATATAATATAATAATAAAACTTACCATATATATCATTTTATGATTGAACAAAATAAGAATGTATAGTAAAGAAAAATCATAGCCTTGCCCAGATAAGAGAAAATCATTTGATCATAAGACGTTTGTCAAATCAAACACTTGGCCCACACAATAAGTGCTGTTCCAGATGAATGGTCTGAATCAGAAGGATATGATACCAACTATCCTTTAAGGTGATTAAATCTAACATTAAGGGCCATAACTCATGATGGGGCATTGTTCCATTGTAGGGGTCACCATAAATAGGTTTGATATTCAAGTCGAGTTTATCAAACTCATTTTTTTAAATGAGTTTAAAAAATTGTTCAAGCTCGGCTTATGAATTTGAGTCAAACTTGAGTAACTTGATTATTTTTCATATAAACGAATTTTACAAACTTGAGCTGAACTTTTTAAGCTTGATTTTCAAAACAAGTTTAAAAAATTGTTCACATTTGGCTCGTTTAGGGTCAAGTCCAAATTAAACCTGAATAACTTGATTCAATTATCATATCTACCCACAAACACAAGGCTCTACATCTGCATCTTTTACTTATCATTTTTTTTGTGTGATTGTTAATTGCAGACAGCAATTCCCATATTAATTGGGACCAAGTTTGATGATTTTGTCCAACTTCCTCCAGATCTGCAATGGACTGTTGTGACCCAGGTAAATGATTTATGAATAATCTAAAACCTTGTTTTGCATAGTTATGCAGCTTCCATCAACCCCATCATATGCTGTTTTTTCTCTCTAGTAATCAAATAATTAATGGGTCAAGAATTTAGATTTTCTCCTATTTCCTTCAACTATAGACCACCCAAATATAATACATACTAAAGTAAAGGAAATTTCACGTAAATTCATGACAGGTGATATATCATTTCCTAATGCGTGTGTAGCCCCACTTGTGATTTAGAAGCTATTGATTCAACTCCAAACCCTGCACCGCCAAATAGGGTGGTTTAGTGGTAATACTGACCTTACTCCTCACCCAGAAGTTGAGAATTCGTGTCCTGGAATCCTTATTAAGACTTGATGGTTGGCCGCTATGCTAGCCTAGTTAAGTCTAATCTCGAGAGGTGTTCCAGGCACGGTCAAGTGCCTGGTGATCCTACTAGTGAGGGTCTAACGGGGTGATCATTGGGCGCTTTTCTTTGCCCCCACTCTTTTTTTTTTCAACCAGTGAAAAAAAATTCCAAACCCAGCTCCCCCTCTCTATATTGATGTGTCCCGAAATAATATATCTCGAGATAAATTGAGAGAAAATATATCATAAAATATCTAAATACTATAATTTTTGCTTTTAAAACTATAAGGCAGTGCCCAAAATTTTCAAATGAAAGATATAACCCACGTCCACATGTATTCTGAGTGGCGTGTCAATAAAAAGAATGTCGGTAGACATGAGAGTCTTTTCATATTTCAATTCCTAGCATATGTCCAACCACTATCTAAATAAAAAAAGGAAGTCTCTCTCTCTCTCCCCACCCACTTGACGTGGGGGATAAGCACAAGAAGGGAAAACTTTCATTTTTCAACAAAGTTGCAAGTGGAGACTTTGTTCAAACAAATCTTTTTTCTTTACGTTGGAGTATAGACTATAGACAATGGCACTTTTCTTTGAAGGACTTGTTCTATTTGATTGAACGTGTTACACAAATGACTTTGTTAAACTATACGTATTTGTTGGATTTAACTGATGGTGCGATGCAGGCCAGGGCATATGCGAGAGCTATGAAGGCGGCCCTTTTCTTTTCAAGTGCAACCCACAACATCAACGTCAACAAGATCTTCAAATTCATCGTGGCCAAGCTCTTTAACTTGCCATGGAACTTGGACCGAAATTTGACTATTGGTGAACCCATTATTGACTTCTAATTTTTTTTTTATTTTACCCAACTCGATGTGTAAATAGCCAGCCCAAAAAAAAAAAAAAGAGAATGTGGAGTTACTTAATTTCGGAAAATTCACCCCCCAAACCTACATCTAGTTGATTTTTTTCCCTTTTTCGTAATGCGAAAATGAGAATGTTAAGGTAGATGTGTAGAAAAACTAAAAAAAATAGAATACAAAATAATCGTATTAGAGAAATAGTAGGAATAACCCTCATTGAGAACAAGTTGAGAAAGAACGAGGAGTTACTTGATTCAAGAGAATTCATCCCCCTAACCTGCATCTAGGTGATTTTTTCCCTTTTTCCTAGAACAGTGTGTGTGTTGGGGGGGAGGGGGGAGAGAAAATGGGTGACAGATATCCGTAAGGTAGTATACGTGTAGTAAATTATGCATCTACAATCAACACCACCAAGTCTTTGGCCCTCACGGAAATTCCAAGTCAATCAGATTTTTTCACATGAAGTTAACCAATTTTGAGCTGTAATTTGAAAACTATTCCACACGTTTTGGAGGGATTGCAGGTGATTACTTGGAGCAGTCAACAAAATTGCAAGATAATCATTCCAAATCACTTAAAACCACATTCAGACTTGAAAAGGATAACAAAACAAAGAGAATTCAAAAATCTCACCAATATGCTAAAGTAGACATTTAGTTGGAGCATCAGCCATTAGATGTGCATCATCCAGCGATACTCTTGGCTGCATAACACATCGCAGGAACAACAAAAAAACTCAACTCAACAAAGTCTTGTCTCAACTACTTGGGATCAGGAGGAATAATTAAAAAAAATAGGGGAAAAAAAGATGATAAAATGAACTCGAAAAAGAGTTTGTTTACAAGCAATGAGGCAGACACAAGCTCATAACAACACTTAGGTGCAATCTAATAATCCAGCAGACGCAAAACCAAACCTTAGATCAATTATGGCAAAAAAATAAACTTTCACCTTATTTGTTGCACCTATATAAATAAACAAGACACAAGTAATGGAAACAAGATATTGCCACCAATTGCTTACATTAATGAAAGTTCCATGAGTGCTTCCAAGATTCATTACATAAGGCCGAGCTAATAGTAAGATTTGGATTCAAGGCACTCATCACAAACTCATGGAAGTGACATAAGTTAGCTTAGAGTCTTATTCAACCTTGCTTCAACAAAATACTATCAAGTTGCCCCTTCTCTACTTGCCTGACAAAAAAATAAAAGAAGAAACTTTAAGAGGAAAGAAAAACTAACTGATATAGTAAGCATGATGACAAACTCATAACATGAATGATCAATTAAAAAAAATTTAGCAAGTAGTTTGCTGCAAGATGGGTAATCCAAAGGGATGCATGCTACCCTCCTCTCTCTCCCAAAAAGGAAACAGCTTTCACGATGTACACAAACGGGCTCAGTTCATCAGATCTACTTCTTAGATGTACAATTGCAAATAAACGACATGAATTATGGACTTTAATAAGCAGAAAATTGTCTTACAAATCAACATACTAAAGCAAAAAACATTGGAAAATGGCAGCTATTAAAAACATCAAGGTGATTGGTTACTCATATGTTCAACATTGTTCAAAAAAAAAACACTCATTTGTTCAACAGCCTATTTTCAAATCAAATAGCTACGTACCTAAAAATCACCTAAATAATTGTTTATCAAAGCAAGTTATAAAATGAAACTACATAATTACCTAGTTTTCACCAATATCAAGTTTGTCACTAGTACACAACAAAAGGTTTCAACAGAATAACAATAACAGATAAAAGGAAATAACATTATTATCCTTGTATGCATAGTCGGACCAAATACCAATTAAGTATACTCATGGTGTTAAAGGGCTGGAATATCCAACGCATCATTTGAAAATAATTTTAATACTCGTCTTTCCTCATACACTCCATTTGGTTGCTGTGAAAATTAATGTTTTATTTGGTACTACGGAAAAATTGAAGGATGAAGAGTTGGAAGAATAGATAAAACATTATGTTTAGTAACGAAGGAAAATAGGAAGGATGAAAAAATTGATGAATTAACTTTCTTTCTAACTCACCAAAATCAATGCCTTCAAAATTAGGAGAAACATTGGATGAAAAATTAATTATGTATCTAGAAATGTATGTTATTTGTCTGTATATGCTTTAATATATACATATATCATATTTATCAATTATATATTATATATACATTAATTTCATATATAAATATAATGGTAAAATATTTTTCATCCTACACTTTTTCATCCTACCAAACAATAAAAAATAAATCCTTCTTACTTTTTATCATTTTTATCAAACACAAGAGAGAAGAAATGATTCCTCTCTTGAATGATAGAAAATGTATTACTTCCACTTTCCATTTTTTTATTTTTCCAAGCCACCCTACCAAACACACCATGAGACTAATATGAAATTTAGGCTTTTTATTACGTTGTTTTGATGTTAATCAAACCACATTGCCTTAAACTCATATATTCCATTTGTCCTTCAGTCCCCAATTGGACGAGATTTTTAAGGTTAAAAATCCTAATTGCTTTACTTCCCTACACTTCCTCAGTAACAATAAAAAAAAAAAAAAACTAACTGATTAACATAATAATTGATCAGATCAAAACACTGAAGGCCTCGTAAAATAATGATATAATCGAATAAACACTTGACATTGAGCTACCAGAAACACAAATTCGAAAAAATGACCAGAGAAAATTAACATTGAGGACTAAACTAAGATAGCCCCTAAATCTTAAAAAAAAAAAACAGTTAAAACCCTAGATATTGAAGTGATAAGCCACTAAACAGGCGAAAGTGAAATCTAGGTGTAATGAATGAGAGAGAGAGAGCTTACCTACTTTTTTTTTTGATCAAAGAGCTTACCAACTTGTTGAGAACGATTCTCTGCGATGAAGAAGATAGGGAAGCAGAAAGCGATACAGAGAGGCCCGCTATCTGTTCGGGTTGGTCTATTCTGACGATCCGAGATGGGATCCATTATTATTATCTTAATGACACGGAATAATAACCAAACAAGAGTTGATTGCTTCAATTTCAAAAGTGACAGCTCTTAAGGGAGAAATCACACTTTGTACCCTAATTAGGGGTGGTTCAGTGATTGAACTTATTTGGTAATTCAGATGTCTCATTTTCAATTCTTTCTCACACCACCCCTTAAAGATTAGTAACTCGCGTTTTTCAGGGACATGTTCTAACCTAACTCAAACCACAATGATAATCGTTAAGTTCGATGGAAGAGTGGGTACAAACATAAACACTTTCTAGCAAAAAAAAATATCGAAACACATGCAATACCCCGAAGGCCATACAATATCGAAACACATACAATATAATTCTCAACATAATCTAAAAAAAAAAATTAAAGAATCTCACAATTCATGAGGATAGGTAAGCAAGGAGAAAATATTTGGTGTAACGGTTACATCACGTAAGTATTGTTATGCGGTGTAACCGTCCAATAATAAACAAACAAATTAACAAGTGAACTCTACTTTTTTAAGATATGACGGTTACTATCACACATGGGCAGGTGGTTATTTGAAAAAGTGGAGTCCATTTTGTCTATTTATTTATTGAGCAATATTATACAAACTTAAAAATTTGAATTTAAAACTTGACTTAATGATGTAAATTTTATATTTGTCATTAATTTAATTATAATTTTTAGTATTTATTGCGACCCGCTACTTATTCAATGGCAGTGATTCATCAAGTCAAAATTTTAAGTCTATTTAGCATTTAAACTTATTTGTTTATTATTAAACAACTATACCGCGTGACAATATTAACATGGTGTAACCATTACACCCAATATTTTTTTCGTAAGGAAGACACCAATTAGATCACACCACACTCTTCCACAAGCATCATTTACGATGTCTAATGACAATTTGTTCACAAACTTTCTTCATGATATCATGTAATAGTGTAATTTCCCATTACACATAATATATTACTTGAACAATGGCACGGTGATTTATCACACATACACAGTTTAGGTAACAAATTGGACATAAAAATTAGGATTCGACTATAGTATCGAAAATCAAATTTTTGGTATTATATTAAAATTTATTATATTTGTAATAATTTTTATCATATTTGTGGGTATTTTTATTATTGTTATGATGGTACTCAAAAAATAGTTTAATATATTTGTGGTAATTTTTATCATATTTGTGGGTATTTTTATTATTATTATGATGGTACTTAAAAAATAGTTTATTATATTTGTGGTAATTTTTATTACATTTGTGAGTATTTTTATTATTGTTATGATGGTACTTTAAAAATAGTTTATTATATTTGTGGTAATTTTTATCACATTTTTGGGTATTTTTACTATTGTTATGTTGGTACTTAAAAAATAGTAAAAATGACTACAACAACAGTAGTAAAAACATCAACAAATGTGATAAAAATATCTATAAATGTGGTAATCACCCATAAAAATAATAAATCTTATTATACTTAAAAAAATGATAAAAATAATTACCACAAATATGAAAAAAAAACTTACAAAAATAATAAATTTTGAGATTATAGTACCAATTTTTTTTTGTCGGTATTCAAATCCAACGGTACCAAAATGGAATATTTCGGTACCATATCAAAAAGTTGTCATTAAGTCAATTGAGGGTAAAATTACAACATAGTGGAAAGTTTACGATTATAGTGAACAAAATTACAATATTAGTGAAAGTTTTACAACAGTAATGGATAAAATTACCGCAATAAGGGAAAAAATTACAATATTAGTAAAAAATTTACAACAATAGTGGACAAAATTATAACATCAATGGCTGATTTATTACACTAATGGGCATAATTACTACAATAGTGGGCAAACTTTTATTACCATTTGAAGTACCAAAACTATATTTTGTGGATTTGTGATCGATTACTAATATTGGCTAATCGATCAGTAACATCAGTGGAAAAATTTACAGCAGTAGTACGCAAATTTAACACATCAATGGAAAATTTATAACATCGGTGAAAAATTTATAACAACAGTGAGTAAATTGCAACAGTAGTGGGCATCCCATTGATGTTGCAAATTTACCTTTAAGTTTGTATTATTATCAACGGTTCTCATAATATT
>CM042197.1:2675340-2687881 GCA_023539305.1 Ilex asprella
GTTTATATCTTACTTGTGGTGTATTTCCGGCCCTGGATAACCAACAATTAGATATGCAGACAAGTTATTTTTACGAGTTGAACTTGTGACCTCCTGGTCACAATGGAGCAACGCAGCCTTATCATTAGGGATATTCATTCGTTATTCTCTCTAGTAAAATGGGGTCGTAAAATTGAATAATTAATATCAATGTTTTTACCTGGTTGACAGTGCAGTACTCCTCTTCATGTACTGGATAACCAATTTCGTTGTGCCAGAGATCATCTACAAGGATCTCCAAAATAAGACAAGTGAAGAAAAGAGTCCCATGGATAATTTTCTATCTGAAGCTGAGCAAGGAAGCACACCCATTGATAATGTAAAAAGCTCAGGACAGATAAAGAGGGGCTTCAACAGCCCCAAGCCAAAATAACACTTAGCCAGCGGCTCCCCATCACTGTTCTAAGTTCTATGTTCTTCCAGTAATGAATTCATCCTGATTAAGCAATTTCCATGCCCCTCCCCCAGTATTAATTTTCTTGATTAATCGGTTTAAGTGCATGAATGAGGACGGGCCTTGGCACAACAGGAATATTGTTCGAATCGCAAAAACAGTTTTTTTGTAGGTGTACCCGGCAATGACAAGAGTCTTGTGTATTAGGTACGCCATTTTTAAATGTCATGAATGATTGTTGTTGCATCATTCAAGATCGATCATTTAGCCAGCAGCAATTTCAACTTGTGGGTACATATTGACTTCAATTTCCAACTAGATAAGATCTATAATGTCAAAAAATTTGCCTCGTCTCTGTCTATTGGTATTTGGGTTGAATGCAAATGTATGTCACTGTGTGCTGAACAGCACTTGAATGGTTGGTTTGTTTCAATGGATCCCTTCTCCCAAAGGTTTATTCTCTACTCATTCTACCTGGGAGACAAAACAAGCTGAATGAAGGGCTTCATAGCCTTACCTTATTCGTTATTAGATAAAAGGTCAAGGGCTTTTTCAGATTGTTGCTCACTTTCTCGCTTCTAAGAGGCGAAGGGGGCCTGACTTACGGTTGGTTTTCAATCTCTTCGTTTTGTGCCAGGATTGAATTTCACCTCTGATTAAATTAGTGGGCAACCATAGTTACTCTTTTTGTAGTGTCGATGATGTTGTTGAAAGCGAATTTGGAAGTAGGCCTCGCCAAGTCATTCTTCCCCCCTTTCAACCCTTTTATTTTATGCTGGTTGTTCTTCATGTTGTACATATTGGGTGAGATATTGCGCAATGATAAAGTTACTTCTTGAACGTCAAGTGTTCGAGTCATAATAACAGAATTTTCGTGCTCAAGGAAAACCAGTCTTTTCGTACTCAAAGTAAGGTGGTGCTTATCCAACCCCCAAATGCCAAGTGACCAATTCCCCTTCTATATATAGAGACAATTTAAAACAAAACAACCCATATTCCTTTTGATCATTATGGGTGGTGAGAACTGAACAGAACAGACACGACCAGAACATACTCAATTTAAAATGTATATCATCTTCTTGTTTCATTCCAATTAGACAGAAACTAGCTGCTTCACATTGATGGGGATTGCATATTGTTGTGAACCAGTGTAAAGGAGGTCAACAAAGATCCGAGCAGCTGCCTCCGTGGGATGGTATAGATCCCAGAAAACATGATCACTTCTGTCGGGGCAGTAGCTTGAAATGGGCACACATGGAACCTGAGCTTTTAGGTTCCCCAATCCACAACATGCAGCTTTAACCTCTTTGAATCCTGAAAAATTATCGGAGCTTTAATAAAAAAAACTTTGGGGACAAAATGCAAGATTTGGAATGTTACTTAGACTCCTCTCGGGTTAACTATCTCTGGTTCATACTCAACTCAAGCTCGATTATCATCAAGCTTGGATTTTCATGACAAACTCAGCTCGATTATTAGAAAGAAATCGAATGAATTGTAGTACCATAAGTAGCTGGTTTCTGAATGAAGTTGGTGAAGACAGCGTAGGACTCAAAATAGGAGTAGTTGATGTCTTTCAGCTCTGATTTGAGATCCTGCAACATTGATTTCAAGCCTGTATTGTACTTAGTTGACCAGTAATTGGCTTCTTCATTGCATTCTTCAGTTTTATTCTGATTCCTCTGCGATGGACAACACCCAATTGCTCCAATTCCTGTCATCACAAATTTTCGTGCACCAAGACTATGCAACCTCTGCAACCCAAAAAAGAAATGAGGAAAAAAAAAAAAATTTAAGTTCAATGGGGGTGATGAGAATGTTGCAATACGAAATGTTCCAATATGAGGCGACAATGTCGGAATACAAAATGTTTCAAAACGGTTAAGTCAAGTACAGGCATAAATATATGCAAATGACTTCGACTTGGAAAATGACAATGTTACCGTATTGAACCGTTTTAAATGTCAAGCGTGATGATATACTACGATCTTTAAGGGTCTCACATTGATAGAGAAAGAGCTCTACCCATGAGTGTATATTGACAATGAGGTAGATAATTACGAAAAATAAAATTAGTGTCACAGTGTACCTTTATTAGTTCTTTGAGGTTGGAAAGCATCAAGTCAACATACTGCTGCGGGGTGTCTTTTTTTGATTTGGCAGACCCGGAATTGAAGTAGCCAAGTAAGTCATTGCTTCCAATCACAATGGCGAACATGGACTTTGATAAATGCACCTGTGCCGCAGCAGCTCCTAGCTTTGCCACCAGTTTTTGGTAGACGGTAGAGTAATAGAACACTTGCTTTGTCAAAGGAATTGACTGTCTCTGAAAAATATATATTTAAACCAATTTCATGTACAAAGTAAGACAATTGCGGGGATAGCTCAGTTGGGAGAGCGTCAGACTGAAGATCTGAAGGTCGCGTGTTCGATCCACGCTCACCGCAACTTTATTTTCTTCTTTTCCTTCTTTTTATTTCTCTCTTTTTTGCTTGGCTCTTTGTGAAGATTTTATTTTTTTGAAATTAAAAATTCTAATACCGCCTAATTATACTTTACAATAATACTCTTGATACCAAAATAGATAATGACATTTTTTTTAGAATGATTTTGAACACCAATCCCCCCCCTTTTTCTCCTGTGTTGCTGCCATGTTACAAGTAGAAGAAATACAACGAATAAAATGAATAATGTTATGTACGTCACCTTCTGATATTTAATAAATTATGTCGGACTCAATAATCTATCTCGAGGTGTTGTACAAAGATAAGATAAGAAAATGGTGCATGTAGCATTATGAAAAACAGATAAGATTGATTCTTGTTTATTCACGTACATATAGCTCATCGGTGCCATTGAAGATTCCAGCACCACCTGAGGCGAAGCTAACACCTTTGAGGAAGTCACTGCTCGTGTTGGAGAGATATGGTGGCGAAGTTGGTAACCCCAATTTCTCAGCTGCCACATTATAACCCATATATTCAGATTTTAAAACCATACATACATACATACATATATATATTACATTTCAAGAACTATTTATAGAATAGTGCCCTAACCACCATGTTTGTGCCGACTATGCCCTCTAGATCAGCGGTTGACCACTGTCACTCTCATCAGCCTTTCAAAACTTAGTATGAGCATATAAATAATATAAATATTTAGTTTTAGTTAATAACTCCTCTCTTTAATGGATAATACCACTAATCAATTTAATAAATATTGTGACAGCAGAAAGATCTCAGTTGACCAATGAAGAAAAGAATAAATTAATTAGGGCCTATCAATAGCATACAAAAATAGAAAAAAACAGTTATTAACTTATTATAGTGAGTTTGAAGTTGTGTTTGCGTATAGTGATATTCATTTTGTCTCGCTTCCTTGTTGAACCCAATGTCGTCCGAGTAAGCAATAGACAGATTCTACATCAACAAAGCCATTAAGAAAAAATGAAATCGGAGAATAAATTATGTGCATAATATTTAAAGTAAGAATTATCTCGTAAATCATGAAAAGAAAAGACTTTTTTTTATCCTATAAAGCAATAAAAAGGAAAGAAGAATCAAATCGAAAAAGAGAAAAAGAGAATATCAGCATAGTTAAAGTTTAGTTTATTATTAAAAAAATAATTATTATTATGGGACCTCTTTAAAGAGCTGGAAGCAGCATCAATTGAGCCGCCCCCTGAATCTGAAGCCCCAAGCTTGTCCATTGAAATTCTTCAATAATGGTTAAGAAAAAGGAGTGGATAAGGGTCAAACCCACGACTTTCAAATCTAACAACGGTTGTTTCGGCCACCACTGAATCCTTGGCATGTTCAATAATTTGTCTTCCATTTAAAAAGTGTTATGATAGCTTGTTATTGAATGTGTATATACAACAACTTTAAGGTTGAGCTCAAGCGATATCACGGGCGAGCAATAACATTAAAATTTTTGAATTTGAATTTTGATAATATCTTCATCTTGAAATTAAGACATACTAACTCAAACATTCCTCATAGTTGAACCAAAAAATATATATACAACGTGGTGTGTTACACGATAGAAAAAAATTCTCATTTGACAGAGAAATAGTAACTATAGTAACTGACTGGTAGATAAAAGTTATTTCAGTGAACAATCACAACTATGCATGAAGTGGAAGTGGAAGTGGAATGTTTAATGGTAGTTTGGTTAGTGTATTTACCTAGAAAATCTGCAGCATTTTTGCCATTACTGAATCTTCCTGTAGGTTTTCCGCCGGGAAAGTCGACGCCGTTGTGAGGAAAATCTGCCTTTGCAAGCGAGAGTTTCAAGTAATTGTTGTTGCCAACATCTACTAGGGAGTCCCCAAACACGTACAACGCCGGTACCGATTGAGCTTCAGAGGAAATGAATCCCAAGACAAAGAAAGAAAAGAAGAAGAAGATGAAAGAAGCCACTGGTTGAACTTTGGAAGCCATATCAGCAGTTCAAGAACTCTCTCTCTCTCTCTCAATGAGTGTGAGATGTTGAGGATATAGGGGAGAAAAGTTTAGGGTTTTAAAGGGTGAGAAATGGTGGATGGGCAGTGTATAATGCAAGTGTGAACGGTGGAATTAATACAGTTTTTTGAGTGGTTTGGTGGGGCAAATAATTCGAGGCCTCTTTCACATTAAAAAAACGCTATTGTCACGAGAGAGGTCAAAATTGCATCCAAAATATCATTCTTCTTGTTGGTTTTTACTCCATGGACCACGAATTTTCCTTCTTGCCTGGTCACGGCCGGTTCAAGTCAGCTTAAGGCCTAAAGTTAAATAGAGGTTTTTATATTTTTAGTATTTTTTTTTAAAAAAAATTGATTTATTTTTAATTTTTTATGTGAGAGGGAGACAAAAGAAAGATGTGTTAATATTGTCGAAAAAAATATTTCAACTTTTATTTTTGTTTTTTACCACAGAGAGGAAGAAAAAATATTTAATTTCAATTTTTATTTATTTTTGTTTAGGAGAGATAAAGAGACGGGGAGTAAACAATAATTGACTTTTGATTATTTTTTTAATTTCTATTTTTTTAGTGTTGTGGATTGAATTGTAGACCTAAATTATTACAATAAGAATTTTGATTGAATTTAATTTTTTGAAAATTTTTTGTAGAACTTAAAATTTAATAGATTTAATATTTTTTGTGGATTAGTGATTAAGGATGTCAATGGACCGAAGCGAGGACAAGAGGTGCAGTCCCCATCCCCGTACCCGTTCAAAAAAAATTCGTCCATCCCCGGTCCACCCCCGTTAGCGGGTATAATTTTCATCCTCATCCCTGTCCCCGTCCCTGTCCCCGCTTCCCCTGTACACGCCCAAGCCCAAGCTAAATAAATTCAATATTTTAAATAATTCAACAACATTATAAATAATTTAACATAATCTAACACAACATAATATAACATAACATATTTAAATAAAACACAAATAAAAAATGTCCAAAATACTACATATTTGAATAAAACACAAACAAATGTCCACAAATAACATAATGGTGGTAAAATTATCTCAATCAACTCAATATATATTTTTATTTATTTATCGGGTAACGGGGACGGGACGGGGGTAAGGGTAAGTCCATCCCCGCACGGGTTTATACGGATATCCCCGTATACGTCCATCGTCTAATACGTATAATCCATTCCCGGTCCAAACGGGACGAGTTTGGATGAATACCCGTTTTTTTCGGGTCCACTGCCATCCCTACTAGTGACGTACCTAAAATTATGGACCTTCTAAAAATTTAAAGCCTAAATCCCATGTTTTTTTTTCATACTGTTGGGCTAGCTGGTTGAAATTGTCCCAATTTGCACTCTTAGTTTTTTGTGTAAATTAGGAAAACTTTAGTCTAACTTTTTTGTTGATTGCATGGATCGAGAACATAGCTCAAATGATAATAAAAACAAGTTATAAATATAGACATCT
This sequence comes from Ilex asprella, assembly GCA_023539305.1. NCBI lineage: Eukaryota > Viridiplantae > Streptophyta > Magnoliopsida > Aquifoliales > Aquifoliaceae > Ilex > Ilex asprella. The sequence goes on from CM042197.1 coordinate 2,681,704, forward strand.
TAAGTTTGAACTTCGATAATCTTTTGGGGTTAAGTTGTGAGAGATTTATCCCTTATAAATACCTTAGTCTCAGCATGAATGATTTGTCTTTGACTAGACTAAAAAGAAGATTAATTAAAGAGTACATAAATTAACTTGAACACTATTGACCATTAAACGAAAGGGTTATCATGTTGTAGATCTCAAGTAATCACATGTTGCTTACATGAATACAAGAATTTACTTTCGCACCAAACTTTTATATCGGTTAGAGTCTTTGGATCTTGTTAGGGATGAGTCGATGTATTTACTAATTTAGTTGGAAGTGTACATGATTGTTATCGTTAGGTTCAAATAACATTTTTATTTAAAAAAAGACAATTTTCTTCTTTTATTTATTTTTGGGTGTATGTGTAGGTCTCTCAATCGTGGCGGATGTGGCGGGTTCGCATCAGAAATTACTTCACTCATATCCAATTTATTTATTAATTCATCTCTAACGAATCATATCATATCAGATTTATGTCGTATATTAACTATGTAGAACTGGTATATTAAGGAACTCATCATGTTGGGTGTCATTTAACTTAGAACAAATTAATTTAATGATTGTATCAATGAGTCTTTGATCTAATGATACTATTTATTTTGTAAAAATTTTATCATCTTGAGGTCAAGGGTTTAAGTTTTCTCCATTTTACTCTTCTCTCTTCTACTCCCAAAAAATAATAATCGAATAAATAGCAAATTGCGAAAAGTAAATCAGCAAATTCTAAGTGCAAATTTTGAGTTTAACCGACACTGGTATCCGAGATATTTTACAAATTTAAGATATGGACAAAGAGTGAAGATAGTTTGGACACGCAAACCACATTCGACAAATTTTGATTCGACTACTTTCACTCGGCTCAAACTTTAAAATTGTGACCGACTAAGGAGGACAATTAAGGAACCATGGCCGCCTGTCTATGGGGTCAACTCGGCATTCTGTGCAAAAAGCACCGGCCCACACGGCCTCACCCCAAGTCACTTCGCAAAGCTTTTTACGCAAATGCAAGATAGCTTTCCTACTCCAAGCTAACTTACCACTGGAGCCGGTGGTTTAATGGTAAGGTAGGTTTGTCTTGGATCACATTATGATTTTTAAGTGGTTAGCAAGTAGGGTTAGATTCACGGGAGTTCCCTGGACATTCCACATCAGGGAAGACCCTTCTCATGATCACGCCCAGGAGAGGTCACTGCCTGCTGATCGCCCCTCTCCCCCCTCTCCCTTTTCAAAAAAAAAAAATTCCAAGGTAACTTAAGGGATTATAGAAATGAAATATAAATTCCGACGTCTTGAATTCAAATTTTGATAATTTTTTCAGTTAGGTCATAAGAAATTTATCTTTCATGAATATCCTAGTCATAGTATGGATAGTCAGATTTTGACCGAATCGGAGAGGAAATTAATCAAAATACATATAAGTTGACTTAAACACTCTTAAGCTTTGAATTTAAAAAAAAAAAAAAAACCAAGATAGCTTTCCACAGGGTGACAGATATACCTTCCAAGCTTTAACAATTTAGGACCCTTAGAACATGGAGATACAGAACTTTATTCCTATTTCTATTTCCACTTAGTTTTTTTAATACTTTCTGGCAGTTAATGTTGTTACATCACTTTCATGGCATAGTCATAGACACCTGAGTTAATAAAATACAGCTAGCAGTCCCTCCAAGGCAAATCTCATCTTCATCAGCTTGATTGTTGTTTTGTATTCAAGGGCTTTCTTTTGCTATAATTAATTATTTGCATAAATTACACTCAAGTCCTCTTAAATATATCACATAATCATTTAGGTTCTCTCCTATTTGACATATTATATTTAGATCCCTTAAAGTTTGTGCGCTTCTAACACATAATCCCAAACGTCAGTCTCTGTTAAGATGGTCGTTAAAAATTCATGAAACAAAATATATATTTATTTGCCGTCAATTAAAAAATCTATAGCGATGAGTGTTTTATATTTTTATTTGACATCAATTTACTAAAAAATGATGAAATACGGAAAAAAGGGGGCATGAAACAGAAGATATATTTCAAAAAAAAATCCCTTGATATACAAGAACCTTAATCATGGTACATCAATTTTTTTTTTAAAAAAAAAAAAATTGATGTACCAAAACTCATTTCCTGCCACACCATATATTCGGAGTAAAACCAACACTCAAACAAATAACCTATTTGCTTTAATAATACCATAATCAGTATGTTCAAACAAAGTCATAAATAACCAAAAACATACTATTAAAATCATGAGTTGTTTTTTTAAAAATCCACAAAAAAATAATTGTTTAATTGAGAGTAGCGATTTTTTTTTTTTTGGGGTACATTGGAATGTAAAAAGAAAAGGTAGATTGAGTTCTTAGCAAAAACAACACTAGTCATGTCTGCTAACAAAAAATTAGTCAACTGGGGAGGGGGAGCATCAAGCTCAACAAGCTTTTCCAATTGCTGGACACCAAGTAACGAATTTTTAACAGCTACCTTACAGAGACTAACGATAGGGAGTATAGATGTAATATGTCAACTGTGAGGGAGTTTAGGTGATTAAGTGATAAATTTTAGGTGGTCCTGTTATAATTTATCCTTAATTATTTGATTCTTTTGTCTTTTCAAAACTGTAGTAAATTGAATTAAGTAGGTTGCTAAAAAAATCAATTGGATGGGTGGAAAAATGCCAAAAACATTTTTGTACACAAGTTATGATCCAACAAGGTCAAGTTAATTGTACTAAAAAATTTTGGAGCGGCTTATGATCCGATAAGATCAAGTTAAAATTCAATACGTTCAAATCATGAGTCATATAAGTCTGAAAATTTGGAAATAATCCAACAAAAGTCATGATCGATCTTTAGTAATACTTGTGATAGATCTCAAGTTTTTAAATTATGCTAAATCGGGCTTATTAAAGCAGAAGTCGGTACGATTAATTCCTAATTTGACTTGATTGAATCATAACTTTTGATATAATAGCCCAAAATTATGTGAAGTTACCTTAGAAAATCAGTTGATCATTAATCTTATAGTGTTTTTTTTTTTTTGTCCTTGAATCTTATAGTGTTCACTCACCAAAATTTTGTCGAGTGGCTTCCTCATGGTAACTTTGGTAAAACACACGGTTCCCCTAGTCACGATTGTGACATATACCAACACTAAAAAATAAAATATGAGTTTAAATTTTAATATTTTTTTTGGATCAAATCAGAAAAGATTTATCTTTTATAAATATTTTAGTTCTGATATGAATAATATGTTTTTGACTAGATCGAAAAGGAGATTAATCGAGGTACGCATAAATTGAATCGAACATCTCTGACTGTCGAACCCAAAACTATAAAAAAGTAAAATCACATACTCCTATCAAAATTTCGCAATCAACTACTTGTAATATGCAAAACTAGTTTTTGACCCAATGGGAATCCGGTGCACCGGCTAATGAATTGTTCATGGTTAGTGGGTGGGCCATTGCCATCCATATCTGGGTTGTACCCCAAAATGTGTGGGTCAAACCCATGGTGTGAACTCTTAACTTAGGTCAATACACCACTTTCGTTATCGTGCTTTGTCTTTCTTTCTTTTTTGCCTTTCTTTTTCTTTTTCAACGATTAGGGGTATTGGAATCAGTTTAACGGATCACAATTAATCCTCTCTTAAGTCTGCTCAAAGACAGACTATCCATATTAGAATTAGGGTATTTATAATGGATAAATTTTTTATAGTCTGATTTTAAAGAGGTGTCAAAATTCAAACTCAGAACTTATGAGTTTACAGGTTGTCTTTGTTACCACTTATGTTACGCTTGAAGTGTCTGATCATTCACACCAACATTAAAATATTCATGAGAGATAAATCTTTTTTTATTGGTCTCTTCTTGGTAATGTCTATTATCCATACCGTGGTTTGGCATGGAAATTCAATAAATCTCAATATGAACCTAAAAAAAAGATTCAAACTTTCAATCATTAGCATCAAAGAATTGAAGTCATGACTCATGAATGCTTATCAGTGGCATGGGTCAACTGGTGCAAATTGAAGACTATAAGAGGAAATAAGGAACACGTTAAAAAAAGAGGGGTATGAATATGGCGACTCATATGCCTCACAATTTCAAGATTACTGCTTCCCATGGGGCTTACACAATATGTCGGCCATATGAGTCTGCCAGTTTTCCCAGGTCAAGTTTAGCAGCTTCCAATTTATAATTATTGATTATAAAAATTGATGATGCATAAAAATATTTTTGCAAAATTAATCAATAGATGAAGTAAGAAAGGCTCAAGCTCAACATATGCAAACACAGAAATTGGGTGGATTCGGCCTAAGTGACCTACTCCTGGGAAAGGCTATGGTGGCCTAAAAATCTTATTATTCAAGAGTGTAGTGTGCTAAGATGTACATAATATCCCCATGTATAGGTGGGGCTTAGAACTTATAAGAGAGTATAGTCTTCATGATATATCAGAGTGAGCTTTGCTGGAGACACCATCGTGGGGAGCCCTGATTGAGGCGTCACCCTTGTAACGAGAGTGGATGGCTGCGTAATATTGACGTAATGAACGATGTGGTTGAGGCTCACCTGCATCACTAATAGACTGGGTTTTCTAAGGTGATGAATTTGGTTTTTGTTGACTTGTACTTTTTAGATGAGTCTGATCTGTAATTCTAAGTCTATGACTCGTCAAACTGTCGTAATTATAAAAATTTGAACGAGAAAATCAGAGTTCTCGGTGTGGGTCTGGCCTATCCTTCCACTCGCTTAATGTGATGATGCTTGAACCCATTATTTCTTAGTTACGTGGTCAAGGGTTTTGTCATCCGAGCTGGGCTTTCACTGGTGAACTTGACGCATATTTCCACGGTCCGCCAAAGCTTGTCCTTACAAAGGTTTTTAAGGAAAGGATAATACTATTTAGACTTAAAAATTTGACATAATTTATTGACCAACTATTTATTAATATATATTAATATTCGTGTTACTGAACTTTGTTGGCATTGTTTAGCCTCCATATATGATGCGTTACTATTGTTAAGGAAATTTTGTGATCTGATTTTGATTTAATTGACCAACTACTTATTTTTACATTAAGTTTCTCATATATAGCTATCAGAATATATAACTTTCATATAAAATTTTCGTTAATTGTCATAATATTTAATAAACGATTTTCATATATAACTCAATTAAGAGCTTCTATATATACCTCAATAATATAACATATGTGACTTTATATAACTGAACAAAACTAACATTGTTATGGGTAATTTTGAAATTTAAAAAATAAATGGACTTAAGTACCTACATATAAATTTAAACATGAATTTATCCCAAACTAAGTTTTCTTTCAGGACTCAAGTCATTATAAGACGATCTAGGGGGCTCATCTCAATTTTCACTTTAGTTTAATAATAAATTTGAATTTATTCGAATTTTGCACACGAATGGTTGACTTGTCTTTGTATGTGGGGGCTAAGCTAACTCGTCAAGGCGAGGAAAAAATATTCATTACAACGGTGATACCACGTGGCAAGGTGATGTGGTATCACCAACTAATAATACTAAAACAAATAAACATGTAGATCCCACAAAAATTAATAACTAACCTACCATGTAAGCAAATAACTTCCCACCCTCTTGTCATGTAAGTCCAAGTGGGGTTCACCTTTCCTTTTTTGGGTTTTATTATTGATTGGTGATACCATGTCATTAATTATGATATGGTATCACCGTTATATTCAATATTTACTCCAGCGCGAGACAGTAAAAACAAGGCCCACAACTCTACATGTATGCCTAACGGGACACCACAAGGCACCAAACCATGCGGATGGGTCACTGGGCTTTCGAGTTCGTCTATGGACCGTAAGTGCTCGTCAGGTCAAGACAGTAAAAATAAGGGAGATTGGGAGGCCGGTACCTCTTATATAACTTATTAGGACAAAAGTTCACTTTTTAAAATATTTAGGATAGAAGGACATCTACTAAAAAAAAGTCATAAGAGTCATTTTACTCATACCATAAATAGTTCATACCTAATTGAATGTGAGACTTTCAAGATTATAATGTGAGACTTTCAAGATTAAAATGTGAGATTTTCAAGATTCCTTTTGATATTTGTGTATCATTTGAATTTTGAAATTATATATATATATATA
>CM042197.1:2698065-2709991 GCA_023539305.1 Ilex asprella
ATATAGATTAGGATTATATATATATATATATATTATGAATTTGACTAATATTAAGATTAGGAGTTTGACTAACATTAAAATTTTCTCTCATACTTTAAAGGTCCTAGAGTATGAGGTTTGTCTCATTTTGGTCCTCAATATTTCAATTGCATCATTTTGGTCAATAAAGTATTGAATATGTTTTTATATAGACTCTTAAGCAGATAACGTTCAAATTACTAACGATTCGTTATCGTAAACTTATCACGTGATCATTAAATATCAACAAAAAAATAATTTAGATAATTCTTGACCAAATTTTTACTCAAAATAACTACCCAAAATATACAGTTTTGATTATGAACTGCCTAAATTTTGGTCAAAAGCTATCCCTATTATACAATTTTTGTCAAGGGCTACTCAAATTTTATTAAAGAGCTATCAAAATTATTTTTTTACCATATTTAAGTATTAAGTGATAAATTTATGATAAAAAATTATTAGAAATTTAGACGTTGTCTGCTTAGAAGACTATATAGAAACATATTCAATGCTTTATGGGTCAAAATTAGGGCTGTTAATCAAACTGAACTATTCGAGCTTGGCTCGAGTTCAGCTCATTCAGGCTCGATTCGTTTAGAAAACAAGTCTTATAAGCTCAGCTCAAAACTTGACAGACTCAACTCGTTTGTGTGCAAATACTCGAACTTGGCTCGGACTAGGCTTGTTTTGGACTCGTTCAAGCTCAGCTCATTTTCTAAACAAACCAAACTTGAACAATTTTCTAAGCTTGATTAATAAACAAAATTTTCAAGCTCGGCTCGAACTCGTTCGACTAACAGCCCTAACCAAAATGATGCAATTGAAACACTGGGAATCAAAATGAGACAAATCTCATACTTTGAGGACCTTTAGTGCAATTAACCCAAATAAAAAATAGTAACATTCAAATAAAAAAAATTTATCATTTGGACACAATAAATAATACATTTAAACACAAAAAAATAGTAACATTAAACATAAAAAAAATTGAAACATTCAATATTAATATTTTAAAAAAATAAAAATATTAACATGTTCAACAAAAGTAGTAACATGTTTAACAAAAACAGTAACATACTTAACAATAATTATTTCTCTCAAATTCAAACGTAAAAAATAGTACCATTCAATTACAAAAAATAGTAATATTCAAAAAAAAAAATAGTAACATTGAATATTAATATTTAGGAAAATAATAGTAGCAATATGCTCAACAAAAATAATAATATGCTCAAAATAATAGTAATATTAACAGTAACATACTCAACAAAAGCAGTAACATGAACAATAACATAAAAAAAATAGTAACATGAAACATTCAATTTAACAAATTAACGAAAAATACCACAAATTACAAAAAACAAAAATTAACAACAAGGATCAGAGATTCTCATCCGTTACCCACAAAATTGACATAATTCATAGAAAATTAAAAGATGAGCATTGATAAAACAACGCCACTAGCTAGCCGAAGAGAGAGAGAGAGAGAGAGGAGAGAGAGAGAGCTTTGAATTTTAAATTTATGATGAAGATTTTATTAACATATTTTAATTGACATTGAATTAAGGGATAATAATTTCTAAAATAGGAAATTAATTTAACCTCTTTTCAATGAAGGGTATTTTTGAGATTTAAAAAAATAATAGACTTAAGTCAGTATATATAATTTTAAACATGGGCTTAGCCTCTTATAAGTTTCCTTGCAGGACTTATCTCCAAACAAATACATCCAGGAAAACTCGCCCCCAATTTTCACTTTATTTTTTTCCCAAAGTTTGAATTTAAATTTGATTAAAAAAAAATTATCCAAACATTTTATCAGTTTTGTTTTCACCATGCATATGCTTATTTGTTGAAAAGTTAAGATCGGATTCAAAAATTCTAGCTGATGTGAACAGTTCAATTGGGTTAAACTGCAACAAATTATATTTAAATTTCAATCCAATTTAATTAGAACATTTAGAACACAACAAATGCAGACAATCGGTTGTTACTTCTTTCTTTACCAGGATTTTGAGCTGGTTTTTGTGGTGTATATTTTGGGTAGCTCCTAATTGGAGAGAAGATAAACCAAGTCAACTTTCCAATATTCTGCAATTTTTAGTGCATAGAAGCCTTCAGTAAGGACCAATCGATAAGCATTGTTTTTGATTCAGATCATCATTCTGCTGAAAACTGACACACACATATATACTAGTTGATGCACACGTTGCACTGAACTGTATTTTATAAAAAGTTATAATATATATATTAAAGTCATCAACCATAATTGTATAAATTCACTTGTTTTGTAAACATTGATAAATAATTAGTGAAGAACCACTAAACCCCAAAAAAATACTAAAGAAAATAATGTTTCAAGTTGACTCAAATACATAATTCTCAATTTCATCCTTATATCTTATATCTCACAGCATAATTGGAGGAACATCAAGAAGCAGAACTGTACTCAATCATTTATTTTTTGCAAAGGATCTTGAAATAGTAATTATATGTAAGTAGCCACATTTCTTTTTTTCCACAACCAAACAACTTCAATCACACAACAAAACGATATAAACTACATATATCAACCAAAAAAAAAAAAACACAAAGAAACAAAATAACTATGAATTAAGTAAAATAATCCTCAATTAAAAATTACTCTTAGCAAATCCTACAAACAAGGTCTAAACCAAACCAAACAATCCATAACTTTCAAGAGCATACAGTTCCTAAACAACAACAAAAAAAAGTCTACCAAAAATTCATCACAAACCATACAAAAGAATACCCAAACAAAACATTGTAAACAATACAACTCTTCAATAGAAAATGCACCCAAGTCTATAGGCAAATATTTTATCAAAAAAAGTTTTTCCCATAACCATTTTTACTTCAAGAAAAGACAACACAACCTAAAGTTAGAAAGAAATAAAGGGAACAAAAGTTATATTTCAAAGTTAAACCTAGTTGCGAAGTTGCGGTGGCATCTCGTACCTAAGTTTTTCTCAACTCAATAATTGTGACCAAGCACCAAGAAACCTGCTCGAGCGATTTTAGAGCAATCTTCACATTTGTTTTATTGTAAATTTTCTCTTCCCCATCCTCCTAAACGATTTTAGAGCGATCTTGGGTACTTTCCTCCTGAAATTGTTTAAATACCCAAATAGAAAAATAACAAAACGTAGTAAACCAGTTCAGGTCTATGAAGTTGTTTAAAAGAGAAATTACGCAACATCAATATCAAAGACTAGTGGTTAAAAAGATGACCCCTCGATGCCATTAAATTCGTATGCTCGTGATTAAGAAAAAGAAAAATCAATTAGTTACCGAAAAACATAATCATAGCTAATTAGTAGAAACCGAAACACAACATGAACAAATCAAAGGATTTTAGAAACCAAAACACCACATGAACAAAAATCAAAGCATTAAAACCCAAATATTATAAAACACTATTAAATGTCATAGGTACTATAATCCAAACTCACATTAAACTAAAATTCGAATTTAAACACCAAAAATAAAGTTCATGAAAATCAAATTATGGAAAATGTGATGAACTTTTTTCACACATCATCTAACCCTCTTTTTGATATAAAACTCAAATGAGAGTACGAAAGAAACAATAAATAATGAAACATTCAAAAAATTGCGATTGTGAATCTGTGAAGTGAGTGTGTTGCCTCAATATCCAATTATGTGTGATGCATGTGTGTGTGTGTGTGAGTTTTTGCATGTGTGTTCGCGTGTGTGAGTTGCTGGTGTAGGCGTGTGTGTGTGTGTGTGTGAGTGTTCGCAAATGTGTTAGTTACTGGTGTAACGTGTGTATGCAATAATAGAGACTTGTAGAGGAAATCAAAGAAAATGAGAGACTTTGGTTATGATGGTGTGTGTGTTGTGAGAGATGTTGAGTGGGAGAGCGGTCGAAGAAGAGAAAGAAGGGGAGAGAGAAAGGGAGATCAACCTGACTCACCATGTTGGAGTCGCTGAAATACACCAGAGTTAAAGTCATCAACCGGAGAAAAGATGAAGGAGAGAACTGGGAGAAGGTGTTAATAGAGGTGCGATATGACATAAATGGGTGGTATTAGAAAATTTAGGGAATAATCTTTTACCATCAAATCTATTTAGAGTAATCACAACTCTATAAAAAAAATGTAGTTCAACAAATAATCCACCAAAATTACATCAAATAATCAACAAATAATTTTAACAATTATTTTTCAACAACAATTTCAACAAAACTATATCAAATAATTAACCAAATTCAATAATCAAACAACCCTACCTCAATTGTATTCATGAATTCAACTACTTCAAGAACACAAATGATGAAAAAAAATAACAATGAATCTTTCATACATCTCCAAATGTTTGCAAAGAAAGAGCTAAAGAAAAGCTATAGAAATTCAAGAGAGATAGTCAACTTGGAAGGGTTAGAGAAAATATGTTATATATGTTATGTTATTTATGTGTTTTCCAAAAATAGTGTGTGATAGTGAAAAGATAAAGTAAGCGTGAATGAAAGTCAACAAATATGCTACATGCGCCTCCCAAATTCAAAAATCTATTCGATGCAAGTAACGGTAATGAGCCAACAATAAGATTGCGGTGCCTTCAAAACTTCAATTTATATTTTTCATTCAAATTTATCAAACTTTCCACTTATTTGCATTGGATCAAATGTAAGACAAAAAATCTATAATTTATAAACTTAAGCAGATTAACTTATTCGAACCAAAAGAGATATTTTAATCAATGTAGAACACGTAATACAATGGGTAGAAGAGGTATAGACTAAATCAAATAACTTAACAAAAACTCAAGCCATGAAATCAAAAAATTAACAGAGTAAAGAAAATTTTATTTCGGCATTCAATTCAAAGAATTACAATATCATTTTGTGACTCTGTTTTTCCGTTGTCATTATTTCTTCTTATTCTTCTTTTTTTTCTTATTGTCTTTTATGTTCGTAACAACTTGAGTTGCTTCCAAAGTAAATGAAACAACACCATGATCGGCCAAGGGCTGGGTCAGATTTCTTTTTCTTTTCTCTGACATTTTCTCAGTCATGTAGTGTGCATTAAAATAAAACCCCTCGAATTAGACTTTGCAAACTCATTTTGCCACTTTCTTTTTTCCAAACTAACTAAAAGTTTTTTCCAAACTAAACTTAACTCTTTCCCAAATTGTAGAAGTACTGGTCTAATCCAACCTCAATTAACCATCAAACCAATTAACATGTGATGCTAATTCACCAATAAGAAAACAAAAAAAAAAGCTCTAGAGAACATGTGATGCAGTAAGGCAATAAGGGCAAATGACTATTGTTACTTCCAGTGAAATCAATGGCACGCTTGAGTCCAAGAAAGCTTGCAGCTTTCGAATTTTAAGAGGTTGGAGAAAGGTAGTTGACTCTAGGAATAAGCCATAACTATTCTAGTTCCAGACCCATTCATATACAGAAGCCAATCACATCATTTTCAAGTCAATTCGTCGGATCGAATTGCAGCTAACCACAACAATAATTCAACTGAAAATCAAATGCACCAACTCAAAAAAAATTTAGCTTACCATTCAAAAAATCCTTCTGCTCACAACAAAATCAATAACCCAGATTAAGGAGCAAAAAAAATGGATATTGAATTAATCACCCATATATTACATGTGAATTAATCACCCAACTTCACTACAAAAATCTCATGCTTAGAATATCGTTCCAAATTCATTTGACTTTATAATACCCAACTAAATTTATATGGTCTAAAACATGTAAGGAATTTATGTGGTCTAGAACATGTAAAGAATGTTGATAGCCCCAAGATCATGTCCAACACTAAAATTTAAGTGTCCTACACAACCATACCCACCACCGAAAAATCATTTAAAACATATCCAACTCTAGTCTCTAGTGACGTGATGAATTCATAATTATATAAAATTTTCTCAATTACTCTGCAGCTAAAAGAATATAATTTAAAGTCCAAATAAGGATGTCTAGCGTGAAGAAGCAAGCTCGTGTGCTATTCAGACCAACACAAATGTCAAAATAGTCGTGGAGTGCACATTCTTTCGAACCATGATCACTCATATTCCAATTACCAATAAGTAACATTTCTATTATTCATTAAAAGTAAGAACAAAACCCTAACATTGAAATTACTTGCTTACAGTCCTAACCCGTACTTGAATATCTATCATGGTGCTGCTATGAATATCTATCATTGTGCTGATATGAATATCTATCATGATGCTGCTGTGAGAGAAAGAGAGATATAAAGCAGAGGAGGGGAGATTCTCCATTTGTACACTGGACCCACTATTTAAAAAAAAATAGAGTTTTCTCTAAATATAGGACCTTATAAAAATATCCACAAGTGTACACAATTGAAATATCAAATGCTCATGTCAATGAACTCAAAATAAATGCTGAAAAGATTTACAAAAAAAAAAAGTTTCACTCCTAAGAGGTGAAGATGACCAAATTAAATATGCATCCAAAAGGTGAAGCAGCAAAACACAGTTATTTTGCTCAAGCAAGTCCAAATAAATAATCAAAAAGTTACCTAAAATGACTTGTGTGCAAATTAAAAACCAAACAAACTACACCCAAAAGCCTCAATTGTTCTTATAGATTTTTGCTGAAAGACACAAACATATATACCAACAGTTACATCAACTATTTCTCTTCCAATCTTCATAAAAAAATCGCTTAAATAAACAAACTAAACACACAAAAATTAGCAAACGGGAAAACCTTTACAAACGAAAAAATTGTAGCACCCACAAATGCTAAGTCATTAGTTAAAGACATATTCATTTCCATCTTAAACTCTGAAGTTAATTTAGGCAAGCTCATATTGAGCAAAAGACAAAGCAATCTAATCCTATCTAATATTTTCGTTCACTATCACCATAAAGTCAATATTTTTAATTTCAAACAGCGTTGCCCCAAATTGCCACTTTAGCACTAAAAGTTAGAACATTTCTATTAAAAAAGCCAATATATGTAAATTGTATTCTTAGATTTTTCTTTAATGGTTCAAGGAAAACAAAAAAATGCTAAGCCCCAACAAATAGAAAGATTCATTCTATGGAAAAACAACACTGAAGATTAAAGAGGAAAAAGGGTTTAAATACCCACCAAAAAGTCATGGATTCTAGAACAAATTTAGAAAGGGAATGCTAGAATTATAAAGAACATAAAGTGAAAAACAATATTAATTTTGTTTAACAATGTTATGTGTAGTTTCACCGCGCTTATCCATTTTGTTTTTTCAAACTCTAGTTAATAGTTATCTATTATACATACCATAAGCTGAAAACATGTAAAATGTCTGGCTCCTCAAGTTAATATCATGACAAAAATAATGAAGCTCTTATGCAAGAACCCATGAACTTCAAAATTGTAGATGTCAACTAAAAGCAATCATAATTTAAAACCATAAATAAAATAACGAAACAAAGAAAATTACAATAGTGGCAGGTAGGAAAGATTATGAACCATGTTTCTAACCATGGGCCATTTGACAATGTTTTTAAGTTATGAAATGAAAACGATGTTTCTAACAAACAAAGGAAATAAAGCAATACAAGATTCAATACTTCTAAAACAGTAAAATATGATCTACCAAAACCAAGCCAACTAATCATACCCACCCAAAGAAGAACTGCACTCATTATTAACTCAAGTCAAACAAAAAGGAACTTAAAAGAGAGATACTTGGGTGAATCAATATAGGATTAACATTAGAAGGGACAATTACCATACCTCATTAGGAACTCTAAGATACTTGTTTGGACATAGTTTGCACATTCTCCAAAACCTATTTCCATCATACATTGAGTATACCAATCAGATTCTATTATGTTTTTGAAAAGAAACCAACAAGTGATGTACATAACAGACAGTTGGCAAGGAAAATGTGTCCAAACCTGCACTTGCAAGGTGGATATGAAAAAAGAAAATCACAAAAATTGAAAATAGCCACAAAGTGTCGTGTTTCGATTAATCAAGTCTTTATTAGGCATTTCGTCGAATAGTTTGCAAGCAATCAAACATAAAACAGGCCCCAATCAAATGTCGGAGAGAAAGAGAATCAAGATAATAAAGTAGGCCGCAAAAAATTGAAGGTTGAGGATGTTGTGCGCAGATAGGGGAGAGGCAGTGTGTGGATGGGTATGTGTGTGAAAACAAAGGTTTGTGTGTGTGTGTGTGTGTGTGTAGCAGACAGAGGGGAGGAAAATAGAGGGTTTGTGTGTGTGTGTGAGAACAGAGAGATGGAGGGAAGATGCATGGGATTGGCAGAGAGAATATGGGGGAATGGGTGTTTGTGTCTAAAGCAGGGGATAGGGAAGATAGATGAGGGGAGGGGATGACAATACCTTGATGGTGGAGTTGTGGCTCTAGCGGTGGTGTTTCGTGCGTCTATGGCAAGAGAGAGAGAGAGAGAGACTGTAAGTGGTAGTGTGTGTGTGTGTGATGGTGTGCTAAGGGGAGAAAGACAGGGATAGAGAGAGTAACGTTAAGAGAGAGAGAGAGAGAGAGAGAGAGAGAGAGAGATAAAGAGAGAGAGGGTAAGAACTAACCGAGGATGGGACAACAAAAGAAGAAACAGAAGGGATGACTTGTCTAACAGAAGGAAGGAAAGAAAAAGAGACATAGGGGAGGCGACATATTTAACAGGTGAGGTGATTGAGAGAGGTCTGATTTTTTTAAAAAATTGTGGGTGAAAAATGATAAATTTGGAGAAAAATGAGTGAGATATTGGTGGTCGTTGGATGAATTAATTTGAGACCATTAGATTTGTTTGTTGAAACCGTCTTGCTTTATATTATAGATATCATATTTATCTATTATATATTATGTATACATTAATTTCATATATAGACATAATGGTACAAAAAATTTCATCCTTTCACTTTTCCATCCTATCAAACATAAAAAAAAAATTTTTTTTTTTTTACTTTTCATCCCTCCTATCAAACACAAATGAGAGAAGAAATGATTCATCTTTTGAATGATCGAAAATATATCACTCTCACTTTCCATCCTTCTATTTTTCCAAGCCACCCTACCAAACACACCATGAGACTAATATGAAATTTAGGCTTTTTATTACGTTGTTTTGATGTTAACCAAACCACGTTGCCTTAAACTCATATATTCCATTTGTCATTCAATCCCCAATTGGACAAGATTTTTATACGTACTTTGTATGTATACTTATTTAACCTATACTACTAAGTATGATTTGGTTTAGTTAATCCCACCTATTTATTAAATTTAACCCAACCCATGTTGTCTCTGTGCATTCCATGGGTTAATCGTTTGTTGCACGAACAGAGAAAGAGGGGGAAAGAGGGGAAGAAAATTGGTGAAGGCTTGGAAGACCTTTGCAATTCTAAACATCGAATGGTTTGAAGAGTGTACATCAAAGATTCTCTGGTATGTACCGAATAATTTTGGAGTTTTTTAAGTTTTTTTTGTATCTAGGGTTTATATTTTATGGATTTGGGGATTTTTTTTCATCTTTTATCCTCATACTGAACATAGTTCAAAGAATTTTAATGCATTCTCCATAGATATTGAGTAAGGGTTTGGATAGATCCAATTTTTTTTTTTTTACGTTTTTTTTTGTATCTAGAGTTTATATTTTATGGATTTGGGAAATTTTTTCATCTTTTATCCTCATACTAAATGTTTTTTTTTTAACTTTTTTTTGTATCTAGGGTTTATATTTTTCGGATTTGGAGATTTTTTTCATCTTTTATCCTCATACTGAACACAGTTCAAGAAATTCTAATGCATTTTCCATAGATATTTGGGCCTAGGACAATGTTGAAATTAGGGCTTCTACCAAAATTAAGAGTGATCATGTGATCAATAATTTAAGCGAATCTTTCAATAGTTGGATAGGATCTTTGAGGTCAAAGTCTATTATTAATTTGTTGGATGACAACATGACTAAATTTATGACTAGGATTCAACAAAAGCATGAGAGGGGCAACAGTTGAGAAGGGTTAGTAACAAAGAATGTCAGGAAAAAACTTAACAAATTCATTGTTGAATCAAGATCATGTTCTGTAGTGCATGCAGGTGGAATGCAGTATGAGATAATGGACAATGGGATAAGATACATAGTAGTATTTGATGAAAAAAAATGTAACTGTATGGGCTGGGGTATATCAGGCATACCATGTAAGCATGCAACACATACAATTGCACACAAGAAGTTGAATATTGAGGAATACTGTCATGATTTTTTCAAGAAATATGCATTCTTAAAAGCTCCTGAGCTAATGATACACCCCCTTCGAGACCAAAGAAAATGGCCACTTGCAGTTGATAATATGTTAACTCCTCCCCCTCTGAGAAGACTCCCAGACAACAAAAAAAAAAAACAAGAGGAAGGAGGCAGATGAGCCAGCATCACATACTAACTTTGCTAAGAAGTCTTGAAGTGTGAAATGTAAAATTTGCAAAGAGTTTAATCATAATAAGAGGGCGTGTCAAAGAGTTCCTATGAGGGCAGAACAGACAGCTCCTATGAGGGCAGAACATAACACAGTGACATTATTGACACCACAAGCAAAATCTGGAATTGGACTAACATTTGAACATGCACTAATTCATTCATTTTTTAGTTACTTAATTTACAATATATACAAATTGCTAATTCATTTTTCCATACTTATTAGGTATCTGTAATTGGAGGGATTGGTGTATGTAGAAGAAGAGGAAGAGCAAGAACAAGGGAAGAGGAACACCAACACAGCCTATCTTACCACCACAAAATCAGAATATTTAAGGGACAACAACACAACCTAACTTGCCACAAGAAAACTAGAACATTGAAGGGTCATTGGACATAGAAAGAGGACAAGGCACAAGAAGGAAAGGTAAGGGCAGGGGCATGGGGGAGACACAAACTGCTGGGATTTGATCAATTTATCAATGCTGACTTTTTGATTGTTTTTGTTCCTTGTGTGAATACTTGAATATAATTGATTTAACACAGGAACATATTAGGAATAGCCTAGGACTTTTGTGTAGAACGGATGGTTATGCAAAATAGATTACTTGTAAATTTTTATGCAAAATAGCTACAAATATCACAACAGAATAGTTTGTGATTGCACATGAATGCTAAATATTGTAACTATTATTAATGTATGGAAATGGAAGCAAATTGCATATTGGTCAGAACTACAACGTGTAACAAAATCATACTAGACAGATTTCATAATAGTCAGAACTGCATACCAGTCATATTACATAGAACAAAATCATTAGATTTGAACAACCAAAACCATCAGAGTTGCACAACCAACAACATCAGCTCTACAACAACATCATTACAACCAAAAGCTGTAATACTAAAATCACAATCATAAATACTATCATCATCTTCTTCTCGCATTGTTGGGTGTCCTCTATTGACTGCACTCTTGCAGCCAAATTAACATTTGTCTCTGTGTTGTGGGCCAGTGGAGGATGACCATTTGGCAAGTACCCTTTTTCACAAATATAATACAATCTTCTTTTACTAGACTTCTTAGATTCCACATCTCTTTTCTCAACATCTAAAAAAAAATTGCATGAAAAAAATTAAAAATTAAAACTATCTGCATAAAAAAAATTTTAAAAAAAAAACCGCATGAACAAAAATTAAAAAAAAAATTGCATGAAAAAAATTAAAAAAAAACTAAATGAATCTATTTTTAAAATCTACATAAAAAACATTTACAAGAAAAAAAAATTACCAACTTATGTAGTGAACAATCAGTGTGGAGAACGACTTGAAGAACAAATGGTTGAATATTCAGTCTCCTATGATGTAGGCGATGGTGATGGTGATGGTGATGACGGCGATGGTGGTGGAGACGCTGGTGGTGGTGGCGACGGCGGTTGCAGCTG
>CM042197.1:2710091-2731396 GCA_023539305.1 Ilex asprella
TCAAAAGTGCTATTTTATTATATTTAATGATTGGTTAATTACATATTATTTATGATTAAATGAGTTAAATTCCTTGATTTTCTAGTTTAATACTTTTTCTAGCTGTTTGGTTTATTTTGCAGGTAAATTAATTGATTTAAAATAATAATGGATAATACAAGTGAAGCAACCACTAGAGGAAGAATCATAACTGATAAGGATTGAAGAGTCAAGATTGAGATAGGAAGACTTGAAGATAAATCAGCAATTCAATCCTTATAAGAGTCCAAGTTTGAAGAAAACTCAATTAAAGTTGGATTTGGAAAGTATTCTAGAAGATAAGGATTTGACACATCTTCAGTATTTTAATCATAACTTTTGACTATGATATCCGATTGACCTGATTTTTACGGGGTTGGAAAGAAGACTCCAAGGGCTACAAAAGTGTATTTCACGAAAATTTCTTGATTCAGCCTCTAAATATGAGAAATTCCAGCTCAAAGTCTGGACAGATTTTGTACCCGCGAAGCAAAGATTTTATGCACGGAATTTGACCTAACAAGACTTCTATTTGGCAAAGAAATTTCTTCCAAGCCAACCTCAGATCTCCTACCTATGCCTAGAATTTATTTGATTATAAATAGAGATTCTCATCTTAGGATTAAGAAATTCTTTTTTCCATCTTTAAAATTCTTTTTTCCATCTTTAAAAGGCCTTTTCCATCTTTTTATTTTTGTTATTCCTTTATCATGTCCGGCTAGAAGGCTAAGCTAGGGCTAGGGGAAAACCTCTCAACGGAGTACGGTATTATTATTGACTTTTGTACTTAATGATTTATGTTATTGTGTTAATTTAATTCCTAATATTTTAGCAAAGTGTTTATGCTGTAAAAACTCCTGAGTTGTTGTGTCACATGCATCGATTGCTTGAGTTTCCTTGTGTGTAAATCACTGGTTATTCCATACTGGTAGAATTAATATGATTTCATAAAATAATATGATTGAATGATTATTCAGGTTCCTGGTAGTCTTTTGATTATAACTTTCGGATTGACCACTTGATTTGTTAATTGGGTTAACCGACATTTAATTCCTATTTCAAGTCAAGTCTTTGAGTCTTTAATTATTACTGTATGAAGTTGAGGGGGAGTACCTAATGCTCTAGTATTTTTATTATTATTTTATTTACCAAAACCAATCTTTGTCATCCAACAACTCTTCAAATAAACTCTTTTCCTTTTAAAGTATTTTTAGTTTTCGTGTGACTGTTTCTTTGTTACAATTCCTCGTGGGATCGACCTCGGACTTTCCGAGAATATATTACTCTGCTCAACCTACGCTTGGGTTTATAATATTAAAGTTGAAGCAGTTACTCTACCGGTAGGGTTTCTGCTGTATTATTTTCATGTTTCTGATTTCTTAATTTCTTCACTCCAAAGCCTCCAAATCTTCATGTATTGTGTCCATGCCTTCACCACACATCCATCATAGTTGCAAGGTCCTAAAATCCATCATTTAAGTTATAAATACATGCAACATCGAGAATTCAACATTATTCATAAAATCGGCTAACTCCAAGTACTTAGGTGCAAAAGTTGAGTTTAAATGCATGTAATGAGGGCTTCAAATATGCAATATTATGCGCTCATCACACACCCATGCAACTCTATGCCACCTACGTCTCGTTTCACAGTCTGTCCCCATCAGCCTGCGAGTACTGTCATTGGATAGATTTTAGTTTTTTTACCACATGATCTACACCCTCATAATGCACAGCACTAAGTGCTCGACCCACACTATGTTTAAAGGATTCATATATGTCAAGATGCCATGATTTTTTTCAATATGAATTCTATGAAACATTTCATCAAACACGTGGCATAAAACTTAAAATATGCCCCCTTCATAAAGTAAAACATAACTTCAAATTCACAATACTTTATCTACATAAATGTGAAGCACCATTCAATGAGTTAAACATATGATCAAGTTTCATGTTCATTACTTTCACAATTTCTCAAAGAAAATATAAATACACAAATTATCAACTCATGGAATAAATCATAACTCTCAAACCACAATAGTTTCTCTACATTAATATAAGTTAGAATATAATAATCTAACACATATGCAATATACACCTTTATCATAACAATAAATTGTTAAGAAACTCAAAGAATACAAAAATACTTAAACCACTAATTCTAAGTTTTTAAAACAACTACCAACTAAATGATTTTCTAACATCAAGTAAATACCTAAATCATTCAATTAACAAATTGAAAGGCAAAAAAACTTAAATCTATTCCAAACTTAATAAAATATCATACCTAAAATGATTTTTATCAAACCAAGGGAGTTGTGTTCGCTTTATAGCCGAACCGATCGGTGCGAATATAGCTCTTGTTGAGAGGAACAACTTCTTTAGAAGGAAGTTTTACAAGAATCTTGATCTAGGAATGAGTTTTTGTGGCTTAAAGCATGAAGACCCTAAGGTTTTTTTTTTTTCACTTTTTCTCTTGAACGTGTACTGCTCTATCTCTAAGCCAAATACTGATATTTTTACACAAAAGGGGTTGTATTTATAGTGGAGGGCAAATGTTCAAAATAACTTTTTTGCCCTTGATGAATCCGAGACCCCGTTTACACCGCAACTCGTGTCAAAACGTTCAATTCAATATTTTATTTTAACCAAAATTCTTAAAATTATTTTAAATAAAAATTTTCAAAAAAATAAATTTTCGCTAGTGGCCAGATTTGACCGGTCCCACCTAAGCCACCTCGAGATGCACTTTTTGTCTAGTTTTTGAAACTGTTTTTATTTAGGCTCAAATTTATATAGTAGGTGTATTTTAACATTCTAAGCATGTTTCTTCTATGTCATACTCAAACTATGCTCCTAAATATGACTTAGGCTTAAATGATGTATAGGTATTGCCCTATCGGTAAATGGTGCATGAATAGTGCCCCACCGGCAAAACTGAAAAATTTATCCTCACTTTCAGATCTCTGCATCCTTCCCCCCTTAAAAAAATTTCATCATGAAATTTAGAAATGTACCTCTATGAATAAACAACTCTAGGTACCTAGCTCAAACTTCAGTTTCACGCTCCCAAGTAGTCTCCTCGACTCCATGATGGTTCCAAACAACCTTGACCAAAGGGATGGTTTTGCCCCGCAAAACCTGGTCCTTCGAGTCCAATACCTTCACAGGCCTCTCATCATAAAAAAATATCACCCTCCACTTGAAGATCTACCCAATTTAGCACATGTGAAGGGTCAAGCTCGTACTTCCTCAACATCGACACATGAAAGATATCATGAACCCCAAATAGTTGTGGCAGTAATGCAAGCTTATAGGCCACCTCACTAACCTTACCAAGGATATCAAATGGTCCTATAAACTGCAGTGACAATTTTTTGCCACGCCTAAATCTCCTTAATCCCCGTCGTCGGGCCACCTTGAGGAACACATGTCCCCCAACATCAAATGATAGAGGTCGCCATCTCCTGTCTGCATTACTCTTCTGGCGGCTCTGTGCCTTCAACAGACGCTGTCTAATCACTTGTATCTTGTCTGTGGTCTTAGGGACTATGTCAGGCCCTAAGGTAGCTGTCTCTCCGACCTTAGTCCAACATACCGGTGAACGACACGACTTACCATACAACGCTTTAAAAGATGTCATCTCAATACTAGATTGATAGCTATTGTTGTAAGCAAACTCTATTAAAGCAAGGTGATCTTCCCAGCTACCCCTAAAGTCCATAACACATGCTCTAAGCATGTCCTCAAGTATCTGAATAATACGTTCTGACTAGGTGTCAGTCTGAGAGTGAAAAGCAGTACTAAACAGTAGTTAAGTCTCCAAGGTTGTCTGAAGACTCTGCCAAAATAGTGCTTTGAAACGTAGGTCTCTATCTGAAACAATGGAAACAAGAATCTCATTAGTCATACTATCTCTCGGATATACAACCTACTGAGAACATCCGCTGAATCAGTCATTCTAATCGGTAGGAAATGTGCTGACTTCGTCAACCTGCTAACTACAACCCAAACTGCATCGTGACCTCTAGGTGACTTCGGAAGACCCATCACAAAATTCATGGTAACAAACTCCTACTTCCACTTAGCCACTGGCAATGACTGTAACAAACCCCCAGGTCTCTAGTGCTCAGCCTTAACCTGCTAACACGTGAGACATCTCGATACAAACTGCATCACATCCCCCTTCATCCCTGTCCACCAATACTAGAGATGTAAGTCATGGTACATCTTAGTGCCCCTGGGTGTACTGTTAAGTGTGAATGATGAAAATCTCTAAGGACATTAGTCCTAAAAGACTCTAGAACAAAGACTCTATCCATATACCTCAGGCTAAGGTCAGAATGAACTATCTATCCCTCAAAGCCCTCGGCAGTTGTAACTTGTGCTTGAATCTGCCCTGCTTCTATGTCCTATAACTGTGCCTCAATAACCCTGCTCAACAATGCAGGTTGTGCACAAACAAAGAATAGTGTGGCATGTCCCTCAGACTCGACAATGTCTAAGTCAAACTCACCAATGTATCCCATCATCTCCCACTCCCTAATAGCAATGCTAGCTACAGTGATCCTCGGTCTCATACTAAGTGCATTTGTTACGATATTGACCTTCCCACAATGGTACTGAAGGTCAAAGTCATAGTCCTCCATATACGTCATCCATCTTCTCTGTCGAAGTTTCAAGTCCTTCTGCGTGAAGATGTATCTAAGGCTCTTGTGATCTGACACCACCTCGAACCTCTCCCCATATAAGTAATGTCGCCAACTCTTAAGTGCAAAAATGAAAACAGCTAACTCCAAATCATGTGTGGGATAGTTCTGCTCATGATTTTTTAACTAATGAGAACCATATGCAACCACTCTACCGTATTGTATCAACACATAACCTAATCCCTCTTGTGAAGCATCACAATAAACAGTATAGCCAATACCTACCTCAGGTATAATCAGGACAGGTGGTGAAGTCAGCCTCTTCTCCAGCTCCTAAAATTAATGATCACAGTCATTTGTCCACTCAAATCCAATGCCCTTGTGCATCAGACGAGTCATCGGCATGGCAAGACGAGAAAATTCCTCTACAAATAGACGGTAGTACCCTGCCAATCCTAAGAAACTCTGAATATCAAACACACTCTTTGACCTCTCCCAACTTATAACAGCATCAATCTTAGAAGTATCCACAAATACCCCACTACCTGACACAACATGGCCAAGAAACTACACCTCCTGAAGCCAAAACTCACACTTAGAGAATTTAGCAAATAAACGGTGTTCCCTCAAAAATCTGTAACACAATCCGTAGGTGAAAGGCATGCTCATCCTCAGAAGGTGAATAAATCAAAATGTCATCAACAAATACCACAACAAACTGATCTAAACAAGGACTAAAAATGCGATTCATCAAGTTTATGAATGTCGTCGAGGAATTCGTCACACCAAATGGCATAACCACAAATTCATAATGGCCATAACGAGTGCGAAAAGCTGTCTTTGCCACATCCTCCTCCCGCACTCTCAACTGATGATACCCCGATCTAAGATCAATCTTTGAGACACATCTTGAACTCCTAAGCTGATCAAACAAGTCATCTATCATCGGCAATGGGTACTTATTCTTGATGGTGACCCTGTTCAGCCTCCTATAGTCCACACACAAATGCAATGTCTTATCCTTCTTCTTCGTAAATAGTGTCGAAGTACCCCATGGAGAAGTATTAGGACGAATAAAACTCTTACCCCGCAAATCAGTCAACCGCTCCTTCAGCTTTCTCAAGTCAGCTGGAGTCATACGGTAAGGTGGAATGAAAATTGGCATAGTTCCTGAGATAAGCTCTATCGTGAACTCTATCTCTTGTATAGGTGGTAGACTAGTCAAGTCATCCGAAAAGACATCTGAAAACTCATCCACTACGGGTGACATACTCTCTGTAGTCCCACCCTAATCTACTACCAAATTAGCCAACATGTAACTATGACCTCCCCAACTCCTCGAGTCATACAAGGGTGAAACTAAGAAATCTCCACGATCTCCCGTGAAATAAAAGCTATCTCCCTCAAGAGTACACACTGTCACTCTCCCCCTATAACAATATATACTCGCCCGAAAAGTAAACAACCAATCCATCCCCAAAATAATATCAAAATTAGACATGTTAAGCAAAATAAAATCAAAATAAAGGATGCGATTAGCTATCTCTATCGGGTAATCTATACAGATCCTCATCAATATCACACTACCCCCAACTGGGGTGTCAACATACAATAGTGGATCTAACCGATCTATGTCCAACCCCAATGTCATGGCAAGCGTGGTAGACAGGAATAAATGAGATGCACCCTTACCCAACCTCCCTGAAGATTTTGGTTTATGTAGCACTTGCTTCATTGGCTGATCTGTTAGGAACTCAATAGTATAAGCCTGGAAGTAAGACTTAAGTCTTCCAGCAGTTGTGAGTAAAGCTAAGACAACCTTCTCCAATTTCGGATATCTCTCATTTGCCTCCCTCAGAGCTCTACTACAGTAACAGACTGGTTACTGAGCTCTATCCCGCTCTCTTACTAATGTTGCGCTGGTCGAGAAATCTGAGACAGCTAAGTAGAGAGTCAGGACTTTCTCTTCCAAAAGGCTTACTAGAACAGGGGGAGAGCTCAAATAATCCTTCAAGGCTTTGAATGCTTCTTCACATTGGATATTCTATTAGAATGCCTTCTTTAAGACTTGAAAGAAAGGTTGACATTTATCACTTGATTTGGACACAAAACGACTTCGAGCTGCTATGAATCTCCCTCATATTAGAGGGCGACTGCATATCTGTTACTGTTTTTACTTTCTCTGGATTAGCTTTAATTCCCCTGTTGTTGACTATGAAGCCCAAGAATTTTTTCACAAATACTCCAAAGGCACATTTGGCGGGGTTGAACTTCATTTTGTATTCTTTAAGGACCTAGAATGATTCTGTTAGATGCTCGATGTGGAGCTCTGCCTTCAATGATTTCACCAACATATCATCAATGTAGACCTCAATGGTCGTCCCGATCTATTTTTGAAATATTCGATTCACCAGGCACTGGTAAGTGGCTCCAACATTCTTCAATCCGAAAAACATAATCTGGTAGCAGTACGTCCCTTACTCCGTCACAAAGAAGGTCTTCTCTTGGTTATTGGGATCTATTCTAATCTAATTATATCCAGAGAATGCGTCCATAAAGTTGAGGAGCTCATGCCCAGTAGTGACATCCACAATCAAATCTATCTGAGGTAAAGGGTAGTTGTCTTTTGGGCAGACACATTTGAGATCAGTAAAGTCGATGGAGAGGTGTCATTTGTCATTGGTCTTCTAAACGAGGACCATATTGGCTAACCAGGCTGGGTATTCTACTTCTCTGATGGCTCTGGCATGAAGAAGTTTGCTAACTTTCTCATTAATGACTTTTTGGCTTTCTGCAGTGAAGCTCCTCCTTTTCTGTTTAATGGGTTTGCAGGCAGGGCTTACACTGAGTTTGTGACTGATGATTGAGGGGTCGATTCCTTTCATGTCTTCTTGCTTCCAGGTAAAGACTTCCATGTATCTCCTTAGGAACTGAATCAAGAGGTCTTTGATTTCTTTATTCAACTTTGATCCCATGTAAACTAGGTATTTTGGCTCTTCATCAAGTTGAACTAGTTCTAGTTATTCTGATGACATGGGTCTGGAATCCATCTCATCTTTCATGTCGAGCTCATCTAACTGGATATTTTATACTTCTTTCTTTCTCACAAATGCCATGTAGCATTCTCGCGCTACACGCTGGTCTCCACAGACCACTTCGACTCCATTTTCTGTAGGAAATTTCATTATGAGGTGCTAAGTAGAAAGGATAACCTTCATAGAGTTAAGGGAAGGTCTTCCGAGCAACATATTGTATGCAGAAGGCGCATCAACCACTAGAAACCTTACAGTTGTGGTTGCTTGGCAAGGTAGGTCACCTAGGGTGAGCACGAGTTAGATTGATCCTAGGGGCAATACCCTTTCTCTGGAGAATCACAACAGATGAGCACTTACTGGCTCAAATTTTTCTCTTCCTATGTCCATTTTATCGAATGCAGACGCAAAAATGATGTCTGTCGAGCTGCCATTGTCAATCAAAACTCGATGGACAGTGCTATTGGCAACAACGACTCTTACTACCAAGGGATCATTATGGGGATGCTGACAGCCTTCCAGGTCTAAATCCAAGAAGGTGATAGTTGTGTCCAACCATGGTGTCTTGGACATGGTATGTACTTCCCATATTTCATCAGTCCTAATTCTGTGCAAATGAGCTTTCTTAGATGAGTTGGATTCCCCTCCTCATATAAATCTTTTGGATATCACTCTGATTTTTCCTAGAGGTTGTTGGTGCTGCATAGGGGCTTGATATTGAGCTGTCGGGGGAGGTGGAGCTCGGTTCTAATTGTCATAGGCAACAAAACGATGTAGCTACCCTCGTTAGATCAAGAATTCAATCTCTTTCTTCAGCTGGATGCAATCATCAGTGTGGTGGCCATGGTCTCTGTGGTATTCATAGTACTTTGTGGGATCTCTCTTCGCTTGATCTACCTTCATTCAAGGGGCAACCTTAGAAACTTCTTGTTTTGTACCTCGTACAAGATCTGTGACACTGTGGCAGTGAAAGAGGTGAGCCGTCGAGGTGCGTACCTCGGCTACAACTCTGACTGCGGAGGGCCCAAGCGATTTTTGACATTTCTCCTTCTCTTTGGGGAACGATCTCTGTCTCTTCTAGGAGATCTATCCCATGCTTTTTCTTTCCTAGGACTTCGATCTCTCTTATTCTCTTCCTTTCGTTTTTCTTTTTGAAATGATGAGCTCCCTACCTTAGAGACAAGAGCTTTCTCGCTGTTTATGTACTTCTCTGCTTTAGTCAGCACCTCGGCCATGTTTGCTTGAAGATTTTTCGATATGGAGAACATCAAGTCCTTTGACTGCACTCCTAAACCAGCTATGAAAGTGGTAATAGTAAACTTCTCATCTGGAACATCTACATTTAGAGACTCTGAGTTGAACCTTTGGACATAAAACTGCAGGTTCTCGTGGGATCCATGTTTTATATTTAACAGGTGGTAGCTCAGTTTTCTATAGGTCTAAGCCCCTATAAAATAAGATACAAAAGAAATAGAGAACTCCTTAAAGTAGGAGATCGAGGCAGGGGGAGCCTTTTGAACCATGTTAAGACAGACCCTTCAGTGTAATGGCAAAGGCGCGACAACACACTGGATCCTGATATCCGTACAACTTCATCTGGTCTTTATAAGTATTGAGGTGGTCCATGGGGTCTTTCGTCCTATCAAAAGCTTCCACCTATGGCATTCTGAACTTCGGTGGGAGGAGAAAATGCAACACCCTAGGAGTGAATGGAGACTCGGTTTGCTGCACCAAGGCGTCCATGGTTACAGGAGTTTTACCCCTTACGACTTCCTTCATGTGAATTAGCTCCTGTTGGATATCTTTAAAACGCTGCTTCTAGTACTGGTCTTTTCGTTCCTGCTGGTTAGGGCAAAAATTATTTTTTTCATTCTCATTGCTTTGACTTTGCACTTCTTCATTATCACCGTTCCTAGGAGGGGGTTAAGGAGCCTGGTTTTTTTCTCCTCCTTCGTTAGCTTCTCTGATGTCAGGGTGTTGTTGCTCCCTGTAAAGGGGTTATTCTGGCCTCCTTGGGTTGGTCGTGTCTCCTGTGGTCATTACAAAAGCTTCAAGAGTTCTTCATTCTGTCATAGCAGATGTTGGTTGACTAGGCGAAGGGCCTACAATTCGTGGTCCTTGGGGGGATTCACCATAGGAGGATTGGCCTCGACGGTGGGGAAGAAATCTTGAGGATCTTTGTGT
Source organism: Ilex asprella (assembly GCA_023539305.1). NCBI lineage: Eukaryota > Viridiplantae > Streptophyta > Magnoliopsida > Aquifoliales > Aquifoliaceae > Ilex > Ilex asprella. The sequence continues at coordinate 2,719,978 of CM042197.1, forward strand.
TGTCTGCTGGTAGTGGCCTCTAGTTGGTTCTGCACCCGCAGGGGATTCAGTTGACTTCTGCTCATGTTGGGAGTTGAGATCATCAGTTACTGAATGATCAGTGTACTTGTAACGAGAACAATCATTCCCACAAACAACGTCAAAACTGATGGTGTAATTATTGGTTTGAGCAGAGTACACGAATTGGCAGTGCTCTTAAGTGAGGATCAGAGCTACTAGGCTCGTGTATACCATGTGAATGATTGTAGATATCTAGCTAGTGAGGATTGTGTGAAAATTCTTTAGGGACAAGGGGATTGCACAAAGGAATTACAGTGGTTCACCAGCTCGAGAGCCTGACTATTCCACTCTTCAATAGAGTCTCTTGCTTTTTGAATCTATATTAATGGCTTGTGCAATTTACAGGATGATTCTGATACAACGAGGGTTGCTTGCCCCTCAATGGAAGCATTGTACAATATTTATAGTCCAATTCCTATCTTTAAAAGATCTGTAGCGAGATCCTTGCTCTTCATCTGCGAGATTTTCCTTGACTTTTGGAGAGGATCATGATTAGTTGAGACTTTTGTGCCTTGATTATAGTTTTTCACTATTTGGGGGGCGCCTGCTATCAACCAGCTGTCTCTTTCACATTTCCTTTATTGCTTCATATGAGGGAACTCGATGTCTGGACCTCTGAGCTCTAGATGACTTAACTGACCTCCTTGTTCGACCTCACTTTCCGAACTCATACTTGATTAAAATTTTTGAGGTATCATCAACATATATCATATTTATCAATTATATATTATGTACACATTAATTTTATATATAAATATAATGGCAAAATATTTTTCATCCTACACTTTTTCATCCTGCCAAACAAAAAAAAAATATTCTTACTTTTCATCATTCTTATCAAACATAAAAGAGAGAAGAAATGATTTCTTTCTTGAATAATATAAAATGTATTACTTCCGCTTTCCATCTTTCTATTTTTCCAAGCCACCCTACCAAACACACCATGAGACTAATATGAAATTTAGATTTTTTATTACGGTGTTTTGATGTTAATCAAACCACATTGCCTTAAACTCATATATTCCATTTGTCCTTCAGTCCCCAATTGGACGAGATTTTTAAGGTTAAAAATCCTAATTGCCTTACTTCCCTACACTTCCTCAGTATCAATTAAAAAAAAAACTAACTGATTAACATAATAATTGATCAGACTAAACACTGAAGGCCTCGTAAAATAAAGCTATAATCGAATAAACACTTGACATTGAGCTACCAGAAACACAAATTCGAAAAATGACCAGAGAAATAGTTAAAACCCTAGATATTGAAGTGATTAGTCACTAAACAGGCGAAAGTGAAATCTGGGTGTAATGAGACAGTGGTAGAGAGAGAGAGAGAGAGCTTACCGACTTGTTGAGGCCGGTTCTCTGCGATGAAGAAGATAGTGAAGCAGAACAGAGAGGACCCGCTATCTGTTCGGATTGGGCTTTTCTGACGATCTGAGATGAGATCCATTACTATCGCCTTAATGACCCGGAATAATAACCATTTGATTGCTACAATTTCAAAAGTGTAAGCTGTTAATGGAGAAATCACACACTGTCATTATGCATTCATCGATTACTACTATTATTTTCTCGTGTTGATAAGGTATAGTTCTCTTTTTTGTGGCCACTTTCATTGCACCATATATCCAACTGATGTGTTTTAGTGCTATCTCGTGGTTTCTGCCTTTGGTGATTCATGATACAGTTACTTCCATGGCTATGCTTCTTTTGACTTTAAGTTCCAAAATTTACATACAGGTTAGAGCAGTACATTCTGGGACAGCAACTCTTAAAGATGCTACTTCGGAAGCTATAAGGGATTGGGTAACCAATGTTGAATCAACCCATTACATCTTGGGATCTGTTACGGGGCCACATCCATACCCTTTGATGGTAAGAGAGTTTCATGCAGTGATTGGTAAAGAAACGAGGAAGCAGGCATTGGAAAAATGGGGTGGGATGCCAGATGTCCTGGTTGCATGTGTTGGTGGAGGTTCGAATGCCATGGGACTCTTCCATGAGTTTGTTGATGACAAAGATGTTAGGCTGATTGGTGTGGAGGCTGCAGGTTTTGGCCTAGATAGTGGCAAGCATGCCGCTACTTTGACTAAAGGAGAGGTCGGTGTATTGCACGGAGCTATGAGCTATTTACTACAGGATGACGATGGGCGGATAATCGAGCCTCACTCAATTAGCGCCGGGTAAAGAAATGTGATTGATATTTTGTTTTTAGTTTAGGTATGACCGCTTTTGCTATATTGTTCCCAAGAGGAAATATTTCTTGTTGGCTTATAGCCTCGACTACCCTGGAGTTGGACCAGAGGACAGCTTTCTGAAAGATATAGGACGTGCTGAATATCATAGCGTCACTGATGAAGAGGCATTGGAAGGTAAGGAAACTCAGTATTTTTGTTTTGGGTTTTCAGGTCTGTATAGTTTCTGTGATGCCAACAACCGTTCACCATGTTTGTGTGCCCACAAGAACGATATAGTTTGCTGTTTTTGTTCTCGGTGAAAATAGCATGTTGTTTTTCTTCTTTCTTATAGCTCTTTAGGCTTACAAGTAAAATTAGAAAGTTGCTTGGTCTTTTATCGTCTGGTTGCTGTTGATAGGTTGCATTGTTGTCATAAATTAGAGTTCCTTCTCATCCTTCCTTTCTTTTTCGACCTTTTTTTTTTTTTGCTTTTTTTGATTAGTTTTGACTTGCTTTTGTATTCAGCTTTCCGGAGATTATCTAGACTAGAGGGCATAATCCCTGATCTGGAGACATCTCATGCATTGGCTTATCTAGAGAAGCTGTGCCCAACTCTTCCTAATGGAACGAAGGTCGTGCTCAACTGCAGCGGTAGAGGAGATAAAGATGTTCCAGACAGGCATTAAACATTTGCAGGTTTGATAGTGGTGCTTGTTATTATCGAAAGTGTTTAAATTCTTCTTCATAAGAGTTACCTTGTGAACATACTGAGGTACCTGAGAAGAGATGAAACAAAGTTTTGTATCTTAAATAAACCCTCAAAAAATGGGCCGCAAAGAAGAAGTCACCTTGAAAAACAGAATATTTCAGTAATGTGAAGTAACTACATACATAACTTTTGTTTGTAGGTGTGATAACCTGTACAAAATCAAAAGCTACAAAATAAGGAACTTATTCCAGAATCTGATCTAGAAGAGCAGCCTATGTTTTTATACCAGTATGGACTCAGAGATCTGTCGAGTTACCTATATGATAAACTTTACACTACTAACAAGCATAAAGAGGTTCTGTTAATCAGCCAAAAAAGAGCCACTCAAAAAGAAGTTTTCGTGTCCAAAAAAAAAAGTTTTCGACTGGGTTAATCGCTTCCTCACTTACAAGCCATCATCACAAAATGAAATTGGAGATGAACAACCAGCTCCAAACCAACTTCAAAAGCTAAACCTTGGGCCAAAAGATCTCTAATCAGCAGAAAGAATAGCTGGCTCATCAACATTGCCACATGGGACAGCATCATGACGATTTTTTTGTAAATTCTACCATGTCCAGCTGCAAGACGGCCAAATTAAGATCTCAAAACTGAAAACACCAAACAAAATATCGGAACAGCTATTTTTCAGATTCATCAGTCGCTGCAATACCATATATATTTTCATGACATACTGCAGCAATTTATTAAAGTGATAGGATGCGGCAACAGCACACAACGGGTATCAGATAGCCAAGCTGGAAACCAGAAGTCTAGAAAACATAGTGAACTTCGACCCCATAGTCTCAAGGTCTAAATGAATTAGTATCATTTTCTTTCATATAATTAAAGTTATTACCGCAAGTTGTTTCATTTATTTCATTTTGACTCTTTCAATCTCTACTTCAGTTGTAAATCCTCCGGTTCTTCTTGTCATCCCAACCCATTAATCCTTACGGAAACTTTCACGTGTCCAGAATTCACACCAGCCATGGTTTCTTTGCATGCTTAGTTTACACATTAAGAACGGACCTACTTCCCTTTTTTGGAAGAGATGAACTTGACACATGAAGTAGAAAGCTTGATAAGTTTTTTCATCCCTACCTGTGTTCTATCATCCTAAGTTTAGTAAGGCTTTTGAGTTCATGCCTGAAAAATTGTAATCAAAGATTTTTGTTTCTTTCACTACAAGTGATGTGCTACTATTCAGCTAAACCAACAGACAGAATCTACCTGGGAAGTACAAAAACGGTTTGGGCCCCTCTGTGAGCGACTTAAACCATAATCTATGTTCTACTCACAATAACAAAAAAAATAGAACAGTAAGTTGGCAGAGAAAAATGGTAAATATGGACAAGTTATAAAAAAATTTAATGATTCGTATATAAATTGTAAAATACCTAAATTATAATATTTAAATTTTAAATTTAAGATTTAGAACATATTTGTATGAGTCATGATACTCGATCTCGATCTCGATCTCTAGATTTTTTTAGCGAAAGGGTAAGGTCTTTCTCTCCTTCTTCAAAACAATAGGTGACTCTCAATGAGACAAACTAAATTAGGGTTATGAAGTGGAGAGCGGACCTAGTCTGCTATTTGTAATGAAATTTAATGGGCTCTCTCATTACGGGCCACGGTTAGATTAAGACCTATACTTAACCGCATCAACCACATCAATTAAAAGATATACATAAGCCTATCAAAATAAATCACTTAATAATATTGGACTCATCCCATTAGACTATAAATTCAACCCATTTTTCACAAACTAAAAATTAACTATCAATTAATGGAAGTCCAATATAGGAAAAATTTTAACATTCTCCCACTTGGACAACATTAATTGTAGTTATTTAAAAATAAAATAAAATAATATATATATATATATTAAAAATGACTGTCGGGCTAATCAAACAACTCAATGTGGCCACAATAAAAATAATATGGTCCTGAGACAACATCTCAAATATGACCCGGTTCAATAAAACTATTATTTTCGAACCATAACGGCCTTTATATCTTTATTGACATAGGATCAATCCATGATTACAAAAAAAAAATAATTCTATTGACATGGATCAAGATATGGTAGTGTAGTAAGAAAATAACATCTCAATACGTGATTTGATAAACATGTTATTTTCATTGTCAGTCCTCCAACTGATTTCTCTTTAATAACATGCTTCAACAATAAGCTTAGAGCATCGCCAACAGGGCTATCTAAAATAGCTACTTAAAATATATTTAAATATTATATTATCTATTTTAACTAACCACTTTTTCAAACTCACTCCAACAACGCTATCTATTTTAACTAACTACTTCAACTAACTTTTAATAATAAAATCTAAAATATTATTTAGTACGTCATATCATCACCATATTGATAACGTCACATGACGTGTTACGCCACGTTATCAAAATTTAGAAAACTAATGATCAACAATGCAAACAAATTAACAAGTAAACCAACAGGAATGTCAATTTTTGACTCGAAGGTGAATCCGACTTTAACCGAACTCGAAAATAACATGATTCGTTGACACGAGTAATTAATGGGTCAAATTAATGTTCGACTAATAACATGATTAATGAGTATTGTAGATAGAAAAATAATTATTTAACGAGTATTGTAGATAACAAATAAGAATTTTATAATTTTTTAAATAGCGTTATATTAGTTGTTGTCAAATTAAATAATTTTTTATTAACACGAATATTGACACGAACCCAACGCATACCGAATCAGGCAAGACCCATCAAGTAAACCAATACCCACATGATTGGATAAAAATATAAACGAAAGAAAGATTGGGTAAAATACACCCACCAAATTATTTTTTGAGATCTAAATGTAAGTACGAAAAAAAGATAAATTTGAATATATGTATGAAATATACCCACAAATATAGTGAAAATGGGATTATCTATTTTAGATAGCCAAATAAGGCTAGCTACATCTATCTAGCAAAAAATGGGTTATCTATTTTAGATAGCCTTTTAGCTAGTCTCTTGGAGCCATATTTTAGAGAAAAGCTATCTAAAATAGCTAAGGGGGAGAGTTTAGCTAGCCTCTTGGAGATGCTCTTAGAGAAATCTATTAGCTTCAACAATAAGCTAGTATGTCTCCAAACTTAAAATCACAAGATTTTCTCAAATGGTGTAATCAGACACATCCTCAATTGATAAAATAGTCATACTTAAGACATACATCAAGTTTTAAGATTTTGTATAAAATGACATGTCATAGATGTGTACACATATAACATAGTAAGAATATCATGCTAACAATAAGGATAATCATCCAAATATTTATTATTCATCAAATAGATGCATCTCAACCATATTTAGTATCAATTATCACATATGGAATTAAATCAATATTATAGTTCTTAACACATAAATAAATTCTTACTAACCAAGTACATAAAAAGACCTCAAAATACTTATATTGTCAACATATTTCTTAAAAGTTATAGGTCTTAGTCCATTGGTTAAAGGATTAGCAAACATTGATTAGCAATGTCACATTTCGTCATAAGATCCCTAACAAAAAGATATTTAGTTTTCATATGTTTAGTCTCACTAGAATGTTTGTTGTTTTTTAAGAAGAGCACAACTGCACTATTATCACAATAAATTGTTAGTGGTCTAGCTACGGAATCAACAATCATAAGTCTTGAAATAAAATTCCTTAGTCGTATAACTTGTGTTGCAGCTCCATAACAAGCTACAATTCCAGCTTGCATAGTGGAAGAAGTTGTGAGAATTTGTTTAACACTCTTCCATGTTATTGCTCCTCTACTTAACATGAAAATATATTCTGAAGTGGATTTTAAATCATCCGGACGCCCAACAAAATCTGAATCTGAGTAACCAATCACCTCAAGGCTATCAACTCTTCTATAAACAAGCATGTAATGTTTTATTCTTTACAAGTATCACATAATTTTCTTAGCTGACACCCAATGATCTAATCCTAGTTTGGAAAGATATCCACTAAGAACACTAACTGCAAAAACAATATCAGACTTTGTACAAACCTATGCATACATTAAACTGCTAACAGTACTCGCATAAGGTATATTCTTCATATACTTCTCCCCAAGATCTTTCATGTCAAATATTTTGCACAGCAATTGCTTAATCTCATGAAGTAAGCCCAAATCACTACTTGCAAACAAAATATCATCAACATAGAGAATAAGAAAAAAAAATTGCTCTCATTGGCCTTAAGATATATGCATTGATCCATTTTGTTCTCAACAAAATCAAGAGAACTTACAATCTCATTTTTCATGGCACCTACCCACATATCAGATTGAGGACAAATAATAACATCATGGTATATTACAGGATCTACAATATCACCAATATTATAATCACTTTTTCCAAGATATACATAATATTCATCAGAAATAACAGGTCACCTTGGTCTTATAGACCTTCTCAAGAAAATTTCAGCAATATGTTCTAAAGGTTGAGGAGCCTCAATAGGAACAGAAGGTTCAATTACAAGAACAGGGGGACCAACAACTGGAGTAGGAAAATTAACAACAGGAGCAAGTATAATATTCTCTTGCACAACAGGTAAAGTAATAGAAAGAAATTTATCTTGCTCATGCTCACTAATAGGTTGCGAGCAACCAACATTAGCAACATCAAGCTCTAGAAATTTTACTTTTAACGACTCAACAATTTTAGTAACACGTGTAGAACAATAAAATTGGCATCCTCTTGAATGTTTTGGGTAACCTATGAAGAAATAACAAATAGTTCTAGGATCAGTCTTTTTCTCAAAAGGGTTATAGATTTTGACTTCAGTAGGACAACCCTAGACTCGAAAATAGTTAAGGCTTAGTTTTCTATTGGTTCATTATTCAAAATATGTTTATGGAACAAATTTGTTAAGAACTCTATTAAGAATGCATGAAGTCGTTTTAATGGCTTCTTCATAAAGATAATCAGATAAATCACACATACTCATCATACTCCTCATCATGTCTTTAAGGGTGCAATTACTCCTTTCAGTCACACCATTCTGTTTGGGACTACCAGACATGGTATATTGGGCAACAATCCCACAATCTTGCAAGTACTTGGCAAACAGTCCCAAATGCTGCCCCAGACACGTCATGTTTGTCATAATACTCACCACTACGGTCAGACCTAATAATGTTGATGATTTTGCCTAATTGTTTCTCTACCTCAGTTTTTAAAATTTTAAAATTTTCAAGAGTATCAAATTTTTCATTAATTAAATAAATATATTCATAATGAGAGAAATCATCAATAAATGTAATAAATATTTATTATCACACAAGGTATGTGAGTAAAGTCCACTGATGTCAGTGTGAATGATTTCTAAAGATCTAAAGTGCGAGTTGTACTTTTCTTCTTAGTCTTGGTGAATTTACCACTAATGCAGTCAACATAAGTTTCAAGGTTTTCAAAATCAAGGAAAGGAAGAATATCATTATTTATTAATCTTTCCACTTTTTCTCTAAAAAAGTAACCCAAATTTTTATGCCACAACTGTAAAGATTTTTCTTTATTGGGAGGTCTCTTAGATACAACATTAACAATATTTGAAGAACCATATTTGTTATTGACAACCACACATATACTATATAGACCATCTGATAAAATACAATTGATGATGCACAAATTTCATTTTGCACACCAATAGTCAAGTAATTTAGAAATTAAAGACAGTAATTAGAGATTGAGACAGAAATTATAGTGGTTCGGCCAATGTGGCCTACGTCCACTTTGGAATGGCAAAGGGTTGCCTGTATTTTATTGATTCCGGTGAGTAATGAGAACGGAGAGTTACAAAATGGAGAGGAGGAAGAGTTTTAGGCTCTGTAGAGTGTCTTGCCCCCCAAGTATTAGTGGGGCTTACATTTTATAGTTAGCCTCCAACAGAATGAAGCTACTAAGTGGCAACTACTCAGCTACTCTGGTGGGATTAATAGATTCTCCTCAACGGGTGTGGCCGTTGAGGAGCTCTCCAAAAGACCCGGTCAATGTTGACTGCCTCCAAAGTGGTAGAGAAGGTGAGGAGTCATGGGTGTTCTTCTGGGTCTTGTAGCTAAGCTGAGGTAGCCCCCGGGTGAACTTGATTGGGCTTGGATCTCATTTGGCCTGCTGGGTCTTCATAGGTTTGAACCTTTAATTGCAGCTAGGCTTCGGTATGATTTTGGGCCTTTTGGGCTTGACTCATCAACAATAACCAACAATTTTGAAATTTAAAGACAATTGAGTTTTATCATTACTAAAATTAAAACAATATCCAATTTTATCAAGTAAGGAAACTAAAGTCAAATTTTACTTAAATGATGGTACATGAAAAACATTTTCTAAAACAAGTTGAAAATCAATGTCTAAATTCAACCTAACAGTTCCTATGAACTCAACACGAACTCCATTATTATTTCCTACTTTAAGTTTAACTTTCCCTTCACTTGGGCTCCACTTGCTTGTGAATCACTATAAAGTCATGGTCATATGAACCGAAGCTTCACTATCAATCCATCAAGAATTTAATATGACATTAACCAAATTGGATTCAAATCAAACAAAGGCTAGTGAGTTACCTTTTTCTTTATTCTTCTTTTCTAACCAAAACTTGAATCGAGTACACTCATTTTCTTATGACCTCATTTCTTGCAAAAATAACACTTGACATCTTTTCGATCGACAACCTTAAAACCTCCTACATTCTGACCAGCACCATGTTTTTTAAAATTCCGACCATTCTTTGGAGCATTATGATTAGGGTTTCTATTATTTTCCTGATACTCATCTTTGAAACTAGATTTATGTTGGGAAACAAACAAGACAATTTCATTCTTTTCGTTTCTAAATTTTTTTTTCTCAAAATCACACTTAGAGATGAGGTTATTTATTGTTCATGACTCATTTTGGATATTGTAGGCAGTTTTGATTTGATTAAACTCAGGAGGCAAAGAGTTAAGAGTGTGATGAACAATGAAATCATCATGAATAACAATTTTAAAGGTTTTGAGCTTAGTTTGAACATGGACTATTCTAAGGATATATTCCCTAACACCACTTACATTATCATATTTCATACTCGTTAATTTATTCATTAGGCCCCCAGCTTCAGTTTTGTTGGATACTTTGTATCTCTCTCCTACAGAGATAAAGAACTCCTGGACATTCTTAGTTTCAAGCAAACCACTCATAAAGTGTTTACAAATAAACTTTTTCATGACAATCAAACTCAGCTTATTAGATTTCTCCCACTTTCCATAAAATATTTTTATTTTAGGAGAACTTTCACTATTAGGTTTAGGAGTTACATTCTCTTTCAAGGTAAAGTCTATATCAACAATTCTCAGGGCAAACTCAATAACTTACTTCCATCTCTTATAATTAGAACCAATCAAGACTTCAATGTTGACATTATTATTATTCATAGCAAAAGAGACTGTTCAAGGTAACGAGAATATAAACAATTAGCAAAATTAGGCAATAAATAAATAAAATATACTTTGAACATAATAAGTCATATTTTATTAAGAGAGTCCAAATACATCACTACAGACTCTCCTTTGGGCAGATAATGCAATATACTATAGGTCATCTCTTTCATAAAACCAACTAATGAGAATGCTCAAATTTCGAAAAATTTATCCTCTTTGGACGAATAAACCTTCTAGCTATTGTACATCTACCACAATATTTTCATGACATCTTCAAATTACAATACAGAATAATCTCTTTTGGACAAGTAATTATATATTATAATTTAGAGACCATCTCGTAACAAAAACATGAGAAAACCTATAAATTTTAATGAATATACCACTTTGGTGGTAATCATTTATCTTAACTCATAGAATTTTTTCAAACCAGGATATTTTTATGACATCTTTAAATTACAATACACAATAATCACCTTTGGGCAGGATTATAAATTTAGTAAATGGACCATCCCGTAACAAAAACATGAGAACAATCTATAAATTTTAGTGAATGGACCACTTTGGTGGTAACCATCCATCTTAATTCATAGAATTTATCAAACCGGGATGTTATAACAAATTGTCCATAATTAAATATCATGTGATCAATCAATATGTGGTATTAACCAATATATTCCTCTATAGATCACTCATCATCAATCGTTGCATTCAAGTCTCAATTCTATTTTTACTATTAAAATTAAATAATTTAAATTCACATCTACCAACATTGAATGAATAATATGTAGATAATAAAAAAAAATCATTGTATAAATCACTAGGGACTAAAATTAGAATTGTACAAATACCCTCTACAAATTATAGCAATTCAATCAAAGTTAATTCAACATAAAAATAAATAAATTGTATGGGTATATCATATGTCTATTCATCAACAAGACCCATAAATAATTAATAAAAAAAATTAATAGG
>CM042197.1:2738701-2756019 GCA_023539305.1 Ilex asprella
GGAATTTTGTTAGGCAACTTTTTTATTATTATAGGTTAATATGTTCTGCTATCAAAGCTTTTGCATGATGTAAAATAAATATAATGAAAAAGTGAGGCAAAGTCTTACAGGGCAACCTCCCGAAGTTTAAAACTATATGCTTTAGTTTTCTGGAGCTATCTTGTGGATTCATATGCTTATAATCAAATAGGGTTGTAAAGTTCACAACTTCATTGAAAATATGTTCAATGTAAATATTTTTGTCACGATACCGTGGTGAACTAGAATTAAGGAGATTATCCTTGATGTTCTGTTATACACATAATTATCAGAAATTTATGTGCTTTGAGGTTATTGCAGAAAGAGCTGAAAGGGATATTGAGAGACTATGTTGGCAGAGAAAGTCCTCTTTATTTTGCAGAACGGCTTACTGAGCACTATAAGCATCCCAATGGCGAAGGGCCAGACATATACCTTAAGAGGGAAGATCTTAACCATACAGGAGCACACAAAATCAACAATGCTGTTGGCCAAGTTTTGCTTGCCATACATCTGGGAAAACAGCGCATTATAGCTGAAACTGGGGCTGGTCAACATGGAGTTGCCACTGCAACAGTATGTGCTCGGTGTGGTTTGCAGTGTATCGTCTACATGGGTGCCCAAGATATGGAGAGACAATCACTTAATGTCTTCAGAATGCGGCTTCTTGGAGCTGAGGTTTGTTTCTCATGCTTAATTCTACTTATTTTTAACTATTGAGCCTTTGTTGGCTGGTACCAAAAAAAAAAAAGCACCTTTATTTGCAACTATAGAGTGATGGTTTGTCCTTCTGAAAATTAATTGAAGAGTGGATTGGTTCATTTTATATTTTTTGTCATGGTTGGAATGAATGGTAATGGAGCACACCTCTACTGTTCTAACGATAGTCATTTAGTTGGTTTCTAATTTGTTGGGGTTCTCAAATAGGGGTCTTATTGTAATTGCTTTCTATTGCATGTTCATCTACCACACTGTTGACAGTCAATTAGTGAAAGTTAATGATTAAATGATATGGTATAGTATGAATATGTTTGTTGCTGCTGGAGAAAGTGTTAGTAGTATGCTTTAAGACCAATCATATAGATGATGTTTTAGGGTTGTACTAGCAACATTCATTACTTAATCAAATAAAATGGCAAGTTTGTTTATCATGTTTCTATTTTATTTTATTTTAATATACATAATATAGTCCATAGAGTATAAGGTAAGAAGATAATTTCTCAAAGTGTTGAGAAGTGGAGACCTATACTTCTTAGTACTTAACTCTTACATGTTCCTAGTTATAGGATTATTATTTGGGTACTGCGTAATCCGAATAGACTAGCACACACTATGTTTACTCATATTTGATATGAGGTGACTTGTCCAAGTCCCTTGTGTAGGGACACTGAAGCAAGTGTGCGAGTGCTTCGTTAGAGAACAAGTATACTGAACGTGACCCGTTAACTACCATAGGATTTTTGATATGAAGTTTTACATACTTGTCAATGTTAAATCCTAAAGTTATAGTTATGCAACTGATCCTTAGACTTGAGACACCATAGTTGTCTTGTGCATGAACTTCTATACTTTAACTATACAACATATTCATATACTAACCATGTAACTTGGATATGTATTGTTAGATATAGTTAGACATGCATGAAGACTTATGACCGTACAAAATAGAATCTGTCATCCTTAATAATTAAAGAAAAAACGTCCTATGTGATCTTCTGGGATATGACTCAAAGAGTCCTTGAAAGGCAGAATACCAATTAGAAAATATTTTCTAATTGATCATTAGGAGTCATAGTCCTAAGATTGAACACATAAGATTGAATTAGGGGTTTGACAGTAATTTCATTCTTTAGTAAGTCAATTAAGGCATTGCATGATAGAAGGATTGAATTGCATGACAACTATAGACTGAATGAATTTTTTATCTACTTCGTGCTATCCTGAGGAAAGTTGATCGTGATATGTTACTAGACGTTACTCATGATTAGTAGAAGCCCGAAAAATGAAATTAATATAAATATATTAATTGTTCTTCATAAAGGGAGAATTAGAAGAGTTCTAATTCAAACTCAATTAGAAAGAGTTCTAATTTGAGATGTTACTTGTAGTTAGTATTGAATGCCTACAACCGGGTATGCTTGAACCTATAAGGTCGCACATAATAGCATTGATTAAAAACTAAAGGATAAAAGAGAGACAATCAATTAAGAGTTAATTGGGATGAAAACCTAATTAAGAGTTAATTAGAGACTTTATTACAATTAATGGTTGATAAACGGGTTATATATAATTATGAGATAATTTCAACTTGACCCAAACTAAGATTAGAGTCTTTAAAGCTATATAAATACCTTTATATAGGAGGTGGATATAAGATATAACAATTCTCTTGCTAGCACAAGAAGAACCACCCTCATTCTCTCTTGCTACTAGTTTTATCAATGGCTAAAGTAGATCCTTTAAGTTTGTCAATTCGTGTGGATACCGATAGAGGTCAAACGTTTGCGAGGTTTGGGGTAAAGATCAAATTTAAATTTGAAGATTTAAGAATGCTTGAAGATTTAAGGTCAAATCGGGTTTTTGAAAATGCTTGAAGATTGCTAAAGGCACGGTTCAATAGGTAATTCTTAATCTACTCTATAGATCTAAGGTTTCTCGATTTGTGGTAAACATGAATAGATCTTGGTATGAGAAATCAAATTATTATATTTTAAATTTCGCTGCGTTTATTAAATGATTCCTTTCAGAAAGGAATATTGATATAGGTCATTACCCAAATTGAACTCTTTAAGTGTTAATTGAGGGTGTTGGGAGGGATGAACTAGATAATAACCTAATGTTAAACATTAAATGCAGAAAATGGATGTCATCATATTTGAACCCATGTCCTTACCATTGCATTACGCAATGACTCCTAAGTCCTGAATATAGGGATAGTGATAACATGGTGAAATAATCGGCGTAGTTGTAAAAATATGCTGGTCAGGCACTTCCACGGTGTTATACAGCTTTGCTGCTGCAAAATCATTTCATGGGCCATCAGTTGTTGTGTTGAATTGGGACATTTGGTTTTGATGGTCCAAGAAAGGCCATTTGAGGTTTATCCGTGCCTAGCCTTCCCAGTGTTGTTGATGACTAAAAGAGTTGTCACTGCATATTAATTCATTCAAGGGGAGGTCAGCGCAGGGCAGTTAAATCCTTCATCTGTACTGCACAGCTGTGGTTGCATCTGTTCATATTACCCTTTCTCCTTAAACTGATCCTTGGCTGCAGCCTGTCAGTACTTAGAAATCTATGAGGTTCCATGGGCATTTTCTTTGTCATTGCATGGACTCCAATTAGAATTATTTATGTTTCTTATGCTGTACCCTCGTGTTTATCCTTGTCATCTTGATGGTCAAGTATTTTAGTTTGATGCTGTAGTGGTGATAGCTACCTGGAAGACATGATTAGTGTATTGAATGATTTTGCTGCTTGAATTAAGAAGACTGATTTGGTTCAGATGTTGAGCTTCCATTTTGTTAGAGTTTACCTCCATTCAACACCTCTTGTGCTCTGGGAATCCAATCAACGCCTCTTGTGCTCTGGGAATCCATACTCATTCATTTGATCTAGAATCTTGATCATATGGAATCACCCTGGTTTACCTTTTAAATTTCTGTACCATTGTGCCTGAGCCTTATATTAATTTGCTGTGTCTGAATACGTGGGCCTCATGTATGGAATCTTAAATGGACTGTGGATGTTCTTCTTGAGGCCTTTTCTCTTGTTTAGTAAAAAAAGATAAAACTTAATTCCTGCTTGTTTTTTGCATTTGATGAACATCTTGCAACTATCTTTTTTCGAAATTTTTGGCTGCCATTAATAGGGCTCCCATGAGGATATTACAAATCCTTTTGTGATGATTTTGGTTGGATTGAAGAATTATTTTCATTAGTGACGATATCCCACCTTATGTTCCTGCACATGGTTGACACTATATTGTTCCCAAACTTACAAAACCCTATTATTCACCACTTTCAACCAGTTATGCTGGCAATGTTACTTATTTCCTTTGTCTCTGTCATTATTCATTCATCACTTACTACTATTATTTTCTCGCGTTGATAAGGTATAGTTTTCCTTTTTTGTGGCCACTTTCATGACATCATATATGCAACTGATGTGTTCTAGTGCTATCTCATGGTTTCTGCCTTTGGTGATTCATGATACAGTTACTTCCATAGCTATGCTTCTTTTGACTTTTAAGTTCCAAAATTTACATACAGGTTAGAGTAGTACGTTCGGGGACAGCAACTCTTAAAGATGCTACTTCGGAAGCTATAAGGGATTGGGTAACCAATGTTGAATCAACCCATTACATCTTGGGATCTGTTGCGGGGCCACATCCATACCCTTTGATGGTAAGAGAGTTTCATGCAGTGATTGGTGAAGAAACGAGGAAGCAGGCATTGGAAAAATGGGGTGGGTTGCCAGATGTCCTGGTTGCTTGTGTTGGTGGAGGTTCGAATGCCATGGGACTCTTCCATGAGTTTGTTGATGACAAAGATGTTAGGTTGATTGGTGTGGAGGCTGCAGGTTTTGGCCTAGATAGTGGCAAGCATGCCGCTACTTTGACTAAAGGAGAGGTCGGTGTATTGCACGGAGCTATGAGCTATTTACTACAGGATGAAGATGGGCAGATAATTGAGCCTCACTCAATTAGCTCCGGGTAAATAAATGTGATTGATATTTTGTTTTTTGTTTAGGTATGACCGCTTTTGCTATATTGTTCCTAAGAGGAAATATTTCTTGTTGGCTTATAGCCTCGACTACCCTGGAGTTGGACCAGAGCACAGCTTTCTGAAAGATATAGGACGTGCTGAATATCATAGCGTCACTGATGAAGAGGCATTGGAAGGTAAGGAAACTCTGTATTTTTGTTTTGGGTTTTCAGGTCTGTATAGTTTCTTTGATGCCAACAGCTGTTCACCCTGATTGTGTGCCCTCCAGAATCATATAGTTGCTGTTTTTGTTCTCAGTGAAAATAGCATGATGTTTTTCTTCTTTCTTAGAGCTCTTTATGGTTCACAAGTAAATTTAGAAAGTTGCTTGGCCTTTTATCATCGTGTTGCTATTGATAGGTTGCATTGTTGTCATAAATTAAAGTTCCTTCTCATCGTTCCTTTCTTTTTCGATCTTCCTTTTTTTTGCCTTTTATGGATTGGTTTTGACTTGTTTTTGTATACAGCTTTCAAGAGATTGTCTAGACTAGAAGGCATAATCCCTGCTCTGGAGACATCTCATGCATTGGCTTATCTGGAGAAGCTGTGCCCAACTCTTCCTAATGGAACAAAGGTCGTACTCAACTGCAGCGGTAGAGGAGATAAAGATGTTCAGACAGCCATTAAACATTTGCAGGTTTGATCGTGGTGCTTGTTATTATCGAAAGTGTTTAAATTCTTCTTCTTAAGAGTTACCTTGCGATCCTACTAAGGTGAGTCCCATGTGTGCTTTTTCAGTTGAAGTGTTAAAAAGCAGAAGCGTTAGTGTTCTTTGATTAAAAAAAAAATTAGTACCGGCATGTGTGCGTTCCAAGGTTGGTCCTATGTGGGCTCAGCTGCATCCTTTCGAGGCCCAACAATTGTTCGGGGAGGCCTTCGGACCTAGGTGGTGATGAGCTGAAGTTATCTCACATCGGATAGCCTTTGGGTGTTTGTGAGAGAGTTATGAGGACTTATGTCACTTCTGCTTTTTAAGTTGTAGTGTTCTCTGGTAAAAAAAAAAAAAAAAACATACTAAGGTACCTGAGAAGAGATGTTGTATGGATGAGACAAAGTTTTGTAACTTAAACCCCCTAGAAAATTCACCGAATAAATTTGCGTACTCAAATTTTATTTTATTTTATTTTATTTCATCTGGAAGATTCTGGTTTGTCCAATTTATTGTCATTCATAATGTTTGTATGAAGGTCAATCTTTCTTGTGAAATCCAGCACAAATCCATGAAGGAAAAATGAACTTATGGGTGTGAAGTTCTCTTTTTAGGGGACATAACAGGTATTTACGAGGGTGTTAAGCGTAATGTGCTCGTGACTAAGGGAGGCTCAGGTGGTCTCATTTGTACATTTTCTTTTTGCGGTCACTCCTGTAGTCTCTATTCTACTATATATTTATTCTTTATTCTTTCAGTGGGGAGAGACCTACTATAAAGATAGATGATTCACCAAAAAAATTGAAAAGAATAATATACTTGAGATTTGTTTCCACAACAACTAAGGCAATAATAATAGGCAGCAAATAAACGCAGCAATAGACTAAGCCCAGTTCTAGGTATCTGCATACAGAAGAGCCTGGAACCACCATTGTAAACAGTACAGATGTAATCAAACAGCTCCCATGACACAAGTTCAATAAATCCTGCTTGTTAACTACTAACTTATTGATCAACAATCCAGGACTTGGAAGAGAAACATCCTATCAGCAAGCTTTGGCTTTGATGAACAGACAACCTACTTTCCTCAAGATAAAGCTATCTAATTTCCACACCGAAGGCAAAATGGCCTAGATTCCCTCTAATTCAGGATTGTTTACAACAAAATTAGTCTACATTTCACACACAGCAAATTTGGATACAACTTGTAAGTACCTCAACACCCCTGATTGGAACAAACTGTGGAAATCTCCCATACATGAGAGATTAAAGATGGGAATTTGGAAAGCCATGACAGAGAGCCTACTTACCAAAACCATCCTATCGAACAGATTTCTAGTCCAAGACATTTTATGCCCATTTTGTCATCAAGCACCAGAATTGAGGTACACTTGCTCTGCCAATGCCACCTAGCCAAGACAATATGGTTCCATAAATGGGGATTTCGCACAGAAGCATTCTCTAATCTTACGTTCCAAGAGTGGGTCCACAATCTCCTTAACCTTGTACCAATTTTCAATCTATGCAGACTTTCCCAGGATCAATTTTTTCTATTTGCTAGAGTTATGATTGTTACAATTTGGAAATGGAGAAACAAAGTCATCTTTGGGAACAAAACACCTCAACATACTTTGATAATGTAGGAGATTAATCATCTCTTTGATGAATTTGTGGTGCAATCAAAGAATTCCAAACCTGCTAGTTCTCATCAACTACCACCTGGGCATCAAGGAATGAGCACATGGACCCCACCAAATGAAGGAGAAATAAAAATCAATGTTGATGCAGCTATTAAGAAAGGTAAAACTTGCTTGGCAACAACTGCGAGAGATGAGAAGGGTCAAGTAATTCAATCACTGATCACACGAGAAGAACATGAAGACGACCCACTTGTTACAGAATCCTTAGCTGCATGAAGAGCAACTTTCTGGACATTTTCAAAAAATTGGAACTATGTTATCATTGAGGGGGATTCACGGCCTGTCACACATGCAACCATGCTCCCCCACTTCAATCCACACTGGTCCATCATATCCATAATACAAGAGATCAAACACTTCTACTGCAGCACATAGACTAGAGCATGATTCATGCATTTAGACAAGCACACAAAACTGCACACGAACTGGTGCAATGAGGGTTGACGAATAATTATCAGGGAACCTTTAATGTTGAAAACCTCCCCCCCCTTGGTTATGAGGCAAATAGCCACTAATATGGACTGTGGTCATGGCTCACAGCAGCGAGTAGAAGTAGGATTACTAGTAGGAGTAGATAATGTAAATATAGATGTTTAATTTTATTGCACTCTGTCCTTGTATATCATCATTTCTCAAAAACAACAAAAAAACTACTAAATTCTATTTCCAGTTGTAACAAATGGGGTAAATCTATATAATAACCACAAAGAAGAAGTCATCTTGAAAAACAGAATATTTCAGTAATGTGAAGTAACTGCATACACAACTTTTGTTTGTAGGTGTGATAACCTGTACAAAATCAACAGCTACAAAATAAGGAACTTATTATGTAGGCTAAAGGGAGAAATCAAGAACTGGAATCCAACTGATTTCTGTCCTCAGAATACACTGTTGAGTTCCAGAATCTGATGTAGAAGAGCAGCCTAAGTTTTTATACCAGTATGGACTCTAAGAGATTTGTTAAGTTACCTATACGATAAACTTTACACCACTAACAAGCATAAAGAGGTTCTGTTAATCAGCCAAAAAAGAGCCATTCAAAAAGAAGTTATCGACTGGGTTAATCGCTTCCTCACTTACAAGCCATCGTCACAAAATGAAATTGGAGATGAACAACCAGCTCCAAACCAACTTCAAAAGCTAAACCTTGGGCCAAAAGATCTCTAATCAGCAGAAAGAATAGCTGGCTCATCAACATTGCCACATGGGACTGCATCATGGGAATTTTTTGTAGATTCTACCATGTACAGCTGCAAGACGGCCAAATTAATATCTCAAAACTGAAAACACCAAACAAAATACCGAAACAGCTATTTTTTAGATTCATCAGTCGCTGCAACATCATATTTATTTTCATGACATACTGCAGCAATTTATTAAAGTGACAAGATGCGGCAACACACAGCACACAACGGGTATCAGCAGGTTTCACCTAAAATATTAATCCAATTTATTTAACGCTATACTGATACTGAAATAAACTATTTTTTTTTTTCAGAATTTCATAGTTTAGTGTGTACATTTTCATAATTCTCTTCCATGGGCAACAGTTGTCATAAAGGATATCAAACCTTCTACCAAAATAAGATAGCCAAGCAGGAAACCAGAAGTCTAGAAAACATAGTGAACTTCGATGAGAACAACTCTTGAAGCAATAATGTGTTGATCTAATCACTGCCAGAGCCACAAAGGACTAAAGTACAACCAGTCAAGTCCCCATTAACGTGGAAGGGTCTGGGACTGGGAGACATAGACCGGGTACAAACGGGTAGTTGTCCTCAAGTTCGACCCCATAGTCTCAAGGTCTAAATGAATTAGTATCTGCAGAACAGCTCCAATTGAAACATAGGAATTACAAAAAGAGTTCGTTTTCTTTCATATAATTAAAGTTATTACCGCAAGTTCTTTCATATCTTTCATTTTGACTCTGTCAATCTCTACTTCAGTTGTAGATCCTCTGGTTCTTGTTGTCATCCCAACCCATTAATCCTTACAGAAACCTTCATGTGTCCAGAATTCACACCAGCCATGGTTTCTTTGCATGCTTAGTTTACACTTTAAGAACGGACCTACTTCCCTTTTTTGGGCGAGATGAACTTGACACATGAAGTAGAAAGCTTGATGAGTTTTTTCATCCCTTCCTGTGTTCTATCATCCTAAGTTTAGTAAGGCTTTTGAATTCATGCCTGAAAAATTGTAATCAAAGATTTTTGTTTCTTTCACTACAAGTAATGTGCTACTATTCAGCTAAACCAACAGACAGAATCAACCTGGGAAGTACAAAAAAGGTTTGGGTCCCACTGTGAGCAACTTAAACCATAATCTATGTTCTACTCACAATAACAAAAAAAAATAGAACAGTAAGTAGGCAGAGAAAAATGGTAAATGGGGACAAGTGACTTACTGACACTGAATTTCACAGAACTGTGATTACACAACAAGATGAGCCTCTAGGAAGCATTTGGAACTCTTTTCTTAACTCCTTTTTCTTCTTTGTGTCTTCTAATGGACTCTTGGAACAATAGATATTCAGCTTCTCCAAAACCAGTGCATTCTTCAGCAAAAAATTCAGGAAACATATTTCTGCATTATTCCCACGAAAATTCTGTAGGCTGGCTGTCTTGAGGCAGGAAAATAGACAGTTAGGTACTGACACTAAAAGCCACTGATCTTCACCAAAGCAGATGCAAGGGTCAAGTCCCTGAACAGCATAAAAGCCCTATTTTAGTTGTGTTTAGTCACAAACATGATAACTGAACTACTAGTGCTAGAGAACCTACCTCAGCAAAGCAGATAGATTCTAAATTTGGTGAGTATCGGAGAAACTTCAGTAATGCTCCAACGGTGTGATTCTCAATTTCCATGCTCAACTCTAAGTGGGATAACTTTGGAAGTACTGGGAGATGATATAGCACATTATCTGCAAAAAACAATGACTACGCATAGGAAAACAGAGAGAATCACAACCCAGTATAGCAGGATTAGGCAAGCATACATATTAAAAACAAGTTTTTGGACATATAATGAAATCATCTGATGCAGCTGCCAAATACCTCGATGGCACCATTAGATATTCTCACAGAACAAGCATTGTGCAGTCCTCTAAGCAGTTTCAGTGTACGAAAAGCAACTACTCTTTGCCTCTCACGTGTAACTGGAATGTGGACGGATGCATCGACCAGTGAGGAAAGATTATACAGTGAAATTTCATTTGATAGATAACCAATGTACTTCAGCGATATGAGATTGGCTGCCTCAACCTTGATCTCACAACCATGTAAATCATCATTTGAATCAAAGGATGGCAAGTCATCTATTATAAAGCTCTTCAATGTGGGAAGTGAAATCGAGATACTATTCAAGTTCATCCAATCACAGTCTAATATAGCTAACTCTTGAAGGACTGGGCAGCCAGAGAATAGCTTTTGGGTGGATTTATCGCCAGGGAATGTAACAAGGCTAAGGTGCAAGGTTCTAAGGCATGGAAAAGAGATGCAAGTAGGGAGTTCAAGGACACAATTCATTTCTATTTTAACTACTGTGAGTGACTCGCAATCAAAAACACAATGGGGTAGCATAAAACACTTCTCTACAAAGAGGCAAAGATCAAGCTCCTCAACATTATGTTTGATAGCAGCAGAGACCCACGCATGAACACGAGATGAACTGAAGCAAACTCGACAGGAAAGCCGGAACCTTTTCATATTTGACGCATCTCGGAGTAAAAGCACCCTTTCAACAAAATTCATGAAACAAGTGACCTCGAGGGGATACCAGGCGTTCACCTTACTCAAATACAACAACGAATCATCAAAATCAATGTTGGGAACAGAAGTCCACAAGTACTTCCACCTAGTTGATAATATGCATGTTGCTACAGCATCTTTGGTTGAAAGAAATGAAAGGATGTGATGAAGAATACAATCAGGTAAATTGCTGATCTTATCTTCAGAATCACCAACATTCTGCAACTCATAAAACTTTTGGTGCTTGAAACTACCCATTATTTCGCCCTTCTTCCCCTAAAATGAAATAAAAATGCTTAGGTACATGTTAAAGTTATAATATATTGTTGAATAGAGGCACCTAAAAAGGAGACTCAAAGGCAGGCACATAACAATCATCACCACAATTCAGCTAAATCGTTAATTTCTTTTGAACCTACAATAGTTTCCATCACACATCAAATTGAATCAAGAAACCTAACCATTTACACACCCTGTTATGACAATCAAATGAGATCGATATGATCACTGGAAATTAATGAAATTTCTTCTCTATGATAATAAGTCCCAACTATTCAACTATTCCCAAAACGAACTTTGCATCATTATTACAAAATATTCCACCAACCAACTAACAGAACCTTTTATTTTGAAGGGTTAACACTTATAGTTACCACTAATTTGATTGGGCTTCAAATGATAAGCTATGAGAAGCATTGATGTCTCATCATCCCCTACCACTAATTTGATTGGGTTTCAAATGATAAGCTATGAGAAGCAATGATGTCTCATCATCCCCTTCTTCAGGTACTCGCATATAAATGGATCAATGAAGACACATTCAATGTTGCAACATTGAAACTTCAACTTTATGATTTGTTGGAACACTAGAATTTCAACAAGGCTTTATTGAGTTGACATGAGTTGAATTGGAACCTAAAATTTCATAATGGGATATGACTATGAACAACCAACACAACATATGCCTCCAAACCAGTACATACTATTACTCAAGTAAAATGCGAAAAATGAATCAATAAATCCCAAAATAAAAGGAAGCAATCTTTGACACAGAACCACAAATGCTCCAAACACCCCGAAAACAGAGCAGAAATAATAAAAAGAAACCACATGCTGGTAAATACCCACCTGCTGTGTGTGTGTGTGTGTGTGTGTGAGAGAGAGAGAGAGAGAGAGAAAGAGAGTCTAACCGATGATCAAAAGCTAGGGATAGACATTTCCATGGCGTGAAAGAGTAGAGAAGTGGTGGCCAATAGCTCTAGTAGCAATAGCAGAAGGAGTATCCTCAGAAAAGGCAGAAAACGGAATGATCCAGGCGGACACGTGGCAAAATGGGTATATAGAACCGGGTCTCTCCTACCTTGATCACAGCAATGGCAATCGGTTTGCGTGTAGTTCTGAATTGCAGAGGAAGACAGACCGCCTTGAACTGGAGAGAGAGAGAGAGAGAGAGGTAATGCTGCTTTTCCCACCCTCTCCCTGCTCCCATGCTTTGTACCCCACAGTCACTTCATGGGCAAATTTGTCTTTTAAATATATAGAAATTCCACGCAACTACCGGATGCTTTTGTAGTTCTCATAGAATTATATTTTTACCATATGAATTATGAATAATTACATTTTGAACTCCTCTCTTATTTCCTACAATAAACTCTAAAATTTGCAAAATTGGATAAGGTATCAAAAAAAAAATCACTAACCCTAGGGTTTCCAAATTGCATCTTAAAGGATGTGGACCTTAGATTAGTTAGTCTCGTAAAAAAAGATTAACAGAACTCGCTAATCCAAGGATTTATACTCATTTAGAACGTAATTTAGAATCTCTAACATTACCCAAAAAAATTGGATACATCACCGTCACATATACGTTTTATGATTTTTTGATAATTTATAGTTTTTGAGAATACTTAGAGGATTGATCTTAATTTTTTTTACTATAAATAAACTCAAAACTTACATCTAAACCACAAAAATGAGCATCTCGTGTTAAAAAAAAATCGGGTACTGCAATCTTCTAGCATTATGTTATGTCATGATGGATATTATATTTTAATAAGATTTTGATATTATAAATTTTGATTAGTAAATTATAGTTTTTTACTTTCTAAAAAAAAAAAACATTTACAAAAAATATATATGGGCAATATCGTTAGTACATGCCCATGATCATGAGTTTAGTTAAAAATGGCGAGCATTACATAAACATCTAATTTAAAAAAAAGAAATGTAATCACAACCCGAGAGAGTAGGTAATTTTCTCTCACATTCAGAGAGGATAAGATAAAATAAGTGTACTCTTATTATGTTAGATGGAAGTAACTCAATTTCATTCCAATGTCGTAAATTAATACTAGTATAGTTTAAGCATGAAATTCTAGCATTATTTCTACTACATTACCTAAAATTTGCAGCCACTTCCAATTAATCTTGTTAATTTAGATGGGTTATTTTCTTTCATTACATAAATAAGAACAAGGGGCAAAGCATTTATCTTCAAAGTAGACCCATTCATACCTTAATATTGGCTTATCCGACTGTCATTCAACGGGTGTTTTTTTTTTGTTTAAACGAGATATTTTTGTCAGTTTACGCTTATCTCGACTATTTTTTTTTTGATTCGGGTAAAAACAGATCATCTACATTGAGACTAGGGTATTGATAAGGGATTAATCGCTCGTGGACTAGACTCAAGGTGTTATTAAAATTTGAACTCTAAATGACTAAGTTTATAGTTAGTTCCTATTATTGCTTGAGTTATCGTGACATGTGTTGATGTGGCTAGTGTTGTAGGGCATTCGCAGTGGTGTTGTTATTTTAAATGACGTCATTTCATACATAAAACGATTTCGTTTAAAGGAACAACACAACTGCGACAGCAAAAAAGCTATAACCGTGTTCTAGATTAGATTGGGCAACAAGGAATTGGGTGAAAGCAAGCTTCTTAATTTCATTTAGCATGAATATTTTGTTATGTTTTTCTTTTCTTTTTTTTATTCTTTTGTTCGTTAAACGAAAATCATATATTCGTATTAGTCAAATGTAACTATAACACAAAACTAAGTGCAATCATTCACTAACCATGAACACAATTTAAACTTAATTTCTTATGCGACTATGAGAACTTAGACTCTCATTATGTGAGTTTACCCCTTAACTATTGTTTGACCTGAACCAATCTAATCCTTACGGACAAGAACAAGACCCCCACAAAAATGGTTTGTCTTAAAGGAACCTTATGGATTCATCACAATCCAAACATCCAAATCAAAACAACACGACGAACTACAAACAGATCAGCACCAAATAAGAGAAAATAAGTAGAAAAGAAGAGTCTTTTGTCATTGTAACATACATATTCCAAGTCAGAAAAAGCTTCAAACGCCTGCAAGATATGTACACATGAATTTGAATCAACAATAACATCACAGGCATTAGCATAAGCATTAACACACCCATATAGACAGACACTGGCGAGAGAGATGACAAAAAAGGAAAAAAAAAGTTTATTCTGATATGTGCCATCACAGTATACTACTAATAGATAATAATACAAACTAAGTGACTTCCATAAGCAAAGGAAAAAACCCTTCTGGTGATAAATGTCGTAAAGGTGACGTGTAGACTTTAGAATATATCCAAATAGAATAACGATGCCAAATTGTTCCTTGCCTGAAAAGATTCATATGCGCCTCCTCTTCCTCCTCCGGTTACGTTTGTCATCCATATTTGAATCTCTATTTTTCAGAAAATTAACACTATACTCCAACACCTTTTCCTGGCATTTTTTGTATGTAATTGCACAAACAACCTTAATTTCATCACATTCTTTCAGTTTCAGATTGAGTCGAGACGCTATGATCGATGCCACAGTAGCTGGATTTTGTCTAAGTAAGTTCACCACATTAAGACCATGATCATTGTACAATCTCTCAATGCAGATCAAATTCTGAACTGTAAAATATTCTGCAATGTCGATAGCTTCTCTCCCTCGTTCCTCTCTTTTGTCCAACAATTTGATGTCTCTCAACAGTTTCTCTATAGCCTTCTTTGTTGATTTCAAACGATGTCTCAACATATCTATTTCAAACAAATTATGTTCACAATCGAGCAATGTCTGTTTGTACGGATGATCCTCAATCTGCACAAAACATAAATCTTTGTATTTGTTATCTCTTTCAGGTTGGTTCGATTCACAAAACCCCTTGAACTCGATGTACAGATCATGGTGGTCTTTGAAGATAACACAGACCTCTTGGTCGAGCTGAGTAATGTCTTTGTCCCCCAATTGCCACCTACTAAAAGCATCAATGAATGATTTAAACATACGACGATCGTCTAGGAAACGATTACCAACCTTATTGAAAAACTCGATTTGTGACATCCACGATGATGTCTGAGTTTCATCGTCCACAACGTTGTTGTACACCTCTGGCGAAGTGACGACAGGGTTATTCGCCGGCAAGAAAGATTTCAACCCAGTAACTAAATCATCATACCCATCAAACAGCTTCTTCACGATTGATAATAAAAGGGTTTCATCAATTTTTTGAGCCAAGTAATCTTTCACGACATTAATGAATTCATAGTACTTCTCAGTCTGATCATGGAGAGTTTGCTTCACGAGTCGAAGGTATGTTTCAGCCTCTTGTTGAACATATAGTTTTTCGTTTCTCTGAGTCTTTAATTCCTGTCGATTTGCTTCCTTATCAGTTAATTTCTCCTCTGAAAAATCACCATAAAACCCCTTGAACTCCATGTACAGATCTGGGTGCTCTTTGAACAGACCAGCAACCTCTTGATCGAGGCGATCAATGACCCTGTCCCCAAATCGGCACATACCCAAAGCATCAAGAAACGATTTATATCTCCGAACGTCGTCTCCAAAACGCTTCTGAACCTTTTTTACAAACTCGATCTGTGTCGCCCACGATGAAGTCGAAGTTTGATCGTCCACCGTGCTATTGTACGCCTCCGACGAAGCGGTGACATGCTTCTTCTTCGACGGCAAGAAAGAGTTGAACCCAGTGACTAAATCATCATACCCATCAAACAGCTTCTTCACAGTTGATGATAGTTGGGTATCATCAATTTTTTGATCCCCGAAATCTTTCAAGAGCTTACGGAATTCTTCGTACTTTTCATTCTGATCATGGAGAGTTTTCTGCGCTAGCAGAAGGTATGCTCGAGCGTCTTCTACAAACTTTACCATGGTTTCTTTGTTCTAAGGGAGAACGAGAACAGGCAGAGAGTTTTTATCAAGTGGGCAGTCCTTTCCTGCCCAGAATAGGTTTCTTAATATGGTACAATTGCACTAGAACTCCAATAACTCAAATCCAGCACCGCCATGGCTTAGTTTGTAGTTACGGGTTACCGCCAAGAAGCTCCTCTCTATCATAATTTTAATAGGGTTAATTACAAAATACTCCCCTCAAATATGGATCAAGTTGCAATCAACCACCTCTAGTTTGAATTTCAACAAATTACCTCCTTAAATTTTGGATGATTTTCATTCAACTCAAATTGTTAGTTTAGACAATGAAAAATAATGAAAATTAAGTAACATGATCTCAAATTTATTGAAAATATAAAATTTCCCTAATTAAAATTTTTTTCCTCACATTAAAATAAAATGATGTGAATGGTGATTTTGTTTTTCGTAGAATTGGAGATCATATAATTTGCAAATGAATATTTTATTATTATTTGTTACTGTTAAAATTAATGGCTTGACTTAATTTATAAAAATATTCAAACTTTGAGGGGTAAATTATTGAAACTAAAATTAGAGGGAGTCGATTGAATGTGACCTAAACTTAAAAGAGGTATTTTTTAATTAACCCTTTTAAGTAATAATTAATTACTTACCATAATTTTATTATGTATGAGTGTGATCTCTAACTCATATTTAATAACTAACCTACTCTTAAGAAAAAATAACTAACAGTATAATGAAAAAAAATCTGTATTTTTTAATTAATAGAATTTAAACTAGTCATATATTTGGGTTAAATTTTGTTTAATCCATATCTCATTCTTTTATGAAATTAAGTATTAGTGGTTTTATATCATATCTAGTCATGTATATTTGATATCTAATTGAATTTTTTAAATATTTAATTATAATTTTATTGATCAATTTATTCAACAAATGTGACAAATTCACCATCTAAATTTGTGAAGACTACATCCTCTATATTCGTATCAAATTTTAAGTCAATGTCTAAAATAGGGTGTAGTTATTAATTTTTTAATTTTACACTTACCTAATTTTTTATTTAATCTTATGTTAAATTAAACAAATTATTGAATTAATCGATCTCATTATCGTATATGAATAATGTTAGAAATAAAAATTATATTAATTATAAATTAATTAAATATTAAATAATTAAACATATGATAGAAATGATTGATATGATATTTTTAGAGAGAAATATATAAA
>CM042197.1:2756419-2783138 GCA_023539305.1 Ilex asprella
GTGTCACATGGATGGACAATAATATCCTTTTAGTCTACTTTTTTTTTCTGTTTTTTTTCGTTGTCTTTATGATTTCTAAGGAATCTTGTGTCCTTTATATTCCCATAAAATGATACTGGTTATTCTCTTTCTAATATTTGAGAAATTCAAACCTGCTCACGAGGGTTTGCTGTACGTTTGACCCTCAGTGGTTGCAGTTACCAATTGCATCTCGTTGTCTCTGCTCAAATTCTGAACATCTATCATCTAAAACACGTCTAGAAGTTGGTTTCATGTCCATATCATTTCATACATCACGTCTTTGGGAGTGCACACGGCTCTATAGATTCTTTGGCATCATTTTCCTTTACTTTCGTTGTGTACTTTTACGGTTAGCAAGCAAGTCCCGATTAAAAAGAGGAAACATACAACCTCAACTATACCATCTCGATGGGTTTAGAGTTTTTTCAAAAGTTAATGCCCCTTGGGGAACTGCCTTGCAATGAAGTGCTCATAATTTTGCCTAAGGAACATAGAACTTAATATGCTGTATCCAATTGCATTATACTTCTTGGTTCAAGTTGTCTAAAATGGACAGATGGGCAAGTAATTGTTTTGACACAATGTCCTTTTTTAGCTCTTTACTCTGTGCATTTGTTTGTATTACAATTTGCATGTTTCCTACATCACATGCCTTTTTTTAATGAAAATATAACTTGATGGTCTCCATACACCAATAATGTGTTGGTAAATGTTAGGTTGTTTCTGATGTCAATTGCAGGGAGTTTGCTGACCCTGTTGTTGCAGAAGCAACTGTTGATTTTCTGAACACCTACAAAAAAAAGCTTTTAACTTCTTTTCCTACCTTACTCCCTCAGGTATGATTCGAGATGAGTTCAGCCTTCTCAGTCATCTGAACCCATATATGCACTTTGTTTCACTCAAGAAACTTTAGTTGCATAGGTTCACCTTGATAACATTAAGGAAAATTCTGGAAGTCAAACCTATGACCGTTCTATGTAATCAAAGGACTGGTTAAGAGAGTAGTTATATCTACAGCCACAGGCTATTGAGACCTAATCATTCATGCCACCCTAAGTATTAGCAGGCATTGAGGCAGAGATATGGTGACCCTGTTAAATTTTAGGTTCCGAATTTCATTTCATTGAGGGATCTCGATTTGTTGATTGAGAAGAAAAAAGAAGAAATAGCATATCATGTATTGTTCTCTAATCTTAATCATGTACTTGCAGTTTTTCCCACTACTGCTGAAGCTGATAACATGGAATGGAGAGAAGTAAGTCTCTCTAGGTTTTCTGTATCTATTGTAGTATTCTAAAATGATGCTACTTATT
Source organism: Ilex asprella (assembly GCA_023539305.1). NCBI lineage: Eukaryota > Viridiplantae > Streptophyta > Magnoliopsida > Aquifoliales > Aquifoliaceae > Ilex > Ilex asprella. The sequence continues at coordinate 2,757,754 of CM042197.1, forward strand.
AAAAGAATATACGTAATTACGCAAATTATACTTCTCTTTCTAAATATGTTTGGTGCATTTATACATGGGAATGGGTGCCTATAAGTTGTGGAAATTATGCATTTTGTAAAGAGAGCTTGGATCCTTGTGCTATCCATCTAGATTTTCTAGTATGCATGGTTGTCTTCTTGTTTGTTAGTGCCACATACAAGCATGAATCTCACGTAAATGTGGATGTAAAGAGTGCATGAATCTCACATAGAATGATTATGACCGATAAGGCTTTTTTATATGGCTAAGGGATTTATCCACTCGTTGCCAATTGGTTTGGAGGTGGATTTTTTATAACATGCATATGCAATCTACTATAGCCTTCATGCATGTCTGTATGTGTAAATATACTGCAGGAAGTACCTAGTCTATGCGTCCAGATGCATACCCATACATACCTAAACAAACAGACACACAAGCATGGGCGTGCAGACCAACACATGGTTCTCACTGAATTGATCATTCTTGCATGTCATATCTTATTTTGGATCTCACTTCTTGAGTTCAGTGAGTATGCTATTTTGAGGAGGTGTTGTTTGAGGATTTTTAGTTTAGATTTATTGTTTTGTGCCTTATCTTGATTTTTGTAAATTAAACTATTGCTCACCTTTTTTCATTTTTATCTTTCCTTTTCTCTCTTGTTAAACATTGTGTTTCATTTACTACAATAACAAAAATTAAATTGCCAGTTTACAAGATTTTATGTCAAAATCAATCGAAACTTAAATGCAATTGATTGTAAAAAACTATGTTCTTGTTTCTTGTTCAAGTAATCTTTTCATTACAATACATGAATTGAAGCCATCTAAAGAATGCATTGTATATGACTTCATTTGATTATTGAGCTACATGATACCATTATTTCAACTGGCTAATTTTGATATGTGTGTATCTATGTTTTTTTAACCATCCAGATTGGAAAAATCATTTCTAAGGGTATTTCCAGGATTGATATCCCCTGGGTCATTTCTTCCACTATTTCCATCACTAGTCGACATACCAAGTGAGTTCATTATCTAGTATTTTGTGCTGTTCCTTTTTTATTTTTGGGATTTTAGTAAGTGGGTTCATTTATCTGGTATTTTGTGCAGTTTGTGTTGTTTTTGTTTTGGGGGTTTTTAGAGGTGCCAGAGTCCCTTGGCTGTTAGAATGTCAACATAAATAAGTCAATAAGCAGAGTTCCGTTGGTCTAGTTCAATGGGTTGGCATCAAAGGGCCTTTGTGGAAATAGATTGGAGTTAAACTCTTTGAAGTACATCGGATTCCTCTACATTTTGGGATAGAAAAAAGTTGTCTGTGATTTTAAGCATCCTGATCTCCATAAGATGACCTTACCCTGATCTCCATTAGATGACCTTATCACTAAAAAGAGGTGCCCCCTTTCAATATGTTTGTATGTTTTGAATATTTTCTTTAAGGTCCTCAAACGCCAGCTTTATGTTTAGGGGTCTGTTTAATTTCAACTGCAAAGCCATTGATCAGTTGTGTCATCGGGTGCCTTTCTTTTCTCTCCAAGTAGAACCACCCTTCATCTATCTTTTTGCTACACATAACCCCCAGAATTCTTTTTCTTATCTACAAGGACACTTTGAACCGCATTGGAACTGCCTCGGAGATATTTAGATGTCTTTGGGATGTACAGGAAGAGGAGCAGATGAGAATTAATGGTGTCAACGATTGAAGACTAGAGAAGGCAAAACTCAATGGTGCCTACAGCAGCTTTTACTGCAACCATTTTCATTATGCAATGGCTGATATTCTATTGGGCAGTAGACTTGAAAGAGAGATGGAACTTAATGCAAAGACAGCTGCAGAGTCAAGGGGAGGGCTTTGAAAGACAATTAGAATATCAAATGTGGAAGGAGGCATGTTTATAATTTCAGTGACAAAGGAAAGTTTAGATGAAAGGGTTTTCTCGTTATATCAAAGTATTGAAATCCCTGACCTAATTTGGAATGTGAAAAATCGTACCCATACTTACAGACATAAGTGCAGACTTGCACATTAAAATCGACTTAGATTGGTCATTTAATTGAGGTCGTCTAGAAAGAGATAGAGGACATGAGATGAGGGGCTTGACAGACAATTCCCAGAGAAGTCGATGCAGAAGAAAGCATGTTTAAAGTTTCCGAATTGTTGTAATGAATTGTTCTGGAGGTTGTGAGAAGACGGTATTCTCGTATATTGTGTAAAGGGTTACATTCTACCTGCCAGGAAGCACTAGTAATTTTTTTAAATGGGTTGGGGAAGATCCCCTGATATTTTTTACAAGCAGTTGGGAATGGTATATTTTGGTGAGCATAGCGACTCAAATTTGGTTGTTCTCATGTATTAGATGTACATTCTCACAAAAATAAGATCTCCCAGATGTTTCAGTGCTAATTTGGTTTAGGAGACCTTTTTTGAGCATGGTATTCATGACTATATTTTAATGTATCATATTAGGTGTATCAGAATGACCCTTCCTTTTTTCCATTTTTACTAGTATTGGTTGTGGCATTGGAAAGAGTAGAACGGAGCTCAGGACCACTGATTGGCAACAGCATAGCTTCAATTCAGAAGAGTACGGCTCCTGAGGTTACTTTTGATATGCCTAAAAAGTTTTCAACTCAATTGAAGATCTAGCTCTTATAATACATTTGAGGACAACCCTCTGTGGATGCAGATGCTACTTGCACTTATGGATGAAGCATATACTGGATCAACCATTGGGGATGAGGGGGCAGACTCTGAATCTGAGGACAACAATACTATAGCTGTAGCTGATCCACTATTTCTTGAGCTTCTTAAGGATGAGAATGATGGCCTTGCTGTATGGTCCTTTCTATGCCTTGCTTTGGTTTTGGTTTCTACTGGAGACGGATAGATTGGTCTCATATAAAAAGACCTGAATTTTGATGTGTAGTTGCAGAATGAATCATTATATTTTTTTCCTTTTTTCTGGTTTAAACAAGTCAGTAAGTGTTGGGGATACGGCTTCCCTTTAATTTTTCTTCTTTTTTTTGTGCGTACTAGAAGTTATTTTGCTCCACCTCAATTGAATTACATCATCCTTGGCATGCCTTATTTTTTGCTGGATCTGTGCTTGTTTTGTCTAGATTACTCAACTCTGTTTTTGTTGCCAATATCTGAATTGCGACTGTTGTCATCATTCTTCTTGGATAAGGCAGATTTTCTCCATAACTACCTGTTTACTGCTTATAGTATGTAGGATTTTATTAATTCTTGATTTCTTTTTATGGGACCATTTGATTCTTGATTGTTTTGTATAAGTGCATATTCTGTTTAATCTGACTAGAGAGGATTTTGAATATGTAAAAACAATCTATATTATCATATAATAGTTCCTTATTCTGACATGTCAAGCTATTGCTTGAAGAGTGGATGGTAAATCGTCTAGACCATGTTTCAGGAGCGGCATTGGACTTCTCCTGGGATGGCTGCAGCGTTGCAGGCTGCAATTAATACACCTCAGTCTAATAGATTGAAACAAGCACTGAAAATGACACCTCGGCTGCTTGATACATATTTTTCTGTAGCAGTTCGTGACATGAATAATTGTATGTTGATATTTTTTTCATCTTGATTTGCTCGAATGCTATTTTTTTACCATATCTCTCACAAGTAATCCAATGTGCTCTGGGTCATGATCTGAAATTTATGTTGTGTTGCAGCATTAATATGTGCATTGATTCCTCTGCTTATGACAAGACTTTCTACGTTATTTCCAGACAAAATTTTCTCTTATGAGGTGAATAATTATCTTTTTAAGGATTTGAAGTTTATCTTACAAAAGCTTTTTGTGGCATTCATCTGAGGTTTGTGTTAGGTGTAAGATACAGCATATATACTGAGGAATAGATCCAATAATCAATGGATATTAAATGGGATTCAAGTAGGCTTCAGTTACAAAAAAAAGGATAAGGATTCAGAGGTTAATATTGTTGGTTGAGTGCATCATTCTAATCATTTCAGGGTTGGTAATTCTTATGTTTAGACTCTAGTAATTTCCCGGCTTTGCAATGTGAACATTTTTCCTGTACAATACAACACTACGCATCATGAACGGGATGAAAATATTTATCCATCACTACCAGCATATGTAATACTAGAGGTGTATAATGTGTGATACTCCTATTGTTTTATTTTCTTTTGGGTCTCCTTGAGTAATTTCGTTTTATATCATATCAGATTTCTTTGCTTGTCCTCCACCTTCCCCTCTTTTCTTTATTGCGAATGAATAGTTCTTCACCCATCTCGGTTGATTTTGCTTTATATCTGGCTTCATAGTCTTATGAACATTATAACTAATTTGGTACACTTATTTAGGGATCCGATGGGCATGTATGACCTTGGGTTGCTTAAATACAAAGTTAATTTTGTATCACCTAATTCAGTATCACGTAATTCAGCAGATAGAGCTATTTTTGTGACTTCCTTGGTATTATTCTGTGCAAAATGGATGTATGATATGACCTCACGGTAGCCTAGAGGCCACTAGCAGATGCATTTATTTAAGCCCTTGATATATGGAATGCTTGTAGTTGTAGATATTGAATATACCTTTTCTTCAGAACACAAGATATTGTACATACTTTAGGTGGTGAAATATTCATGCTAAACTGCAACTTATGCTTGTAGGTTCAAAAGAGGCTCTTAGAATTCATGCTTGCTGCCTTTCATCGATCTCCCGATTTCATTGCACTTCTGAAGGTGATTTGCTGAAAAATCTGGCTTGGTTGAAGTCAATTTTATCTATTGTAAATACGTTATCACTCAGTAAATCTCAGGTAAGATTAGTTCCCTAAATTTGTGTGCATGTGTATTTGTGATATATTGGCAAGGAAAGAGAGAGGTGGGAATTCATGCCCCGCGGGCTTGGCAGGGGAGGAGCTGTTCTGTGTTTTTTATTATGCATAACATCTTTGTTGTCCTGATGGATAATGGATTATGCATTATACTCATGTCTTCTAAATACTTCTGCATGGCTCCTCTTCCACGAAACTTTATTAAACTTATATTTTCTTCTGTATATTGATCATATCCATACTTGATGTTTGCAGAAGCCTATAGTGGACAGACTTGGAGAAGCTTATGACAGCCCTGCAAAGGTCAATTGATTAACATCCATCTCCTTCTGCGCATCTCCAAAATGAAAAACAAAACAAAGTATTTATGAGGAGATATAGAACGGCAAAAAACATTGAGGAAAAAATAACCTTTTTGTTTAATCATAGGCTGTTAATATGTTATACAATTTTCAATATGATTTTTTACAGACCGAGTTGGCATTACAATTATGTTGGGCCATTGGGGAGCATGGAGGTGGTGGTGGATCTCATAAAGATGCAGCTCGTGAACTTTTTGAGAGTTTGGAACTACTTTTATATGAAAACCTTTCATCAAGGTACATGAGATGCCCTGCTATTTGCACAGCTTGTGATCTGTCTTATAATATTGGCAATGGAATGCTGATCATTGTCTTCTGCTTTTGATTACTGAGAAGTCGTTTGGGTCTAAGAGATTCAGCTCTTGGCTCTGTTAGTTCAACCTTCAGAAAATCATCACAGTCCAGACTTTTATGTTTTGTTGTGACCGCAATAGCAAAGCTTGCCACTTACCATCGTGAACTACAACCAAGGGCACGAGTATCTTTGGCAAAGGTCAGTCATTTTTTATTACAGTTTTTGATACTTTCCTTTGACAGAGTGTGTGTGTGTGTGTGTGAGAGAGAGAGAGAGAGAGAGAAAGAGAGAGAGAAGGCTGATTTTGGAAAATAGTAATCGTTTGTATATGTATTGGTCCACACATTTCTCATACAATTAATCTACACAACTAAAATATCGAATCTACATTACAGGTGGCCCGTTCTCGTATCTTAGATGTGAGGGTCTGGAGACGTGCACGTGATTATTTGGGCTTAATGAATGAGCCTGCAATATGTTCGTCTGTCTTGGGTCCTTCAAGACCTTCAAGTGAATACCTGCCTCCAGGCACTGTCAGGTGGAGCGAGGGCGGCTCAAAAATGGTTGCACATGTTCCATTTTACATTCTAAGTGAACAAGAAGGTAAATGATATTTCTAATGGAGTTTTCTGGAAATTATGAAAATCTGGATAATGCGTGTAAAGTATGCTTAGCTGCACCGAAAAATCCTCACTTTCAACTCCCTTAAATGTGTCATAGCATATGTTTGTCTAGATGGTGCTACATCCATACTGTTGTAGTCAAATTAGACGTGTTTCTTGATCAACAACGTTTTAAGTGAATGGTTGCATGCCGTTTTCATGGACTAGGCAACTGTTACTTCAAAATGCTGTACAATGTTATGGCACCCTTTATGTTATGCCAAAAATGTTCGCTTTCTGGGATTAAATTTCCATGAACATGTAATATTTTTTCAAAAAGTAACGCCCCAATGTTGATACTGACTAGCCACTATCTATACCCATACGCCTGGGAGCATACGAATTGCCACCATCAGTTGGGCTCATTAACCAACATTGTAGCTTCACTTCTTTTGGAGTTAAACTAATATGGAAGTAATCTTGAGACATTTTTCTCTTTGTTGCAGGTCCTCCATTTCATGATTTTTCATTTTCGGATATCCTTCCTGGAACATGAGGCTTTCTATTCCGAGGGAAGTAAGTGTATCCTTAGAATTTCCAGTTTCCATCAATCCTTTCCTGATGTTTTTGCATAATATGTGGCAAATATAAAATTCATGGCTGCTGTTCTTGGCTTGTACCATTTTACTGAGTAATTAGAGGGTATACGAACAACCAGCTTTGTCGACCGGCACTTAGGTTGCTCATTTAGTCCTTTGTATCGCCCAGTGTTTCCTTGTTATCATGCATCGAAGTGTGTTCTAGTTTTTGGCAGAATGTGGAAATGGAATGACACTCGTTCATTTCATTCAATCAATGTTGGATCTTTCACCTATGTAATACGAATTATTCTTTTATTGAAAGTTAAGATCACACCAACTATAAAGACTTTTCATGTGTTTGAAATTTGGGATCAAGGTGAGATCACTCATGTTCAACAAAACGAGCCCTCCCCTCCCCGTCGGTGAGTGTCATATAGGGTGAATTTCGTCCAACTGCAATGTCTAGGGTTTTATTCTTACAAAGTTCATTGCATCCGAGCAAAGTGTGATTGGTCGAACCGACAAACATAAACTGATGGTGCGTTCGGAACTCTCATTTTTATAAGTAATTTGAAAATATTTTCTCGTACTTTGTTGTGTAATTCATCTTTAATTTATCATTGTGCGAGAAATGAGGACAAGTGCAAAATAGGTACATGAATTTACTTGTACAAACTCGCAGAACAGTTACTCTGGTAGCTAATTTACCTGTTTGAAATACTCTTAGTTGTAAGGGTGTGGCATTAGAAGAGAACTATATGCTATGGATACTATAAAGATCTTGACTTCATAGTTCATACTTTATAATATGATATGATTGTATTAGTGAAGTGAAGCAAGAATATGTAATTTTATTCATGCAATTTTCCGTTCACAATAAAAATATCGAAGAATTTTAATAATAATTTACAAAATACTGTGAAAATTAAGTAAAATTGTCTGTTACTGTTTCAGTTGGTGTGTTGTGTTAGAGCGCACGTGACATGGTACACTTAATCTGAAGCATGCATGTGTTTAATATATATTGCTGTTGTACTGCTAGCCAACAACTCTTTGCACAGGTTTTCGCATTGTGCGTGTGCGTGCGGTGTGCGTGTGCATTTAGATTTTATTTTTGACACAGAATGGTCGGGACCTTGTCCACCAATGAACGTCCTGTGTGTTTCTACTAGAATTTCAATTCCAGCAGATGTTTCTTCTCTTCTTTCTTTTCTTATGTCATCACGCAAGGATTAGAATTTTATTTCAGTGTATTAATTTAATCACCTAGGAAACAGAAATATTTCGATGTGTTTTAAAAGCGTTTCGATTCGTTTCGGAAACATAACGAAAAAAATGACAAATTAAGAATTATTTTTTTAAAATATTGGTTAAGGTATATCAAAGTATCTTAAAATATTGTGAAACATTTTGAAATAATTGTGCAAATGTATTGTAATATTACAAAATATTTTGAAACATTATAGAATACTTCGAACTATTAGAATTTTAATTTTATCATTGGTCATTTACAAAATTTGGGCCAAGACTTAGGCTGCACAACATTTTCTTAAATTGAATGTGATTGAACTAAAATGTTGATTTTTCTTTTAAAAAATAATGGGTATAAATTATTTCAAATCATGTAATTAAACAAAGGAAAGGAAAAAAATTACTATTTGATTCAATGAGCTCAATTTTTTAGGTGCTCAAATTTTACGTTGTATGAAGGTATTAGTTATGACTAGTATTCAATATAATAGAAGTATTGTGTGATTATTATCATGTGATAAAAAATTAACAAGTAAACTTCATGTTTTTAAATGAAATAATTATTTTTTATATGAATATTGATAATACGTAACAATAATTATTTCTCTTATCTCATTTACACCCTAGTTCCCCCACCCAACCACCCACTCCCCCCCCCCCAAAAAAAAAAAAACCAAAAAAAAAAAATCCTGTATGATTAAAGCTAGCTAGGTGAGTCATTTGTTTAAGTGTGTGCAACTTCTCATGTGGTGGCATGTGCAGAGCAATTTGATGGGCACACGTGCACGAATGTCTCCATGTGCTTATTCTTATTCCTCATTTGAATGATTGAACCCTGAAAGGAACATTTCTCTAACTATCACAGTAAATAATCTTGAAACAAATGTTGTACAATTCAAATAAAATTTAAAAAATACAATACAAATAAATACCATATATTGGATGAACATTAAATGAGAAAATTTCATTGAAATAATTGATGGGATTTATTCATTAAAAAAATAATATGTATTTAAATTATATTTTTTAAAATTTTATTAAAATTATATAACATTATTTGAATGAACTAGATATACCTTTTAGGTAGATTTACAAAGCATTTGACATATATTGTGGACCCCAACCCTTGAATTTTGAGGAATCGGACCCCACTATGTAGCTAGTGGCCTAGATTCACTTGTTCATGATGTCATTGAAAATGAGTCACATGGTCTTTCATTTCGTTGTGTTGATCCTTGTTTAAATTTCAATGACACAAGAACCAAAATTTTACTTAGGTGTATAATTTTAGTGAACTTAAAAACGAAAATATTTTTGAAATATTTTGTAAATAAGATGAAACAAAAAAAATTGAAATTTTATTTTTAAAACATTGGTCGAAATAATCGAAAAATTAGTTAAAACACGTCAAAATATCTCGATATATAGAATTTTTTATATTCAATCAATGATTTGTTTTAATTTTTATTAAAACATAAATATTTTCGACGTTTCGAATGTTTTAAAATAAAATTTAATTCCTTGGGATATTAGGTTTTTTCATTATTAATATCTTGATATCTCAAAATTTTAGATGGTTTTTATTGACTTGCTATACATGTATAAGTAATTGTATATATTTAAATTTATGTAAAGATTACGAGTTCAAAACATATAATTGAGGCGGTTCTCAATCATAAAAAATAATTCAATCAAAAAAGCGGAGGAACCCACTTCTTAAACCCGTCAACTATTACCATCTCTTCTTACACGTGACTCGTATATTGACATTTTACTCTCAAAAGAGATACACGATAAAAATCAACCAAATTTAAATGCAACACGTAGTCGGTAGACATCGCATTCCATTGTCCTTGTCCTTTATTTTTTGTTCTGCTTAATATCAAAATGGCAATGGGAATCATGAAAGTTGGTGCAAAATAGTCATCTCATGTGCCACAAATAAATGGCCTACTTGATCAATGCCCCACTACTAGAATATATGACTAATGGTACTTCAAAATGTGAATAACATTGCAAAACTTCTTGTTTATGGCAGTTCTGGAAAACTCCTCGGTTCAAACAGGTTTTTACCATATTTTTGTATTTGAAAACAAAAAATAATTTTCCGAAACCAAAACAAACACGACCTAAATAATCCAAAGTTTTATTTTTGTTCTGGAGACCTTGATTCTTAGACTCTTACCTTGAGATGCATCTAAGGAGTGCATATCATCGTTCTAAGTTTGATCTCTTTATATAAGATTATTACTAATCCTCATTCTTCTCTCTCTCTCTCTTTTTGTTTACTATTTCTTCTTCTTTTCTCTCTCTTTTTTTTTTTTTTTTTTTGGGGGCCGGGGGGTCGGAAGCCGATTAAAGAGAAATTCTCTTCAACTACCTTTATAAATATTATAAAAAATTCTTCATACATGAAGGAAATGCAATCATTGTTGGGTATGAGTCAATTTGTGTTGTGTCAGGTAATCTGCATGTCGATATTTTTGTATCTTGTCACTGTTATTCATATCGTGTTTCTATCAAGACCTACGGGAAAAAAAAATTAATGTGTTCTAAGTGTCAAACATTAATCTAGACAATTTATTATACGTTTTAATAATCGTGTCAATTTTATAATCGGATTCGTGTCGACAAGTTAGAGTTGGTACCTTGTGTATCTATTTTGTAGTTGATAAAGGGAGAGAGAGAGAGAGAGAGAGAGAGTTGATTGGGTTGTGTTGCTTAGGTGAAATTAGCTAATTAATAAATGAGGATGGCTTGGTTGGAAGAATGCAAAAAAAGAAACAGTAAAGATGTTTGGCTGGAACTGAAAAAGGGCAGGTGATGGAGGGATAGGAGTAAGGACATGACCCCTTCAATAATTGTCCTTTGCAAAGGACTCCCACAATGCAGACAACAGGTGATAGATACTTGCATGGTGGTTCTGGTTCACATGGAAGGATTTTAATGGAAAATTCATGCCTTCTTGATTTTAAGCATTCTAGGTCAACAAATATTTGGCATTTCATAGTTTGGATTTTGAGTTTCTTTAGTAGTTTTTTTTTTAGTTGGTTCTATTTATATTCTACGAGTTGTACATACGTTTTTAGTTAATAGAGATCATCCTAACCACATGACTTTTAGACTCATAATTGTGATATAATCTGAATTCGCGTAATTACTCACAAATAATGTATATCGAGTTAACCAAGACACGCCTTAGGAGACAAGTACTTTAGACTATGAGACATTAATCACCAAAGTCACTAAATAATGAAGAACATTCGTGATCTTTTATTATTTAGTTCATGATTATAACACAAACTCTCTCGATTCACCTATTAGAAAAAATCAAACCAATAAATGTGATTGTGATCTTTATAAGGTAATGGATGATGTTATCAGCAGAACAAAAATAACTAAACAACTTAACCGACCACATCAGTTCAAAAAAAAAAAAACTTAACCGACCACATCCAATCTAGTGCAGAAACTTTTAATTCCTCAAAGTCATTGGCTCCTTTTTCTGTTTCTGTTTTTTTTTTCTTCAACAATTTCTTTATGTTTCTTTCTGGGTGAAGTCAAAGAATCATTCATTCCACTCTATGTTGATGAGGTAATACATTTTATTTTCAATGGATGACTTGAAAACAAGCAACAGAACTTAATTTGGTGATCAAAAGTCTCCTCTCTCTCTCTCTCTCTCTCTCTCTCTCTCTCTCTCTCTATAGATAACATACAAACAATAAAACACATTTCAACTTGAAAATTCCATCTAGAAACCTAATTGTTCTTTATTCTACTGAGAATTTGAGTCCCTGTTTAACTATATTTCTTTTGGGGATTGATTTCTTTAAATGGTTTTGTTATATAAATAGAAAAGTTTCCATTAGGAGCACAATGATTCTTTTGGTAGGTATGGATACATAAACAAGATACAAACAATTTCAGAGATGACAAAATGACCAAAGAACTGGTCCAAGTCATTTTGGTGACTCATTCAAAGTATTTAGTGGGAAGGAAAGTCCAAACCAAAGTAAATAATATTTGGCAAATCTCTGTTGCTCACAATCTAATGTGGAGCCACAAAGGTCAAACTCTCTCTCTCTCTCTCTTTGTTTTTTGGTTGCAGCTGCTCAATTTAACTACCCCAACTCCCTCAGGCCCACAGTACCAGATTCCAAACCCATTGAGTTCATCTTCTCCCTTATTGTGTAGTTGTTTCTCCACTATATAAATATCAGCTTATGTGATCTTCTCCAAAACTGGCCAACAAACCTAACTTCATTTTTTACCCGTCTACTTCGTGCTCTATAGATGGATAACTCCATGATATCCAAGAACAGTGCTCTCTTTTCTGAGGGAAGATCAATAGATTCTACTGAGGAGAGTAGTTGGACTTTTTATTTGGAGGACTTCTTATGTGACAATCATGGGCACAGTCCTTTGTCCTCTGGGAATGAAAGCTCTTCTCTAGTTTCAGATGCTGGTAACTCTTCAGTGGCAAAGAAGTTGGCTGATAATGATCAGGCTGTGGGGTTTTCTTTGGATAAAAGTTGTAAGAATTTGAGCTTTAAGAAGAGGAAAACAAGAAGAGCAGCAGTTGATGATGCTTTGGAGGATACTGCTAGTTCTCCTGTAAATAGTCCAAAGGTCAGATAATATTGTGTGTATATATATATATATATATGAATGCATCCTTATGTACACCTCAACTAATCTCATCCTTAGTCCTGTTAAAGGTAAGACATCCACGCCAGAACTAAGATATTCATGAGGGATAAATCTCTCGTATCCTAGCCTTAAGGGGTAGCCAAAATTCAAACTCAAGACGGCTATGTTTATATATAATGGTAGTGAATTCATCAGAATCTTTTGATTTTATGAATGCATATAGCTATGTATGTCAGGTTAGGATTTCCATATTTTTGTTTCTTTTTCTTCAATAGGTTTCTTATTCCAATCCAGCTTAGTTGTGGGTGTTTAGTGTATACAAGTAAATTTCATCATCAGTATGATTTTCAATTTTTTATTTTATTTTTTTGTTAAATAGGTTTCTTATTTGGTTCAATCAGACATGAACAAAAAGGAAAATAAGGACATTTTGCAGGTAAAAGAACTGATATTTATGGGGTTTTTTTCCATGGTTTATTTTATCTTTGTGGTTGATTTACTGGTATATATTGGCTTATTTGTTGCCTAACATATTATGTTTTAATTTGGATTGTGGGTTTTGTAGGAGAAAGGTAATAGTTGTGGGCAGACAGAAGAGGGAATTCAGTCTGATAATATTGGAACTGATAGTGACCACACAGAACTGAAGAAAAGGGGGCTTTGCTTAGTACCTTTGTCAATGCTAGCAAAGTATTTTGGTTAATCTTCATTCTATAATCAATGCAAAAGCAATTCAATCTCTCTCTGTCTCTCTTTCTCTCTCTCTCTCTCTCTCTGTGTATCATCTGTCATCTCTCTCTTTCCATAGACCATAACATGCCATCCCACAAATGAATGATGGTGAAAAATATGCAGAGTTTAATGCGATTGGGCCTCATCAATTTTCATCAGCTTGCAATAACTGAATGATAAATGGACATTGCTCAAAAGTCCAGTATTTTTTAGTATTTTTCTAAAACTAATAAAAGAAAGAAAGAAGTTCAATTGTTATGGCCAAGTAGATGAAAGTAAACAAGTAAATGCCAAAAGGGAGTATATTTGTATAAATCGAGGGGTCCGGTTCAAAGGGTGTACGAAGCTTTTTCTATTGGGGCCGTCCATAGAGGGGATCCGACGGGCTCAAGCGTAGGAGAGGATCAGAATATTTTTTCTGCTAAAAAAAATAAATTATCAGCACGTACAGATTTCTGTCGACCTTTCAACCTTTTCAAGATTCTCAGTTGAGGGTTGATTTTGGCTCCTGATTTCTGTCGGCCTTGAGCTCTTTGTTTTTAGCCTAGAGCTTGGTTTCTTTTCTTGGAGTCATTATCTTCCACAACCAAGTTGTGTACTGTCCAGTTTGCAACTCTTCCTAAATCTGTCTTACATTTCAAATATAGCACATCCTTTTTTTTTAACAACAACAATGATTCTTTCCCTGGAAAAAAATAATTTGCCAACTAAACTTGTCTCGTGTTCTGATAGGGGTATCGTCTTTTCATTTCTACCAAGGAGCCGTAACTTTACGACGATAAGACTTGACGTCTTGATATTATATTAGCTAAGCCTAAAATATTTGATGGACGTCCACTGTAGCTAACTTCTTTCTAATTCTTACTTAAGGTATTAACTAACCCAACAACCAACAGTACAAATACAAAGTATTGCATGTGTTTACGTAAAAGAACATTGAAGAGAATAGAATTTGGCTTCCTGGACAAATTGAGGAAAAAAGGAAATTAAAAAAAGGAGAACAAATAAAAAAAGAAATACAATTTTACCAGGGTTATAATATTGATGCTTTCTTCTATACATATTAATGGAAACATACATCTATATAATAAAGTACAACTCATTAATAGAATCAATTTATGATAGATCTACAAAACTTAATTGGGATTGATTTGAAATTTTTAGGCAGCAACCCCAAATTATGGGACTTGGTAAAAATTTTTTTTTTTGCTAGTAAGAAAAAGAGGCGGGGGCAAATGAGAGCTTCCAGAGATTATCCCGATAGGCCCTCATTAGTAAAATCATAAAACTTTTGATCGTGTCTGTTATTCTTCTCGAAAACAAACTTAGATGGACTAGCATAACAATCAATCATCGAACTCCAAAATTTGAACCTCCAACTTCAAGGTTAGAAGTTCGGTCGATACCCTACTAAACCATCCTACTCAATAGTTCATACTTAGTCACTTTAATCTCATTAAATTGTATCTCAATCTCTCTGGTAGTAATTTTTGTTTCGTTAGATCCTTCCTAAGATTTAACTTGGTACAATCCATGTATGACCAAAACATGCTCAAATCTTTTACCTTTTGCTTCTTGAAGATGTGATTAGACATAAAAATAAGAATGGTACAACTTGGATATATTTAGCTTCAAGGGGCATGGTTGACATTTTGTACTAAACATGTACATTATGACCTCTAAATCTACCCTACATCGAGCAATATTGTTGAGACCTAATTTACTGACTTAATTTGTTGACCTAATTCATCATGATCTTTGGATTAACTATGAGTTCCACCAAACATTAGAACTTGGTGTTAATCCAATAGTTTCAATGATGTCACGTCATTATGTCAACAAATTATGTTAAATTTTTAGGTCTCAATAGCATTTTCCATTCGACAAAAGAATCTTAGTGGAGAGTATACCTACCCTAATTATGTGTTTAGAAGAGTTAGGCCATTTATATTTTAATATTATGATCAAGGTTGTTCGAATCAACTTATACGTATCTCGATTAATTTTTTCTTCGGTCTAATCAAAGACAGACTCATCTACATTGAGACTAGAGAATTCACGAGAGATTTATCATTTATGCCCTAACCCCAAGGAAATTATCAAATTTTACAATTTCAACTCAAAAACTGGGTAGTATACTGAAGTTGATTGAGAATAACTAAATTTTTATTTCATTGATTTGCAACTGTTATATTTTGTAAATAATATTAAAAAACATAAAATAATAACATAAAATTTTTTTATAGGTGTCAAAATTTTATTGAATAAAAAGTAAAGTAAATAGCCGAAAAAATATTTTTCGGTACCGTAAAAAATCCCTGGTTGAAAAATAAACAACTATATCTTTCTTTTACATGCATTTCAACAAAAGATGTTGAAGATTGAAACAACCCTATATAGCTAGTCGTTAAGAGTACAGCTCATTAGTTTTTTTTTTTTAAACAAAAAAAAAAGAGAAAAAAAATATTGTGAAAATAAAGTAATGCGCATCCGGGGAATCGAACCCCGGTCAGTACCGTGGGAGGGTACTATGATACCACTACACCAGATGCGCTGTTTGGAAAAGGGCACTTTTATTATTTATATAAAGTTAAATTTATGTTATTTACAACAATTGCTTTTGTTGAATACCGAGCTCCAGGAAATTTGTAACTTAACGTAGAATAGATTGCTTGTTGGGTGATCCACCGTAATTTGTTTTTGTTTTTTACCTTCCTCGAGCAGGAAGATGGGCAAGCAGTATGAGGGCATAAATAATGTTATGCTTTCTTTAAAATGCATTTTTTTTTCACCATAGAGGTATTAATCTAATTGATTTTCAGTAGAGGATAAAAATTTCGTCCTCCTTCAATGGTCATGAGTTCAAACTTGCTTGTAATAGTAATTATTGTAAATCAAATATTGCTCGAGAAATAAAATGTCCAACTTGCCACAGGTGATGTTGTGGTGATAGATTCAACCATCTCAGATCAGTAACTATGACTCAAAACGAATATTCTATAGCGAGTGAAAACCTCAAGGTAACGTCTTGAAAAATTACTATGCCTAATCGCCTTTGACCACCTTTTTAATGAGCTAAACACAAATGCATTTTCTTTCTATTTCTCATTGTAATGAACTACTTACCGTCTATTGAGCATAAACTCACTCAAATATAATAGATATCATCACTTAGACTCTTGTTATGTGATCTAAAACGAAGGAAATTATATGGGGAAAAATTAGACCTGCAGTGCTTCTATCTATCATTGGCAAAAATGTATCTTAAGATATGTATTTTTTTGGCTGGAAATCATTTGATGAATACTGTCATCAAGGTACAATTTTCATCATCCTCGTTGTTATTCATATCCAACGTTCTGGTTACAAGAAATTCATTAGTTTTTGGCACTTGGTATGTTGAATAAAATTGTTTACTTCTTCTCAGGAAACTTCTCTAACAACTCTGGAATCACCTCGAACAGATCGCCTACAAGACCATAATCAGCAACCTGCAATCCAAAAAGTCCAACGGAAAGTGAAGTTCAAATGCAAGCAAATACGTTCAATGTCTATTATCAAATATGTCTTACCGAAGGTGAAAAACAGTTAATATATCACAATACCACCATTTAGCTGTAGCACGAACAGAGTTTTCAGAGAAAGATTGTCTTTAGGGGTCCTGATAATATGTTCAGTTCACATGCTTGTGCAAGTGTGTGATATAAGGAAACATTTTAACTTTTTAGGGTGTTACAAATCCAAGTTTGTTGAGGATTTTCAACGCCAGTAAAATTGGTTATGAATCATCCATAATTAGCTCCAAGTGTCCAAGTTCCAACCTACACGAATGAGGCGGGGCTCTTTGCTGGGCAAGGCTACCTCCTCATTTCATTTTCTCCCAAAGTTAAAAGTCTAGATATCTAAACAATGGAGAGAGAGAGAGAGAGAGAGAGGGGGGGAGGGGTTAGCAATTACCTGGAATATGGGTGCGTCTGCATCTTTGTTTACAGCAACAATGACTTTAGAATCCCTCATGCCTGCTAAGTGTTGAATGGCTCCGGAAACACCAAAAGCCAGATACAGTTCTGGGGCAACGATCTTTCCAGTTTGACCAACCTGACTCAAAACCGACATCCATTGGGAGAAGGGCAAAAAATTAAAAAGGAGACTTGCAAGTGCGACAAGCAAGTAGACTATTTTTAACATACACAAGAAGTAACCCGTAGGAAAAATAGAAGGCCACTAATGAGCATCATCAATTCGTAGAGATTCAAGTCACAACTCTGAACGACAGTATGCCGATTCCTATAAAACCTTAGTAATTGGAACACCAGCTAATAAACTTCAGCACTGCATTTTCATATCAAGATACAATCAAGCTTAACCCATTACAGCATTCCGATTGGATGAAGATCATTTCTCAATTATCGGCTTGCATTTATGAAAATGAGTTTCAAAGCACAAAAAGGTGGAAATCACGAGGAGGGTCATGGAAAAGATACCAAATGATATCCTAAAGCAACCATCGGAAGCCTTACCTGAAGTTCATTAGGAACAAACCCGGCATCAACAGCAGCACGAGTGGCACCGACTGTGACATAATAAGACAGAACAAGTGTCATTTCAAGTTGGATCCTAATTTATAATACAAATGAAATATAGGTTATATTGACAGGCTTAGGTCCTATGGCCTAAGGGTGTAACTTAGGTTAAGAAATTAGAAAATTTTCAAACTTCAAATATGAAAAAAAAAAATAAAAAAAATCAAGAGATTATATCAAGTTTAACAAAAATAAAAATTCATCAGTGGTTCAGAAAAGAAAAAGTTAAGAAGAGGAAGTACCTGCTGCACCAAGTTTCTCTGCAAGCTTCTCTATCATTTTGAAGTTCTCAGCATTTTTCAAACCTCGACCCCCAGTAACCACAACACGTGCATTTCCAAGGTCCGGGCGTTCTGTATCCTGAGATGTATGTCCTATATATCGAGATTGAGCAATTGCATCTGCAAACAAAAGACAAATTGGATGATATGAGCAGCAAAGGTAAAGAAAATGAACCACCAAATAGATCTGATGTGCAAAATTTATAAGCAATAGTTAGTCAAAGAGTACACAGAAAATCCGACAATAGCTATTGGTTAAACATTAAAATAAAAAAACCAGACATGTTTGTTTTTTCAAGTAAAACTGCGGATTGGGTTTTCACAAAAAACAATGGAAAAACTTTGCGGACAGGGAGAAGCCCAGATGACAAAACATGTCAGTGCATTAGAAAATAATTAACAGACCTTCACCAAAGGTTGAGAGATCAACCTGGTCAATTGGTGCAGGATTAGATTTCGAATCAGCTGACTTCGAGGCCACGGGAAAAGAGGTAGACCTAATAGTCAACATACAAGGGTTTGAACCAGTGTATCGAACAGTACAAAGAGCATTTCCAGCATAAATTGGCCTGTCATATAGAAGAAATCTTTTGATTAAAGTCTATAATGAGTCTGCCCTGTGTCTTGCCAAAAGGCACATAGAATGCGCCTCCAAACAAAATGATTGAGGTGCAGTGTGCTCTAAGTGGTGTTTGCTTCCAATAAATAGCTGCAATTTGGTAAATATGACATCTTCATAAGGGAAATCACAACTTTTAACAGTTGAATGTGGCCACTGATTTTAATCTATTTATCACTTCTAAAAGCTTCTAAAAGTTATGCTCTTAGAATGATATCAACTAAATTGCAAACAGCCTTCAAAGTCTTTTGTCTTCTACGGAAAAAACAAGTGCTGCATACTTGATCTCAAAAGGTCACACCCACCAAGGGCAATGTGTCCTTCAACAACATGAGGGGAGAAAAATTCAAGCTCCAAAGACCATACACTGATCACATGCATGTATACATCATATAATAAGACACAACCACAGGCTGTTAACTTCAGTGCATCTCCTGCCACCCCAAAAGGAGGGTTGTACAGGGTCGAAGTCCCACTTGGCAAATGAAGTCTAATCATATTTCACCCAAGAGCTGATGAAGAAGTTTGTGTGTGCAGCCGATGATATGGTCATATGGCACAAGACTATGAGACTTGATAAAGGCTGCAGTGAAATTTGAGTAAAGCACTTAAAAAACATCGGCATTCAATACAAACAGTGAGGGAAAGGCCATTAATTTTTACACTAACTGTTGTTTAAAAAAAGAATTTAGGATGATCATGTTGGCATCTGTTCACAGGTCTGAATAAGAACTGAAATTACCTGACAAAAATTTGAGATCCTGACATTTCAATGACATCAGTAACTGGAGAAACATCAAGAAGGGCAGCTGCACGTGGTAGTATATTTTTCCCAAACGAACCTGAAGCAGCAATTACATGCGAGTATCCACCTTTCTGCTGAACCAAATGGACTAATTTAGCCCATGGTTCTGCTCGAGGATACATAAATTTATCAGAATCAGCCACGAGCACCTAAACCAGAAACAATATCTAAATTAGAACCTAACACCGTCCATAGGCTGACTTTATGTTCATCCACTGGAAACTAAGATATTGTTCTTCCTTAATATACTAAAAGTTGGTTTCGACAATTCTATAGGAAAGAAATGAATTTTTAATTCTAATGCAACCAATTGCTTAAAACAAAACCATAAAATAATTACTTCAGCAACTGACTCAAATTGTCTAGCCACAGACAATATAGATCAATTGACCAAGGCAACCTGTAGAAGAAATCCAGCCTACCTGAGAAATGGAAGGATGGCAAGAGGCAGCATGTGCAGCGGCTTCTTGAAGGGAAGGACCTGATCCGGCCAGTAGCATAGAGACAGAATTGTCCTCACCTAAGGACTTTGCAGCTTCTACTGCACTCAAGGACTGCGACTTGAGCAATCCACTGTCATGTTCAGCTAAGACTAACGTGCTAAGCTGTGTGGAAGAAGGAAAAAATCAGAAACACGTGAGACAAAAAAAAATTGTAAGTACAGAAGAATTTGCCAGATAACCACCTTCATAACAAGGTGAAACAACTACATCTTCACACAATTATAAAAACAATTGCAACTTGCAAGGTTATGTTTCCACGAATCATATGCACCCTTAAAGATAGTCTGCAAGTGTGGTATGGTACTCATAAAATGATTGAAAAAATTGGCTTTTCCAGGTATAAGAATATGCATGCTTGGGGTTTTTCGTGAGGTACTTTGTTAGTCAAAGATGTATCCTTCACCGGTCCGATTGCTCTTTTCCGTCAAATGAAAACATAGCTCATAAGGTTTTGTTGAGACGCTGTGGAAGATGTGTGAATAAAAGTAAGGCACTATCAGGTACTTATATTTTTTTCTGGGCAACATAGCAAATTAAGAAGCTAAACACAGACATTGCTGACTGAAACTAATGTTCCACTGAAGAAAGAAAGCATACACGGACTGGTGTGAATTGGGAGTCAGAGATATAATGGCGATGAAGTGGCAATGGGTAAGGGCAAAAGGTGACAGCCAGAACAATCATAGTAGATTGTATGACAGTGCTTTCCATTTCAACAACATTTATTTTGTTCTGTTGATTTTATTTTTGCTTCCAAAAGCAAGAAAATTATCACTGGGCTATGATTCCCAGGTAAAATTTGAATCCAATGTAACAGTCCCTATGCTATCAAACAGACTTAACTTTAACGTTCTAATGAGCAAATTACTGCACAAGCAACCCCAATTACTTTCTACGTATCCACAAAGAATCAGTTTCAAAACAGGATCACATGCTTCTATCCAAAAATCGATTTCCCTTCCTACGTTCGCTTTCTGGCTTTGCAAATCCCCAATATATTTCACAAATTAGTGATTACAGTACTTAGATATGAAAAAGGCATAATAGCAAGGTGAAAAAAACACTTCAACTCTCACAAATTAATAGAAATGTCTAATCAGTCACTTTCATTTGATACGGATATTGGAATATAGAAATAGTGCGTCTATATGCATACATACATATATGTGAGCATCAAAATCTAGATTTAGAGTCGGATAAAGAAGAAGATGAAGCTTACAGATCTATAAGCTCTGGGGATTCGGGAAGTGAAGGAATAATTTTTTAGAGTTCCAAGTATCGCTCCACTGGCCATGTCTGCAACCTCCGCTGGTTTTCGTAAACGATGGGAGCTCTGTTTAAATGTATGCCGATGAGCGTAAAACGATGCCGTATAGACAATAGCAGTTTTATAAAAAATTTGGGATTAATTGCGCTAAAAGTCCCCAAAATATGATATTTGTCTCATTTTAGTCTCTAATATTTCAATTGCATCTTTTTGATCCCTAAAGTATTGAATATATTTTTATATGGCTTTTCAAACAGATAACGTCCAGATTGCTAACAATTTTTTATTATAAACTTGTCATATGATACTTAAATATGAACAAAAAAATAATTTAAATAACTCTTGACCAAATTTTTACTTAAATTTTGGTTAAATAGTTATCCATATTACACAGTTTTGATCATAAACTATCCAAAATTTAATCAAAAACTATTTATATTACACATTTTTTGTCAAGAGTGATCCAAAATTTGTTTAAAAATTATTAAAATTATTTTTTATCCATATTTAAATATTACGTGACTAGTTAATAATAAAAAATTGTTAGCAATCTGGACGTTGTCTGTTTAAGAGACCATATAAAAACATATTTAATACTTCAAAGACTAAAATGATGCAATTGAAATATTGTGTATCAAAATATAACAAATCTCATATTTTGAGGACCTCCAATTCAATTAACCCAAAATTTTGGATAAAGTCATAATTTTTTCTCAATCTTTCAAATCTAAAAAAAATAAAATATTATTGGCTAATTGGAAGTTAAATTCTCACTAATTCGAGGTCCACAAGAAAATCATTCTTATTTAATTAGTTGTGAGTCCTAATTAATATCATTCTTAATTTTATTAAGTTTAACTTCTATGTAATTCATGATTGTATCGATCAAATTCTAGTTTAATAAATGTTTAGATAACTTATATATAATGGTTGAGTTTGACCTTTGATAATTCATAGTTCTCATGTTTAATCATTTCTTACACTCTCTAAAAACTAGTCACTCTTATCTCTAAAAGGGACATGTTCTAATTTAACTCAAATCACGATGGTCGGTTGTTGAATTCGAGAAAATAGTTTACCCACACCTAAACAATTTGCAATAAAAACGTTTGACCTATAAGTCATCTGCAAGATTATCAGTAAAAAAAAAATTGGTGTACTTGGATCAACTTAAGAAATAGCTGAATTCTCATTGACATTGAAAAGGAAACAACAAATTGTTGTAAACACAATCTACTTATTTGATTATATACATTGTATTTGTTTGTAATATATAGGACAACAAACAACTCATATTATGTACAATGATCACTTTATTTCTCAACTGTATCAAACCAATCAATATCAACAACCAAGCTTTCCCTTGAAGACCTGTTAAATCCACTGGTATATCAAGGTGGGGGGGAGAAAATCAAAAAGAACAAAACACAATCAACCAAAAGAAAATGAATCAATGAAGCTCTTCATCCACATCTTGAACTTAGAGAACCAGAGCAAGGGAAACAATGAAAGTTCCAACACAGCCAATAACCCCCATGTAAATTGAAGTAGCATCATTTGGAGGAGGAGGAGGAGGAGGAGGCGTCTCCCCAAAAGGAGATGGAGATGGGTTTATCTCCTCCGATCCCGAAGGCGGCGAAGGAGCCTCCTCTCCTGCCGGTGCTGTAGATGGAGGAACCTCTGTGCTTGATCGGTTGATTCTATCTGCCATCACAACCACCACCAACTTTTCATTCTTGAGACAGTTCTCTTTAACTCCACTTATGAAATAGTAAGGCCCAGATTGGTCGAACTTGAACACAGTGTGGCCATCATTGAATTTATCAAGTGGTGTTGCCGAGTTGCAATTGGTGTAGTCCTCTTTCGTTACCCTCACCACTGCGTCTTTGTCAGCTGGGTAGACAAACACTGAAATAGAAAAGCAGTAAAATGTAGTCACATGACAGAACTAATTGAAATGTGTTACTTCAGTTTGATTTCATTCATTTAAGGGGTATGTTATTGAGTTTGTTTGTGGATATTAGTCGTGTTTGGTTTACGTCTCAAAAAATAGTGTTCAAAAATTATTTTTGAAAAGAGTTTCACAAAAGTGTGCTTTGATTTTTTTTTTCGTATCGCATAACTTGTTTGATAATATAATAGAAACAATAAAACTTGTTAGACAGTAACCTATAAAACAATAAAAATAAAAATGTCGTGGTGGTGTTGGTGGTGGTGCTAGTGTTTTATAAATTCTAAAAAAAGGTTATTTCTAAAAACACAGAAAAACAATACTAACTTGTTCTCTAAATCTATCCATTTTTTGTTCTCAGGTTTTAAAAACAACTTTTCTCTAAAAAACTGTTTTCGAAAACAGAATGACCTAAACTCTTCAAAATAGAGGTAAAACCGACTATTGCTTACAAACATCTATAAGCGAGAAATTTGTACAATGAGTACAGGATAACTGTAACTGTATTTCTACGTGACAAAAAAATTTAACTTACATAGAGAGTCTCCAATTTGAAATCTATTATTTTCTGCCCACTGATTGTAGCTGTTTGCATTGGAATCAGCAGGAACAGTCCAACCTTGAGAACCCCCAACCTTGAACTCATATGCACCACCTTTCTGGATTAACAGCAAAAGACCCAAGAGCAATAAAACACAAAATGGCTTGTCATGGTGATTTGATCTGAAACTAGTGTTGGCCATTGGGGAGAAAAAGAAGAAAAATAGGCACAAAGAACTGAAAGATGTGACTTCCACTCAAAACCTAAAATATCAAATTTGAATGAAGCTAATCACTAGGGGTGACAAGAGATGGTGTACATGGTTGGGGTATTTGTAGGCCAAGTTGCAGGTACTTTTTATCACAAGCTGTGGCAGTGAAGCTTTTGCTTCTCCTTTATGATATTCTTTTCCTTTCTGGTTTTCTTAGCTTCCATCGCAACGCATACGTGCTCTTTTTGGTTGTTCTTAAGCTGTATTGAAAACTTTTTAGTGACTTATTTCAGGGGGTTATACTTTGCTCTTGACTATTACCAGGAATGTTCCTATCTTGCACATTGGACAAGATTAAATTGACTTTCTAACAAACATTTATAGAAGCTTGTGCTGAATTGGTCGAATCCAGTTCAAACTTCACATTCATCTCAAAGATTTTCATGGGAAAAAGTTGTCTCGGGTTTCTTCTTCTTCTTATTTCATTATCCCTATCCATTCCTCCTCCTCTCCCCCCATCTTTTTTGTCGTTGAAACGCTTGATATAAAGTTTAGCATATTTAAATTCCAACCCTTTCACTTTTTACTAGGAGAATTAATTACAACAGTTTTAAGTTACTAACAAATACTGACTCTTTTATTTAAAAGTGTGAGGGGCAGATTTCATAAGGACAACTTATAAAAAACTAGATTTCGAGATGTTACGGAGAAAGAGCTCTTGAGAAAGCTCGTCACACAATAATAAGAAAAATAACACCTAGGAAACAAGGGATTTAAGTTAGGAGACAGACAAAGGGAGAGGTATATAGACTCACAATGTTCCTAATTGTTAAGAGATAACACCCTAGTTAAAACCACCTTGTTATGGTCACTGTCTTTATATTTGCAATAGCAACACAGTTCACAGCAGTGGGTAGTATAATGAGAGAAGTTAGGGCCCGGAAAAAGCTCATGGCCTTGGTGGATGGCCCATAGGTGGACCTTCATGTGCCAGCCTGTTTACCTGCAACTTCAAACCCTTTTTTTGTTGCAGTAGTAAAACAAATTATCGTAAATGTGTGATAAATTACACTTGGACCCTCTTTTAATTAGGACTGTTATTCGAGCTGCATTCGAGTCTAATTGAACGACTATTTACACAAAAACGAATTGGCTCGTTTAACTATTTATACGAACCTAAAAAAGTATTCAAACTTGGCTCGTTTAATACCCTACTTATAACTTATGTTATTAATCTCAAATTATCTCTCTAAGTATCATGTTTCTCACAATGCACCTACAATATAGTTTCATTTTCACTCACATTGTTA
>CM042197.1:2783538-2818066 GCA_023539305.1 Ilex asprella
AGCAGACGGGTGAATATAAGAGAAAGCTGAATACCTGAAAGTTAAAAATATATATATATATATATATAATATAATTAGTGAATTTAACAAACAATATTAATTATTATCATTTTCAATGTTTCTTTTTGGGTTAAAGTATCATCTTTTCGGAGTAGCTTCCATACCATGTCATTTGAAGTTGAGTTTATGAATGCTAATCTTCGTATGGCTATGGCTAAATGGAATTCGTCAGCGCTTGAGGAAGGAGGAAACAATCTCAGAACTGCCTATCTGGATGGAAAAGCTATGGCGTTGACCATGGCCAACTGGCCAGGCCAGTCAATGACTGGTTTAAACACGTATCCAGTACCAATACACGAGCGAGAGCATCCCCCTTACCATCCATTTCAATTCCACTACACTCCATATCCTTAGTCCATACATACTGGGAAGGAAGGCGACTGGACACCAACACAAGTCCTTCGATCCTACGCCTTTCTGGCTCTGATAATGGTACTAACAACCATATTTATGACAAAGAAGAGAGAGAGAGGAAAAAGTAATTAACGCATTATGCGCCTCTTGTTTGTGTGGATGATGTATTCGGGAGAGAAAATGGAAAGAAGGATGAGTTCAACACTCCCATCATGTCATGTGAGCGACCTTTGACAGAGTAATAAACACACCCACCACCACATCACCTCCTAACTACCCCTAAAAAAACAAGGACAAAACAACATAAACAAACTCAAAGTATAAAAAACACTTCTTGTCGTATATTCTTTGTTTTCTTTCTTTGAATTTGTCGCATGATTTTTTTTTTCTCTCAAAATCCCAGCAGCACATGATCTGGGTCCCTTTGGAATTCGTTCTGGAAAATTTGATCTGGGTTTTGATGATTGTTGGAGGATTCAGCTTGTGGGTGCTGGTTTAGATTTTCATTTTGAAAAATTGGAAGTAACCTGTGTTTTGTAAAAGTGTTTTTTCTTGTTTTGAGATTCTGGAATGTGGTGGGACGCTGGAGCACCTACTGATTCTTTCTACCAGGTTCGGCCTGAATGCACCGATGTTCCAAAAACCAAGTTCAGAATCAAGGTTTGTGAAATCTTCATCGAATAGCCATTTTTCTTTTGCTTTGCATTTAAAGTATTTATCCTGTCTCTATGAGATCAAAATCTGCATGGAGTTTTCTCTTCTTTCTTTTTTTGGGTGGGTGGGGGGTTGGGGGATTCAAACCTACGCCTATTTCTTTGTATATAATGTGTTAGATATCATCGTTTTCCTTTGGTTTTGGTCTCAATTATGTTTCCTGAATGCAAATTCAAGTTTTAGAAGATAAGTGACATTGGACTCTTAGTATGTCATAATGATTTGTTTTTTTACATTTGCTTCCAACTCTAATGGTGGAATCCACTGCTCATCTGATGCCTTTTTTTTGGTATTGTTTTTGAAAATCTGGATATATAGGCTGGCAAGACCCTAAGTGCAAGGAAATGGCAAGCTGCGTTCACTCCAGAAGGTTATCTCGACATAGCCAGAACACTTAGTCGGATCCACCGTGGGGTAAATTTCTTTGTCATGGTCGAAAATTACTGCATGCTTGTAAAATGAGCTTTACCTTGTCTTTGATTCTATATGTTTACTAATAACATCCTTTGGATTACTACATGAAGTAGCTTTAACTCACATGAATCATGTCTTCTCAATGGTATTATCGCTGCTCTTCATAGATAAAATCAATTCGTACAAGAATTCTGATGCTTGTCGGTTCTTAGGTATTTATAGAGTTGTACATTTCATTTATGCTGTGGAAAATCTCTCATTGGTCTGACCACACAATAGTATGTTTGAATTGTCTATATGCATAAATCCAAGCACGACCATAAGCTTTATGGAAAAGAAAGCAACTTTTAATAAGTGTTCCTTATTAACTGGTGAAGTAACGACAAGAAAAGCAGAAGATAAAGAGAATCAGTCTTGAATTCAAGCACAAATAAAACCAATCAGCTGCATATCAAATAAATTGCCAATATAAGAAACTCCTGTGGTTAAAAAGTGATAATAGTTCCACATGCAAAATGCTGGGATGTTTTTTCACCTGATGCTGGCTGAATGACTTGTTTCCTACCTTTTAGAACTGGCCTTTGACATAACAATATTTCTGGTCTTGCTGTATATGAACAATCTCAATCGGCATAACTTTCTTTTATCTCCTGTCACATGTTCATTCATGCACAATTCCCCCCCCCCCCTAATTTTCCTGTTTTCCTGGGTATACCAACTCTTCATACAAAAGGAATACCTTCGTTTAGCATTTTTCCTTTTCTAATCATTTAAACTAACCGTCTAAGACTCTAAATGTGCTTTTTTATGCACTTACCTTATAGGTAATTCTTGCTTTTATACTGCTTTACACTTCAAATAGCATAAATCGATATATTTTTCTTTTGATCAATTCACTTTCTTTGACAAAAATCTGATCTACAAATACAAAGAAGAGTAATTTTCTTATTGTTTAGGGGATATTTTTGTGGTACCATTCTTGTTCTGATATACTGTTACTAAATTGTAATTGTAGGCCACTTATGTGTATTTTATTTCACTAATCAATGCTTATGTTCCTTTTTCGATCCCTAATTACATTGTTATGTAATACGTCCAAGTAAGAAGACATCTTTCCAGGCTTAAATGAGGCATATGCTTTCTGTATTTAGTAATGATTCGTGGATGAGATTATATTATTGAAGTCTGGTTAGGGATTAATGTATGCTGGTGCAATCAATACATTGTTTCTTAGGCACTTGTTCTTATGATTGCTGGTTTTTGAAAGGGATATTAAGTTCATGTCAACTTAACAGTTAACACGCATATGTAGCGGAATCTGCTATTTATTGCTTCTTTGTTTTCTTTATCTTTTTTCTTCTTTTATAAAAACTTATTCTCTGGAACAAAATGTTCATATTGAGGGTTAACATTTATCATCATTTTAAAAGGGGATCCATCCATCAATTAGAGGAGAAGTATGGGAATTTCTACTTGGTTGTTATGATCCTAAGAGCACATTTGATGAACGAGAGCAGATACGCCAACATCGAAGGTAGTATGATTTCCCCATTTCTTTTATCAGGAAGCATTAGTTTTTGGTTTTGTATTATGTGATGACCATCACTCATCACTATCAGGTTGTGGTTCTTTTGAGAACATTTTGCTCTAGTTCAGAGGATCCCCTTTGACCATTCAAAATTAGCAAAATCTCTTGGATGGCAACATTTTTTGACCCAGCATCAAAGATCTAAATTAAAGATTAAATTGTGGTTTCCGACGCTAGTGGGATTTCCAGCTGCAATTTCTTGTGAAATGGTTTAGACGCCTACCATATGGCATCAAAATTATTATATGAAACAATCAAATTAGGAGGAGAGGGCACGAGGCTGTTGCAAGTCTTGCGGTAGATACTATTGAAATGAAACGAAGCCTTATACATGCTACCCTACTCGATAATATTAGCTTGTGCAGATAATATTCTTCCTAGGCATTGAAGTTTTGAGATTCTTAGTTGTTGCAATTTCTGCCTTTCCTTTTTTCCATTGATTTTGATTTTCTGGCCAAGTTGTTGTCTTTTCAAAAATTATGTGTTGTAGAGAACATGTTCCTTCCCCTTATCCAATTCAGTTTGCATAACTCACAGTTTGTTATTTGGATGCGCTATTTGAGACAAATCCCTCTTTCCCCACCACCCCCCCCAAAAAAAAATATTATCATCTTTTCCTTTAAGCCAAAAAACCAACTCATTTTCAGTCTAAGCCTAAATTTGTGTTCCCTTAACAATGTACTAAATGGCATTTGTTTGTGTATGCCTTCAGGGAAAAATATGCGTTGTTGAAAGAAGAGTGTCGCCAGATGTTTCCCCTTATTGGAAGTGGGAGGTTTATAACTGCACCCGTAGTTACCAAAGATGGTGAATCTGTTCAAGATCCTGTCGCACTTAAGGAACTGGGATTACTTCCTGAAGGAAATGGTAATGCTGACAACTTTGAGCTTTCAACTGGCAGTGTGTTATATGCTGATGCCTTCAATTGTGCAATTTCAGGTGCTTCAGGCGGTTCAGAAATGGTAAAGGAGCCAAGTGGTCATGGTCCCCAGGACAAGAAAGTAATTCAATGGAAGCTTACACTACATCAAATAGGTTGGTATTTCATGTAATAACTGGATGCATGCTTCGTTTGTTTTGAAGTTTGCTCTTCCATATCAGTCAATTTTCTGTGGTCCCATCTATTCCCATCACCTTTTCTTTTTTACAATTTGATTAAGCACGTAAAGGATTAACATAAATCCATCATTGCACCTATATTGACTAGCATTGATCAATGATGTAAGATAGCCCCATGGTTTATCTTCAGGGCATGAACAGTAGCTCAAGATTTTAGTCTAGAGTCATGATTTGCCAATTTATAAGCATTGTCATCTCTATGAACAGATAGTATGGTCTAGATTTGTCATTTTCTAGTGGAATGGTAAAATGCTCAAGCTAACAACCTTGAATTGTTGTATATGCTCTCTCCTCATGTGGGATATATGCTGTTAAATTATCAATTCTATCATCTGTAGGTGTTCACTATTTTCCCTTCTAAGTTCTATCGTGCACTTTTTCTTGTATCACCTTCAAAGTTGGTGAGGGGGATGCAAGCTTTCTTCACACTAAGTACTAATGGTGGATTCTGAAAAATGTGGATCTCACAAAATATTACTGAGAAGTGTAATAGTAAAGAGTTACAGCAGTTGTAAACAGATAACATCAATGGCTGGACAAAATTGGCTTCCCTCAAAGTTTCTATCTATTCGCTTTCATTTACATTGTTCTTTATTATTATTAACGTCAGTTTTCAAATTGCTTGGAGCTTTCACAAAAGAACTCATGGATCATCTGTTCTTAACAAGAAAATTTGAAATTTAATTGTGATCCTCACTTATGGAAACTTATTGTTGTCTCTTGCTTCCCTTTTGTTTTACCTTAAGTATGCTTCTCCCATTTTTCATCTGTTGCTTACTTTAAACTTGCTTACCTTGCGTGTTCTCATTTCAAACTTGAACCTTGATGCTGGATATGCTTTCCATCAGAAGCAACCCTTTCTTTACTAATTAGCAGGTTTATCCTATTGTTTGAAATGGTTTGTTTATTTACTTATTTCTATCATGATTACTGCCCCATTGTAGTTTATCTTCTACATTGTATTATTCATGTGTGTGCATGACGGTGACATAATTTAGTCGGCAGGGACATGGGTTTGATTTGTTACTTGGGTAGTAAGGCAATAAACAACAAAAAGAAAATAAAAAAGTGTTACCTGAATCAGTAGATAAATGATATAATCTAGTTAAGTTTTCTTCATGAATGCTTTGGTTTGTGTTGTTATTTGAGGTTTATAGCATCAACATCATTACTGGTTCTTGGACATTGTAACAAAGATCTTTTAATTTTGCAAGCAGTCTTAACTTATAGTGGATCTTCTACAATTAATTTTCTTTTGTGATCATATTTGGTAACGCTGAATCCTTGAATTAATATTTATGCCAGGTCTCGATGTGGTTCGCACTGACAGAACACTCGAGTTCTATGAGAAGCAAGAAAATCTGTCGAAGCTTTGGGATGTTCTATCTGCCTATGCCTGGTTTGATGCAGATGTTGGTTATTGTCAAGGTGGGTAATCTATTGGATTTTCATCTACTACTATGGCTTAAAGAATTAAGGAAAAATGATTGATTTTGATATTAATTGGTTCAATTCAGAATGTCCTAGCTTTTTCTTTCCACTTCCACTCACTTCATATAGGGATAGCACCATTTGACTATAAATTGGGGGAAAGCGAACTAAGATTGTTGGTAAGTGCACAAAAGACCAATAAGTGAACCAGGGATGAGTGACATGGGCACTAATTAATAGAAATGCCAGGGGAAGGTGAAGAACAAAGTCAATATGGAGTGAGGTGTTCAAGAAGGATATCATAACTTTTCATTTGGTAAGATATACAAGTCTGATAGATTAGAATGACGAAAAAAGATTCATGTAACCGAGCCCAAATAATACAGGACAAATACTTTATTTGGTATGGTTTAATAAATATGATAGGTATCTGAGTCGCAATGGTCTTGTGTTATATCACATGCCCATGTTTCCAAGGAATCTGCTTGCTGAAGAGGTCATGAAGCATTATTCATCAACTTTTAGTTTAGGAAAGTAGCCACTGAGAAAGTTCTTGTACTAGTAAGTTTGTTCCAACATATGCGAGAAATGTTCTTCAAAAGACAATTGTATATATTCTCTCTAATTTTTGTGGCAATGTAGGAACACATTTTATATCCAAAATAATTTGATGAAAATGTGGAATCCCTATATGAAAAGGTGATTTTGCCTCCTTTTTATTCTAATTTCTCTTATTGCAAGTTAAGCCTTGTGTGACCTAAGAGATCGAATATGTTACTTGTTCCTCTTAATTGTTTGCTCCTCCTTTTTTCCCGACAAAGCGAACCCTCAATGACTGGGTTATAATATTATCAGAATGGTTCATAATGCTTGTAGTCTCAACATAGCAAGAGTTTAACACTGGTTTTATATCTCTGATTTGCATCAAGGTGCTGGTTCTGAAGTATGAACTTTGTGAATATGCTGAGCAGGAATGAGTGATCTTTGCTCCCCCATGATCATTCTTCTCCAGGATGAGGCAGATGCTTTTTGGTGCTTTGAACGTTTGATGCGCAGATTGGTACATATCTTTGTATTCACAACAATTAAATATGGTCTGAAAATCTGTTTAAGTGCTATGCTTTGACAGTGCAATGTGTTTTATGATCATTATATGCGAACTTGAAAGCATGTTTTTTTGGTTGGGGTTATCATTTTTAGTCCGTGGTTTCTGGAGTATTGTATTGTGATCCTAGAAGACTTGTTCTAAGATTTTGATAGCTATTGCTGACTTGTGTTAAGATTTTACCAAATCATCTTGCTTCTTTTGTTTCCTGTCATAACTGAATTTTTCTTTTTTCTCGTATCTTTGCTTCTGCTTTTATATATGTGAGTACTATTTGATATTCTATTCAGTGTTTCATTGAAATTTATCGTCACATAAGCTTGGATCTGAATGTATGTTATTAAAATGTTACGTGGATTTCCCTTTCTTTTATTGTAACAGCATCAGAGTGCCACAGATATGTTGCGATATTATGACAATAAGAAGTTAAAAGTTTATTTGATTATCATATATACACATTCCAGATAAAGTTTATGCAGAGGAAACAGAGACTTTATAATCAATTGTACATTTTTTCAATTTTGCCAGTCAATTCACTGGCACAGAATAGTTATGGTGGAAAATGCATGATCTCAATATAGTCCCTTATTTGTAATAGTGAGTCTAAAGTCTATTTCCAGAAGAAAGGAACAAGTTTTTTGTTCCTTGAGATTTTTACAATATCAGGGAACTTTTGCAGTAGCATGCTTTAAACGGTTGCCTTAACATAGATTCTGAGTACCTTTATTTAATTATCTTTTTCTTCTTCCTGCTCATTGTTATATATTTTTCTGTTTGAATCACTAGTGTTTGTATTTGATCTTTGGTATTCTTCTAAGGGAAATTTAACTAATTATATTTTTTCTTGCTTGAACTTTGCAAGCGAGGAAATTTCAGATGCACTGAGAGTTCTGTTGGTGTGGAGACGCAGCTAAGTAATTTGGCTTCAATTACTGAAGTTATTGATCCCAAACTTCATCAGCACCTAGGTACCGTTCTTTAGCCATTTGTTGTCCTTTGTTTAATAGCACCAGTCCTCCTTTAATTTTGATTGCCCTGCAATTGTCATTTTGAGTCAAACCAAAGAACTCGTGCGTTCGTAGTTCTTGTGTCTTCCTGTGTTAAAGCAAGAAGAAATGTCGTATGGTCCATAAATCTGAGGATTTTAATTACTGGAGCTCATGAACAAATCCCCCCCCCCCAACACACACACTCACACATGTGACGATAGAGAGCAACCTCACACATCTAAAAGGAATGGGCCAAATATTTGGCCCTTAAAGAAGGAACCAAGTCAAATTCGATGTGCATCAATTCGTAAATATTTTCGCTAACTTGTGCCCCCATACCCAATTCCAGGCCTCCTGAAGTTTAGTAGAAAGGTCAAGGACAAGCCAATAAGGCGTAAGAATTTTGGACGTTTTGTTGTCCTCTTACACAAACATATGATGAAGTTTGTCTTATTTAATCACTACCAAGGATCAAAATTTCGCTTCAGTGGAGTGTTTCAATCACCTAGGAAATGAAAATATTTTTGAAACAAAATGGAAACAAATAAAATTTTGGGGAGTTAATTTCGATAACATTTCGGAACATTAGTCAAAATATACTGAAACATTGCGAAACACCACGAAATATTGAAATTTTGATTTTTTTCAGTTTTCTTGGAAACGAAAATGTTTCGACCATGTCAAAATAAAATTTTTATCCTTGATCACTACAAATTCCCAGCTTCTATCCACCATGGCATACCAGTTCACTGGAAAAGGGAATGGCTGAAGGCACATGGATCGGTTTCATTTGGGTTGAGCATCAACCTAGAACTGAACCGACCCAGGCCAGTTTCAATTGAATCCACTTAACCATCTGTAAAGGCCACCTATGGTAAATTTGTGTGAGTTTGTGTATGCTGCAGTGGAGGTTCCTTTGTAAAGGGAACCAAAAGGAGGTGCTTTATAGTCTTTATCCTTGTGGAATGAATGTCTTCTCGTATACCACAGATTGTGCCTTGAGTCGATTTGTTTGTTCTCAGGCTCCTTAATTTGCAACTACAACTGAACCACTTTTTCATCAGTTCTGTTTAGCACAACGATGAAACTGAATTTGAGACCTATGAAAACTAGATTTTCAAGTTGAATCCTTTTTTTGCACTCCTTGTATTGGCTTTTCCCATTGTAATGTGTCTACATCACCTAGTTTTGACAAATCTGCAGTTGTTTGCTTTTAAAGGTTTTGAAACAAATCCTTTATTTGTTTCAGCCATTGTAGTAATAGCAGTCCGATTTCAATATCTTCATGATCAAATAACTCAACAAGTAATGCATAATCAGTCCTTTTATTTTTGCATGGGTTCTCGTTCTTACAGTATTTACAATAAAATAAGTAACAATGAAATGTCTTCTGATAATTGAACACAGAGACCCTAGGTGGAGGTAACTATCTATTTGCTTTCCGGATGCTTATGGTTTTGTTTCGTCGAGAATTCTCTTTTGGCGACTCATTGTACCTTTGGGAGGTACGATTTAATTGTTCTTACAGCTTTAAACACTTGAATCACATGTATTCAAAGCGATGTGTTCGCATATTTCCTGCATTACTTTTGAACAATA
Source organism: Ilex asprella (assembly GCA_023539305.1). Taxonomy (NCBI): domain Eukaryota; kingdom Viridiplantae; phylum Streptophyta; class Magnoliopsida; order Aquifoliales; family Aquifoliaceae; genus Ilex; species Ilex asprella. The sequence goes on from CM042197.1 coordinate 2,792,912, forward strand.
CCACAATAGTTTAACTTCAGTTTTGTCAGAAATTTTCACCTCCTTTCTTTTCTTTTTTCTCACAAAATTTGAAAGGTGTCTTTTCTGTCATAAGTCAACTTCTTTAGGATTTCATGTTCATATATCATTTGTCAACAAACTTTGACTTACATCCATAATGTGAACAAAATCCTGCTTTATGCGATCAACTGTAGGACAAACATTTTTCTTCCTTTGGTCAGTATAAGCAGTAAATGCGGCCTACTTGTCGTTTAGTTCGGATTATTGGGACATGGATATTGTGAATGCTTTGGTGATGGTTGAGGGTTAAAGTGCCTGTGCCTCGCAAAATAAAAATTATCATAAAATGCATGTGAGATGAAAGAAAAGCCTGCAATGCAGAGCACAATTCTAAGCAAACGACATGGGTTAATCTTTTGCAAAGTATTTTAGAATTTATGAAATGCGATCAAATTGTGTAGGGTCCTCAACTCAACAAAGCCTTTGGCCCAACTCTTTGGGGTCAATTGAAAGTGTATGACATAAGTGACATATTAATTGAGGCTGCCCAACATAGATTTGATTGTTCTGCACAATTACCATTACTGAAAAGCAGGCAAGCCACAAAAAAATTTATTAGATCGAAAAAAATTGAGACTATCTTCGGCAAGATGTCTTTACAACTAGTGGGCTACGACGTTAATTTGTTAATCAAGGCTGCCCAACTAATGTTTTAGTATATATCCTTCTTGATTTACAACTGTCCAGTGCTTTATGCAATGGAGAAAACCCATGTTGCTAGCACGAAAATGCTACTTGAGTCTGAGGGTATCCATTTCTTGAAAGATTCCAACAAATTTAGAATGCAGATACTAGTCCAAGCCTCCCAGTGCCTGGAATTGATGGAACCAATTTTAAGTAATGGCTTATCATGCTTCTTTATTGGTTTAATTCCCTTCCTTAGATGTCTTTATCACATGCATATATCTTATATGCATGTTGAGCAACAACGTTAATGATTCTAAGATGCATTACCCCTGCAAGTTCAGAGCTGCGGTACCTGCCCACCATGGTCTCTGGTGGAACTTCAAATGTCCAAGTAGTGCTTTCTTATCGCTTTGGTGTGTGTGAGACTATTCAGATAATCATGCATTTCTATAATGCAACTTACCTATAGGCCCTTGAATTAAATACATTTGGCCCCAGCCATTTTATTTACTTACTGTGACCCACTAACTTATTCAAAATCCCATAATCTTTCCAATCTCCCTCAAACTGTCACAAAACCCTACCTACCTATTGTTATTTTTCTCTGGAATTTTAGCTCCTTCCGTATTTTATCTGCCCCAAATCTCACTCATACCCATTTGACTTGTAAACATGGTATAAGTTCAATACTCCAACCAGTTCTAATTTAAGATATCAGCCATTAGTTATTTATCTGGGGGATTAGATTATGACTTTTGGCCTTGCTGTAAGGTTGTTCCAATGTCATGTCGGCATCATATGTTCGAGTCACAAAAACAGCCTCTTCGTAACTGGAGTTTGGGGAAACAAAAAAAAAAGAATAGAATAAAGTACAATAAAATAATAAACCCAAAACACTTAGAAAGAAATTATAGATCTTTCTCTGATGAGTGGAAGCGCTAATCTAGGAAAATTTTTAAACAAGTAATACAGTAAATATGATTCTTTATTTGGCCAAAAAATAATCCTTCTAGAATCTTGTCCACAGTTTATGTTAACAAGTTTGAAAATTTATTGGCAGTTTTCTTCCAATTACTGACTCACATTTGCATGCTTCGATGAGAATGTTATGATTGATGTGTAGCATATCTAAAAAGGATAGAATTAGTAACGTTATATTTGTGATGTGAAAAGGTAGAGGTAGCACATATATGAGATAATTAGGGGAGAATCAACTTAGTTGGTTTAGACACATTTATACACGGCCTAGTATGACACCGGTGAGAAAGAGTGAGATAATTTCTATGGACAATATGTGTAGGAGCAGAGGAAAGCCAAAATTAATTTTAAATGAAATAGTAAATAAAGATATGATAGCTTATGACATGACCCTTAATAGAGCACAATGGCAAAACATGATTCATGTAGCTGACCCCAAAAATGTTGGGAGAAGACTTTGTTGAGTTGAGTATTTGGATGTGTTGATTGTGGCACTCCAAAATTCTAGTGTCTGTAATTACCCGGTTGATCATCCATCAACCCGCTGAATACCCGTGGATAACATGTAATTCGATACTACGCCGTTATGTCCCATTTACCGAGATCTATAACTTAACAAAATTTAGGCAGAGTCTCCTTTGTACGGAGAGCTCTACCCAAAACGCAACCCGTGCAATCATACAACATTGATCGCACCGGGTCCATTAATTCCTACTTAATTGCATGGTATCGGATACTACCATAATCATCATCACTACGTACATTCATTCATAAAAGAATAACTGTCTCAAAAGAGTCTCATATACATGTCTTTTTAATATAAAAAAAAAATTTGTTTACAAAAATGATACAAGGCCAAAAGTAACTATATACAAGGGACTGCAAAGTCAAAATAAGAGCCACAAACCGGTTCTGTTGTCAAAGTGGGCCCATGGCCTCGCCTTCGGTGGATGCCTGGCTAATACCTGAAAGATGCTCCTGTAAAAAGTGAGTCAACGCTCAATAGGGTAACTCCTATAGAGAATTCCTCTCAACCTAAATGCATATGAAATGTCACATGCAATAATCATTTTATGTATTCATTCAAATATGTCTATTATGAACAAATGTCATAAAACATGTCATGCCATGAGATAAGACTCACGCAAGCAATACCAACACTGAGCCCCATCCCGAGCTCCAACAACGCATACAATGTCATGCGTATGTATCCGGGCATTTCAAGCCCCTCTGTCATTGGTATTATATACACTCAATGACTAATTAATTCATTTTTTTTGTGTTTTTGTGGGGAGATGATTTATGGTATTACATCAATGGAACACCACACCATCAACGAATCTTCAGGACATCCCCCATGCGACTTTGTTTACGCCGTTATACTTTTCTAGAATTGTATTGCCGGAAAATGTATAAACCAAGTGAGCGGGTCTTGCACCCGAGGGAGAATTTATATTTCTTGCTATCCTCGATATATTTATCCATTTAATTTACAGTGCAACTTAGCCGTACCTTGGTGCGACTTTCCTGAGCCCACAATCAACCACCTACGTGGTGATTGATTTTATACCATGCACACACTCCCACCCATGTTAGTGCCCATGAATGTAGTGTAACTAATGCATAATGCAATATAATGTACAATTATTTTTTGTACCATTTACAATGTTCATTACATAATGAATGCAATATGACATTTTTAACACAATCTCAAGCATGTTATGTAAGATAATCAATTCAACTAATATATTTGTATTCACCTAGGTATTTAAACATACACCTAGATGCACAATCAATTTACACAAATAGCATGTTTATTACTTCCAACACGGCAACATGTTTATTAATTCTATAAACATAAACACAAGTCCACCACAATAATCATACGTTAAATAATCATTTAACATACATATTATTTCATAATCATGTAACAAGCTAATAATTTTATTAGATTTGATATACCATTTAAAACATCAAGTCATGCTAATGTACAATTAACCTTTAAACCACTAACATTAACTTATACCAAGTTAATCATAATAGGATTTTATTAATTACAAAACTTAATTATAAATCCTATATTTGACCCATTAGTTGTACTAGTCAAGATCTAACATGTGATATACACCCTTAGCCTACCAATTTCATATGTCATATTTTAAGTTGAAATTACATCTAAATAGGGGAAACCCTACCTCTTGTAGCGTGAGTCCACGTAGTAGACTCCAAGAAAAGCCCAAATTTAGCTTCTCAAGCGTTAGGTCTAAATTTTCGTACTTGATATTTGTTTTAGAGAAAAATACGATATTTGTTGTAGTTGCATAGCTCTCGCCGAGTACAGAAACTTTAATTCTTGGCCTGAAGCGATTAAACGGTTAAATCTTCGTAGATCTGAGAAAGAAGACCAAGAATCTAACTTTTTTTTCCCTTTTTCTTTTCTTTTCTTTTATTTTTCTCTCCCTTTTCTCTCTTGCTGCCGAGACTTGCCAAAAAATGAGTGATAGTCTTCCACTTTATATACTTTTAAAAGTTTGGCTCACATCGCGCCACACGTTCAATTTTTAACGGTTCCAATTTATTTCGAATTAATTAAATTTCGTCCCGTCTTAAATTTATAATATTTTTATTGAACTAACCTTAAATTATTTTTCGGGTCCCGCAAATAAGATCTAATCGCAATTATTTTAGTCGCGCGACACCTGATCACTTTGTAACATATGTTCTGTCTTAAAATTTTACAAAAATTTATTGGGGTAACTAAATTTCGCGAGACAAACCCAACGGTGAGGTCCATTTTGTCATCTGAATTTTATAAAAATTAACATTTTTGACTCGTGCTTTAACAATTAATTACTCTTTTACCCCTTTAATTATGATTTTTAATAATAATAAAAAAAAATTGAGTTTTACATTGATGCTGCTTTACCATTGTCTTCAGTGGCAACTTGAAATTCATGTCTGGGGTATGAGCTTATTCTAAGCTTTACAGGCACACCATCTGGCAGCTGGCATTTTTCCAATAGTTCCCTGTTTTGGTGGATAGATTGGGCAATAACTACTTTTATCACTTTTACTTCTTCCCCCCTCCATGCATGTGTTTATATATTGAACTTTCGTCATCAGACTAGTGTACTTGCTTTTAATATTCTTCTGTTCTGTTAGGTTTTCTTGCTAATATTTGTCTGGTTGTTAAACTTCTAAACAGATGATGTGGGCTCTGGAGTATGACCCCTACTTGTTTTCTATGTATGAGGACTCTAAATCAGCTAGTGAAAAATATAAGGGTTCTAGAGGAAAACTGAAGTCAATACGCCAATTCGGGAAGTATGAGAGGAACAACAGGAAAAATGCAGCCAATTCTCAAGCCCCTCTCCCGATATCAGTTTTTCTTGTGGCCAGTGTCCTCAAAGATAGAAGCTCAAAGTTACTGACAGAAGCTCGGGGACTGGACGATGTTGTCAAGGTCAGCTTGATGGGATCATAAATGTGAATGCTGTATTATCCTCCAATTTGAGAGTTAATTCTCCGCAAGATCAATGCATCCATTAGGCAGAAAACACATGGGGTGAAATAATAGGGAAAATTGCAGCTGCATGCGATCTTCATCTACTGCCTTCAATCTGCATCTTTTCTTTAGTTTTTGAAATATTGTTAAATCTTCTTCTACTTGATAAACACTATTAGAAGTATTGTTGCATTGCATGACTAACTTTTTGCATTGTGCTGCTAATGGCTTCAAAAGCCATGAGAAAAATAGACCACGCCACCATATTAATATAATCAGTAATTGGACGCTGCTGATCTCAGGCTATGTTATCTTAGTCTCATTTGTGGACAAAACGGGGTGGCTGATGCATTGTTCATGTCTTAATTTCATGTTGCATTTGTTTTAAGATACACTAGGGAGATTAGTAGGATTTCTTCAGATGATATTAGAGGAGTTTCTTTCCTTGGCATAATTAAGTTCTTAATTATGCAAGGTTTTTCCAATTGAAATAAGTAAGAAATATATAGAATGTCATTTTTCAGTTAGTCCAACAGCATATATAGCTTTTTCTGCCCCTCATCTCATTCAGTTTTTTCTCTCAAATGTTTTCAGATATTGAATGACATAACCGGAAACCTAGATGCCAGGAAAGCTTGCAGTGGGGCAATGAAACTTCACAAGAAGTATCTAAAAAAGGTAGATTTATTGATTTGAGTTTTGTGGTGCATTTTAAAAGGTTCTGCATTTAGTATTTTCTGCAAGTGAAAATGAAAAGCAAAACATAATGAGATACAGTAAGAGTTCGTGTCTAAGAAGAAAATAAAAACATGCTCAAACCGCAAGATGATATATAAGTACCGATCATTTGAATTTTATTCCCCGACACCTTTTTATCATTTATAGTTTATCATTAGTTATGTCCACCAAGATATGAAAATACTTAACCTAAATGAGTGTATAGCACATGACTGAAATGAATGGCGAAGATGGACTCATATAGCTGACTCCAAATGATTGGGGCATAAGGCAAGACTTGGTTTGGTTTGGTTTGGTTTGGTTTAGTCTTGTCCACCAAGGAGGTAGCTACAATCCGAAGCCTTTTTCTTTTGGATTATATTGCCTGATATGTCTCTCCTGTTCCTTTTATTTGTAGATACAAACACCATATGAAAAGGTACTTTTCTGATAGGCATCACTTGGGAATGTAGAATTCCAGTTGTTATTCTGAAATGAAATTGCGTTTTGATGTGAACTGTGTACCATTTTGTTTCTTACTCGTTCACTCCCTGCGTTTACTACATTATGTGTAGAGTTGTTTACGTAAACAATTGCCCAGACCTTTTCTACTTGTCATAAATATAGAAGACTTAGAGACGAAAAGTGGAAATGTTTGCTTCTGTAAGTATTCCATGTACGAAACATTGCCACAAATTGAAGCAGTGTAACCAAATGAAATTGCCAGTTTTCAGTCACTGTTCTAGTGACTTTTGTTTTCTAAACTTCTTTTTGCCTTTTGTAACTTTTTTGCTTTGTTTCTTGTCTATAACGAGAACTTCGCTATGTTATTTCAACTTGGTCTAATACTATGTTACCACAGGCTACAAAGGCATGACATTGAAACAAACTATTGGACTCTGGAGAAAAGTAATTGAAATTTTGGCTCAATGAAGGAACAATGAGATGCTTTGGGACACACTGCTACTTGATTTATTAAGAGACCTTCATATACTTCAATACAAAATGTGATCTGGAAATTTACGAATTCTCTCTCTCCAACTAGTAAATACCGGTGGGAGGCATTTGTTGTATGTGTGATCAATTTTCAGTATTGCATATGCAAAACATTCTTTGAAAGGCATTGTATGAAGTTGTTTTGTAACTGTTCTATGAATAAACAGGGGAAGAAAAAGAGTTGTTCAAGGTTTATTATGACAATAAAACAATTTTGTTTGTCTGCAAGTTTGTCTACTATTACTAAGATGTCTAAGAACATCTACTTCATTTTGACAGTTCATAAGCAAAGCTCATCTTGACAGTTCATAAGTAAGCTGTTGCAAATGTAACGAGTACTAAAACCATACCATTGTATCAGATAACTTTTCATTACCCCATCAATAAGGTTGAGAGCCTTCAAAGACTTTCCCGATGAACACCCGACTACACATCACCCTGCGGGCAATGATCGGGACCATGTGAATTTGGGAAAAGAGAGACCACTAAGTAGATTAACAGAGCCAAAATAACATGCTTCTTTTGTCATCAAAACATCCATGGTGATGTGGATATGCAGCCTCTCAATTTCCTTTTTTTTTCGAGTTGGATAAAGTTTAATGATCATTTAGCTCCTATCAGGTGCATTGTCACACAGTAAAACCACCATTATTGACAATATTTGAAATTGATAGGATTCAAATCCTCTCAAAATCGACATCTCTCCCATTAAGAATTTGATATGACAAACTCTCTATCTGGGGTTGCAGCTGTTCCCCTCCCCCCCCCCCCCCCCAAAAAAAAAAAAAAAGAAAAGTAATTGTATAAGATTATAAAACCTTGAAGGGTCTTTGTTTTTTTTTTTTTTCTTTTTCTTTTTTAGAGCTACAACTCAAGGTTCATGAGACTGTATTTTCAATTTTTCACTAGGTGAGAAGAAACAAACACAAGTGCAGAGGAAAATTGCAAGTGGTCTGTTTCATTTGAATGCTCAGTCAGAGGCCTCTTCTGAAAGCATGAAACAGAAATTTTTGCAGGATGTTCTTCACTAGCAATCCAACCAGATGAATAGATTGGGATGACAAATTATTTTAGTGAATTGAGTATAAGTATCAATATAATTTAAAAAAAGAATCAAGATCATGATAAAAAAAAAAAAAAAAGATAATACGGGTTCTGCCTGGATCAACTCAAAATAAAATTATGTGCACAAACTAAATTTTGTACAATCGAAAAGGGCAAAGACATAGCTCGGTTAAATTTTTTCAAGAACCTAAGAAAGTATCTATAGAAATTGATGGTCATTTGTATAACAATAACTACAAGTGAATTAATTATTCATACAAACAATCATAATGTCTTGTCTCAACTTGTTACAATCTCCCCATCTCTGCTTCTTGGAGAAGGAGAGTCTCTAAAACCTTGGTCCCTTTGTTCTCATCCTCTCCATCCGCCCAAGTTCACAGCATTGTCTTTACAACTGAGACACAAAAAAAAAAAAAAAAAAACATGAGTAAAACAATGCCTCATCATATTGCTTAGACAAAATCATCAAGAACAGAATTTCGTTTTGTTTTCACTGAAACAAGCTAAATAGCTTGGCTTTAATGAAAACTGAAACGATTTATTGATAGAAAATTAGAATTTTAGTGTTTTGGAATGTTTTAGTCAATGTTCAGAAAAGTTTTGTTATAAAAAATTCAATTTTTTTTTTTTAATTTTCACTGAGTTCCTAAAACATTTCCGTTTCTGAACTAATTGAAACTATGCACCAAAATGAAGTTTTAATGCTTGATCATGACAGTATAAACACTCATGAAAGCTTGGTACCCTCATGGAGGAGCAGAATTGCAGTGAATAACCCTCAATGGTTGTCAATGAAAGAAATCTGCCGTTAGCACAAAACTCAGGATTGCAAGGAGAAGCGCCGGCAAGAACCCGACACGAGAACGATGCCCTCCACTTCTTTTCGGAAATTCTGTGGGAAGAGCACACTCTTCGCCATTGAAGATCACTTTTGTTGGAAATCCATCACCTTGTGCAACATTAATTCCAGGGGTGCGTTTCTTCAAGAACGAAATCACCGATTGTTGCTTTCCAGGCACTCTTGGATCAGTGTCAGGATGAGTCCCATTTACCTCTCCCACTAAGAAATTCAAACCAGGCAAACCTTGCATGAAAATGGTGTTATTGAGTTGAGGAAGCTTTGTGCCGTTGAATGAGTAGACATTTTCATAACCAGCGTAAGCTTTCTTCATCTGAATTGCTGTGAACCAATCTTCGAAAGAGAAATCGTCCCAGTTGAAGAGGGTGATTCGAGCTGTCCACCCAGTTTTGTAATCAGTGTCTACGTGCCAATTGATGCTAACCCCACAATTGTCCGGACAAGGCAAAGGATTAGGAACTTCATGGTGCTTGATCTTAGCCCAGGCCTTGGCCTTCTCGGTTCTGTTGGCGAAAGGCACGAGAAGAGCCTCCGATGGGAGCGGCATTGCCCGCGCGTTCGGATTACAATGTTCAGTGTTTTCACATCCACAAGCACAAGTTGGGCAAGGCACGACAGACGCAGCGTAGTAAGCCGAGAAGGAGACACAGCATCTTGCCTGTTTGGCCTTAGGACGAGTAATGTTGCAGGTCACTTGCCAACTTGCAATGGCATTACTTGTCGAATCAAGCCCACTTGGGTCTGGAAATTCAGTAGGATCAACTCTTATAGGAGCACCACATTTGTAATTCGGATTAAGAACACCATTGATTTTCCAGTTCTGAGGTGGGTAAAGAGCAGTTCTATTCATATCAGGTGGAAGTTTAAACACCTCCAACTGAAATATTGATCTCGCCTTGGTCTCATTCATGGTGGTTGGTAAAAGAGTCCCATTCCTGCAACAATAAGGCAACTTCCCAACCTTTTCATCGTCTTTTCTCTCGGCCGGCAGGTCGGAGATGACCGGCCTTTTCTCACAGTTCATGACAGTAGAGAAATCAAAGTCCTGGTAGTACTGTCCGGCCGGGCCATAGATACATTCAGAAGGGTCTTTTTTGTGGGTGTAAGCTCCTCTCATGGTGTTGATGAATTCATTTCTCATCCACTCCCATGTCAAGTTCCAGTGATCAAGGCGACCTAAGGGGTTGAAGTTGTCAATGGTGACTTGGGCTTGATATTTGCCTTCATAAGCTTGAAGAACATCGTATGTGAAAGAGAGATCGCCATACTGGCGTGGCAAGAACTTTGTTTTGATGACTTTGGTTTTGTACTTTGGATTCCTTACACAGCAGACGTACATGTAGCTTGCTGCAAAAATAAGCCAATGCTAATCTATGGATCCCTTCAAAATACATATATATATATTGATTGTTAAATAACAACATAGGTAACAAAGGGGATTTCAAGGGATTTGGATTTTCTTATCTTTAAGTTTATCAATTTTAATCAGATTTAACAATCGTTTATCCAATTTGTGAAAACTTATACGATGTAATGATAAACATCTTACATGGGAATTCAATAAATTTATAATGATGATAGTTGAATGAGTTTATTTTTGACAAATTCTGATATATCGTGTCAGGATCTATATCTATCATGAGACTTCTATCTTAATCCTACCTTCAATTTTTTCATACATACTTCTATTTTTTAATTCCTCAAATTGGTAAAACTATAGAGAACCCAAAAGTCCAAAAGAAAGATCAAGCAAGATTAGGGCTTCAAAGACTCTATCTTGAAAGGATTCATGACAATTAGACCAAATCATTTGTCATTGTCTTTAGATTAGCGGTGAGTCCCAATTATTTTTTTTGTAAATTCAACTATACAGTTGATTGTCCCAAAATTAGATAGGACTAATTCCAATTAGTATTTCAACTAGTCTCACAAAACCATCATAATAGTAACTCAAGTGGTAAAAAAGATGAAATATAAACTCAGACATCATGAGTTTGAATTTTGGTAACTCCTTGAAGCCAATTTCTGAGAGATTTTTTCCTTGTAAATATCCTAATTGTGGCGTGAATGACGATATGCTTTTGACCGAACTAAATAGGAGATTAGTCGAAGTACATATTAATATAGTTCAACCAAAAAAAAATCCTAACTTTACATACATGAAACATGTTAATCCAACAATTAACACCTACCGTGACGTTTTGTTGCTGGACACTTATACCCTTCATTAACAAGCTTTATCGTCTTCGGCATTGGAATGCCAGGCGGCTTCACCCCAAACTGCGTCCCTTTCATCTTCACCTGCACCTGCATTTGATTCACATCACCAGCCGTATCAATGGCCGTCATCAAATCCGACTGTGGATACCCAGCAAGGTAGGTCCCATTCCCGACACGAGCAGGAAGATCATCGCCTCCAACAATGACCGCCCCGTCGGCAGACACCAATATCTCATTGTGCTGAAACCCTACGTATATCTGCCATGACTTCAGCTCATAAGCTCCGGCGTTCAACACCGTCGCCATGGAAGTGAAGGCCCATGATTGCGCAGACGCGTTCTTGACGTGGGGGAATTCTTTTTCTCTCTCTAAAAAGGTGTACGAGACGAAGATGCCGTCACAGGTTTCTTCTTCCGGTGGTGGCGCCGCCGGCGTGGTGCTATCCTCGTAATCCTGGGCCTTGCATGTTTGAACGTTAAAGCAAAACAATACTAATACAATGCAAGATACCAACTTCCATGGTATTCTCATGGCTGTACTGGTTGTTTTCATGTACGAAAGCAATTTTTATGAGAGTTGGGTTATGAAGGAAGGTTTTGAATTCAGTATTGGCGGACAAGAAGAGTAGAGAGAGAGAGGGGAGGGGAGGCGCGTAAGGGCTGAGGAGAGCTGATGGTGGGTTGGAGAAAATGTTCACCAGCCAATGCCGTGTGAGAGCACACGGCGAAGGAGGTGATGAATGAAAAATGGAATGACTGAAAACCATGTTTGAGACTGCCAACAAATGTCTTATAATAGAAACAGAAAATAGTAAGACCTATTCAGCAGCATTCTCTTCCTCCAGTTTTAGCTACATATTTGGAGGGGAGAGAGAGAGGGAGAGAGAGGTTGGTTGTCTGGTACTGGTAGGGAGAGTATTGTATTTGTATGGGCTATATGCTGGATTGCTGTTTATGGTTGATGGAGATTTTGGTGTTGCTCCTGGCTGGGGAAATATTTGGCAACAAATTGAATTTGAATTAGGTCCAGGTTGAGACTTAGAATTTACAAGTTCAACCCTAATTCGGGTTGAATAATTATAAATCGGGTTCAACCCATATTTTTATTTAGGTATTGAAAAATAATGTATGTTATTATTTCACTATTGAACTCAATCATACAAGAGCTAGTCCTGTTTATGGTCCACTATGCTATGGTGTGGCATTAGCAAGTTAACCACATGGGAATTAACTTGATTAAATAGGACATATTAATTCGACTAAACACGACTTAGACATTATAAAAATTAATGATAACACAAAATTAAATATACATGATTAAATTTTGACACGCTGTGATTTACAGTTTCAAAATTTCATAAATTTAAATAACTGAATATTGAAAATTGAAAGTTGAATTTTAAGCATTGAATACTGAATTTTTTAATTTACAGATTATTTGGCATTCACTGAAATTTAAATATTGAATTTAATCAAATTATTTGATAAATATATGGAGTTGAAGTCTAAAAATTATTATTATTTTAATTTTATGTTATTTTTAATTATATTACTGCAATTACTTTAATCCTACCACCACTGTCATAATGATAGTGGTAGTGACAGTGGCAAAATAGTGGTATAATGGTAGTAGTGATCGGGACACAATGGTGGCGATAATGATGGTGATGGCAGTGACAGTGGTGGTAGTAGCGACAACACAATGATGGTGATTGTGGATAGTGGGTATTGAAAAGTTAAAACTATAAAATGCATTGAGAGTATATTTGTATATTATGAAGAATTTATAAAATCCTTAGTAACATTTTCAATATTATGTGATAAGTGGGTGACTTGCTGCTTAAAATTTTAGTTTATTTTTAAGAAGTGTTTAAAATATTAAGTATTATGAATTTTAGATTATCAAATGAATTTAATTTATTAAATATTTAAAATATACAATTTTAAATATTAAATAGTGTTATCAAGTTAAACGGGATATACTATGGTGCAACATGGTCTAACATGCATATGGTGCAACATTAACAAGTTAAACACATGGGAACTAACTTGACTAAATAGGATATACTACCTCGATTAAACACGACGTAGACATTATAAAAATCAATCATAATATTAAGGTCGCAAGACTCGCAACCTTATATAACTAAGGGGCTATTTGATATAGTGTCTATACAAGGTCGCAACCTCTCCAATTGATTTATCCTTTAAGTAATTATACATAAACTTAAAAACTAAGCTTAAAAACTAGATATATAATATTCCTCTTATTCTATTCGGTTGTTGTATAGTCTCACACTCTCAGTCCCTTTGGGAAAAGAGGACTGCCATAGCATACCTTGGAGCTCTTGAATCTTGATTTGTAGCGGCAGGCATAAAGAATGGCTACTTCCGGTCATCAATTGTAGGTGAACAACAGCAACTGTTTTCTTCTTCGCCATATTCAATTTCTATTGTTCTTCTCTTCGTCTTTCATGGTCTCTTTGTTCCTCAAGTTTCTCTGAAGCACTTCTCAAACAGTAAACACACAAACGTGGTAACCATAAAAGAAACTGAAGCGTATGTTAGACTCGTGAAGCAAACTTTTCATGATCAAACTGGAAAGTACGACGAATTCTGTAAGCTCTTGAAGGATTACACGGGTAAAAGAATTGATATTTCCCGTCTATTAACAAAAGTGAAGAAACTGTTTGATGGGTATGGCGATTTAGTTTCTGGGTTCAACGCTTTCTTGCCGGTGAACTATGTCGCCACTTCGCCGGAGGTGTACAACAATGTGGTGGTGGACGATGAAACTCCGACTTCATCGTGGGTGTCACAGATCGAGTTTGTAAACAAGGTTTATAAGCGTTTCATAGACGATCAATGTAGATTTAAATCGTTTCTTCATGTTTTGAGTAGGTGGAGATTTGGGGACAAAGACATTAGTCTGCTCGATCAAGATGTTGCGATTATCTTCAAAGAACACCAAGATTTGTACATTGAGTTCATGGGGTTTTATGGGCATTGTTTAGACTTTAGAGGAAAAGTCGAATGATCTTGAAGAGAAAAAATGGGTTTTAGAGACTCCGAGGAACTAAGATTCACGTTTTAGGAACAGAAGGCTATGCTGCCGATATGAAAAGAAATTATGCGATTGTGAAGATACTTTGTTTGAAGCAGACATGGTTATACATTCGTTAGAATCAACTAAGAATGACATGGAAAAACTGGTGGGCGACATCATGTTGGGTATAAACAAAGAACCAGAGAGAGAAATCGACGTTGAAAGATTATACCATGACCATGGTTTTGTTGCGGTGAACTCGCTGAAACAACATCCAGAGATGGCATCGATGATCATAGCGTCTCTTCTGGATCAGAAACTCAAGGAAGTGGATGCGCTTCATGATGAATTTAAGGGGGGTTTTCCTATTAAATTCAAAAAGCTCTACGAAAAAGCACCAAGAAAAAGAGCTTGATCACAAGGTCTATTTCCTGAAGGATAAAGACTCAGAGAACACAAAATCAATAGGGAATGAGGCTAACGATATGGATGAGGAACAGGATCAGAAGAGGAGGGGGTGGGGATGAACATTTCCAAGCAGTGACTTTTATTGTTGTGTCCTAGTACTACTTGTGAAAGCATTTCACAATGATTTAATTGTTTCTGTAATTCATTTCGGTTGAAACGGCCCCTGGAATCTTAGATTTACTGCTGGACAGTCTCTCCAGCCAGTCCCTAACTCACGCTAATGAGTACAATTGGCGTTTTACTTCTTTGTTTTTTTCTTTATTGAATATATTGGTTATTTTCTTCATTATGTCTGATGATCAATGGCGCGTTTGTTCTTTTGTTGTTATTGTCCTCATGATATTGGAATTAATGTCCTGTCTCTTTGGATGATCTTTGCGGACGTACCTTGACATAATGCTTCTAATCTTTCTCTTCTGTGCATAATGATTATTTGGTAGAACACCAAAATGATTCTGAATTTCAAGCTGAGGATTTTTTGTTAAAGTTACAGCTTCATAGTTTCATAATCAAGTTGACGTTGTATGATAATTGATATATATACACATCGTGGTGAAGTGGTGGTATGGCAGCAGTAGAGTTGGCAATGGGGTGGCGGAGGTAGTAGAGTGGTGTGGGCTGACAGAGGTAGTGATGGTGGTGGCACTAAGGATGGTGGAGATGGTAGTGTTGGTGGTGGTGGTGGTGGATGGGAGTGAGGATGGTGGTGAAGCTGGAGTTATGGATTTGGACTTATCATTTGATAATGGGTAATACTATTCAATTTATGATTAGTCATTACCTGTTGTCGGAAATGGATATGTGTTACTACAAGCTACACAATGAAGTATGCACTATTCAATAATGGTCATTCTGTTCCTATGCTCTATGACCACATAGCAAATTCAACCTAGCTGCAACGAATGTGCTAATTGGTGATCAACTGTTCACCAGCTTTGTCATTATCAGCTCCATATTTCTACTTCAATTCCTTTCATGTTCTACACTGGACAATACAACTATATCAAATCTTCATCCAGAGTGCCCAAAACAGTAGATAATTTACAGCTATATCAAATCAAGCAGGGGGGGGAATCAAGAAATTGATAACATTCTGAATATTAACTGGTCGATTAGTCATGGTGATACAGTTTATGGGCAGAATACAGATGAGTATAATGCTCCTGATTCATAATCCCTCAGTGAAGGCAACTCCGGTGGACTTCAACCATGCCCCGCCTTGTATCAGCTCTGCCACCGTGAACTTCATAGCCTCAGTAGGCTCAGTGATTACCCGATAACCTGGCCATTGTACTCTCTTGCTAGTACCTGCACCTGGTCCTCTATTCATATACTCCCCATAATACAATGTATTTAATGCAAAATCCTCATTCCACTCAGCCCAACCAGCAGGATCAATATGATCACCAATGTATGATTGCATCACTACAGCTCTGGAATACTCCTTCCAAGGACGACCGAGGTATGTTGGAAATGAGCTTTGAACCGGGGCGAGATCAGGGCTTGCTATGATATCAGAATCCTGGATTGAAGTTCCAGTGTTCTGATTCGGGTCAGTCCGCCCCTGTGCTGTTACCATGTTCTTCTGGTTTTTCATGGGTAGTCGGGCCACGAGTTTGCATTTTTGGAATACCACAGCTGCATTGCCAAAGATGAAGTCGACAGTTCCAGTGACATAGGAGTCTCTATAGAATTGCCTCAGAGAATGTGCATAGCAAGTGTCTTGGTAAGCGTCAATCTGGCAACGGTTTATGACAGATTGATCCGCTGCAACACGGAGCGCCACGGCTTGATGCTTCTCTGGCCCTGCTGTGTTCTGAACACAAATGTCCTGCAGTGTAAATCCATCACCAACAGCAGCTGCAATCGAAAAAAATAGACACATGAGATTGGTGAGAAGTTACTTATTTGAGATTTCAAAAGCAGCTCATATTTCATAAACCATAGATTAAGCTATGATTAGCAGACATTAGTGAAAAGAAAACATGATCGACTTGAATACTTTACCAAGAGTGGCAGATTTGAAGGTTGTTGATCCATCAACCACGTTGAGACTGCCGGTTATGATTGTCAGATCCATACCATCGCCAACAATCATCACATTCTTTTTCTTCTTCCCCACTTCCACATTCTCTACGTAAGTTCCTCTCTTGACATATATAACGTACCTTGTCTTGCTCTTCTCAGGCACTGATGAAACTGCTTCTGAGACTGTACTGTAATTCCCAGTCCCATCCTGTGCCACAACCACATCAGCTTTTATGTCATTTGCTGAACTTTCTAGCAGTTTCCGATCTCTCAATTTGACCCATGATGGAAACTTTCCATTCAAGTGCTGCAACGTTTCCTCACTGGAATCAGAAACAGCAGCTAGAATTGCCAAAGAAGCGGTTGCTCTTGAGATCAAGTCCTGAAGAACTGACTCCATTGTTGATCTCCCCAACTCATGAAGCCCATCCAAGCATGTAACATGGTTTGTTAGTACACTACTGATCCATGCCTGTGCATCAGCATGGGACAGGGCATTCCAATTCGCTAGAGCCACAATTGAATCACTTACTCGATCGATGGACAAGTCCACTAGCTCGAGGCAATCCGCCAATGCTGCCTGCTCATTATGGTCATTGATCCGATTCTTAGCTTGGCTGGCCACCTCAATTGCACTCTCCATGTGTTGCACATAGCTCGTCAAGAATTTCTGCAGAATGGTCAAATCATCTGATTGAATCAGTCCATCGGAGACTACCTCAGAGACCAAGGTAAGGCATGCCTCGGGATTATGAGCTCGGTGACATATATGGGGAGGGACTGATGGATCATATTGGCTGGTTTTGATTAGATTTGGAACAAGAAAAGCCGCTGAGAAGATTATAGCAGATAGTGAAAGGACAAAGTAGAGAGTCTTGCAGCTAAGTATGGTACTCTTGGGAGATTCTAGCAGAGGTTGGTGAGTACTAGCCATGGTGAAAGTTATGTCAATCCTGGTTTGCTATTCTATCTTCTTTCTGAGTGCCTTTATAACAAAAATGGAGCAACATGATAGGTCGTAATTTACTCTCACACAGAAGTCTGCCACAATTTTCTCACTATCATGTGCCGACATAATGATAGTAGTGGCCATATTGAGTCCATTATTGATTGTACGGGAAGGCACGAAAGAGGAGTGGCCTACACTGTGCTGGTTCTGCTTAAAATATTGAAACTCCACTTACCCTTTAACTCCATGGCTTCAAATTCTACAAACACATCAATGGAACTCATCGAAAGCCCGTGTCTTTTTTTTATTTCTCTTTTTCTCGAGCTCATGTTGTGGAGGTTTATGCCTCCCTGTTATTTGACCACTGAACGAAGCTGTTCGCGTTTAAGATTAGTTTTGGTTAGTTCAAATCTGCAAATGGTGTGTTGTTAAGGCAGTGTACAAGTCAAACAGAAGCTGATTAGCTCAATCTGGTGGCAAAATGCCAATTTTCTTCTCTGAGCTCTGCTTTTGTAAGTTTGTAGGTGCGGCTTCTGGTGATATTTAAGTCTTTCAAGAAGACTGAATATGCCTTTGTAATGATTTTGATTGGGACATTGTGTCGAAAGATAAAGTGATAAGGTGTGAAAGTATAAAAGAGATATGAATCCAATAGAAACCTTTAGAAGAATAAGAAATTCTTCACTTCCTTTAGCTTTAGATTAGATGCTATTGGAAGTTGAATATCGTCGAATCCGAACCCAATTAGCCAAATATTATTAGTTATTTGATGGATTTGTTAGATCGGACTCCGATTTTATATTAAGTTCGGATATAAAATGTGAAAATGAAGCCAGTTCGATAAGGGGATTAGAATTTTTTAACTAGATTCAAGTTCAAATCAAACTAAATCTGAACCATTGATGAGCCTATAACCTAAAGCATAGAAAGTTCCACATTCTTCAATTAATAGGCGTATGGGCAGACTAATCTCAACTAGTACCATTATGTTTACAACCACAAAATAGTTGGTAAACAGAGCCGGAAGACTTCTGAAAGGGAAAGCCAATAACATTCAAGCCATTATTACCCCCTCTTTTCAGGCTAGGCAAGCCTTTTTCATGGTGCATGCCTATACTATGACATTTTTTTATTTTTTTCCAGATCATTTCATCACTACACAGTTATTACGGGAGACATCATCACACCCACATTAGAGCCAAAGCTAAGGTCTCATAACATACTCTAGTTGCTGAAGAGTAAATTTAACCCCCACCGAATTGTTATAACTATAGAAACTTAAATTCAATTATTGAACGAGAAAATTCGAGTTCTTATCCGCTGAACCAACCTGCCCGATAGTTATACTATGAGATCTGTAACACAGTACACACCACAAGATAATGCGCACTTGGCAGTAATGCCAAGGAGCTAAAGCACTAAATGCTATATTGCCACCATTAGAAGATAAAGTTCTATGAAAAGAACAAAGAGAAGGAGAGACACAGCCAAGCATTTAACAAAAGGTCACCACCACCTCCACTTGTACAACCCACTAATCCAACAACAAACTTTTCCATTCCTCTCACTCTTATGGCTTACATTACTATTTCAAGAATCAGCAGGACAAAGGATTATGTCCTGTTGATCCTCTCTCTCTCTCTCTCTCTTTCGGAGGATTCTCGTTCTCTCTCGGAGAGGCTTTTCTGCCTCTGGAAAAAAAGCATTCTCATGAACAGCGTCAAGAGATTAACGAAACACATATCCTTAGAGCAAAGCATATACTACAAGATCAATGCACACTTGACAGTAAGCAAGAAAGAACAGAATAGGCGAAAGGCAACAGAGATAAAGCACTAAATGATACATTGCCACCATTATCGCATGAAGTTCCAAGAAAAAGAACAAAATAGAAAAGACATACACCCAAAACATTCATTCACAAAAGGTCACCAACTCCACTTCTACAACACACTAATCCAACAACAGATCTTTTACATTCCTAACTTTCTTATTGAAGGTCACATTACTTGGTGACGACGTAGTGATCATTGACAGTTCTGATGCTAAAGTCTATGAGGCAAATCTTCATCGACTGAATGTTTTCAAGCATCAGCAATCTCAGATGCATCAGCAGCTGCCAGGATGAGCTCAGGGTGAATGCTTCCCACATAGTTCCCGTCCAGCGCATTCGGGAGTCCCAGCGACTTCAAAGCCAAATGAGCTGCTTTCTGCCCAGATATCATCATTGCTCCGAAAGTAGGTCCCTGTATAAACAAAACCATATTACACATCCATTAGTATGGTCAGAACAAGAGTGTTGTCTAGTCTTGATTTTTTTTTTCACATTAAGGATTCATTTTGTCCTTATTTTACGTTTTTAATAGCATGTCAAACCCACTTAACTCTTCCTTTCATGTCATAAGTGAGAGTCAAAAGTCAAATACCAATGGGTCTTTGGTCTAATTGTATTCTTGTCTCATAAAGACTTTACGTTTTTTAGGTCAAGGTTCAAGGTCCCCTCCCCCTTCCCCTTCCCCTTCCCCTTCTCCCTCCCCCAAAAAAAAGTCAAATGAACTTGGTACTGCCTCTCTAATAGCATCACAAACAATTTTTTCGTATGGTGGTATCCTCTGATATGTAACTCAAAAAAACTAACAAATATGGTTGTATCTACTGATATCGTACTCAACAAACAAATAACCCATGAGAAGGAAGAATCTGAAGGCATTGCATGAAGAAAATGTATTGGCAATGGTATTAAATTACTTTCATTGCAGTAAACTATCTGGACAATAGCTTTTCCTTGCAGGATTACAGCTTATTTCTGAATAGTATACAACTTGCTTATTAGTATTCTCTGATCCTTATATTTTTTAGACCCAAATTTAAATTTGGATAAAAATAGCCCAAAAACCTTTTCTAATCTTATACCCAAATCCATACCAAATTAATGAAGACTCACATTTTTACTAAAATCAAAGGAGACTCAATTTTTTATTGAAATCACCAATAGTTAGATTTTATTCTCTTTTAAAGATCCAATAGTCATATTTCACTCTCCTTTGCACTCCTTTAAATTTGACTCTATTCTCCTTTAAATTTGAGTTTCTATTGGATCTCTTTGTATCAAATCAAGTTTTTTCCTCAAATGTAAACATAAGTTTTAGTAAAAATTTGAGGAACGGTTGGACATCTTTAAAGGCAGTTACTCCCTAAAAGGATTGAACCATTTCTCTTCTTTACATTGCTATGAAAATCGACACTTGAGATACTTCTAAATTTCATAACTCAATGACCTTACATGAACCCATGACTATCTGATTGGCCAAATCTAATTTAAACAAGAATTTTCACCAAGAAGATCACCATTTCCAAGACTGTTCTAGTGGCCTGTAGCCATAAAACCAAGAAATTTAACACTGATATTTGATATGAATCCCTTAAACTATTGCCCCCTAAAAATTTAATAAGGTCAAACAACGAAGTTGAGTAATGGACTGTCATGAACGAATGAAAATTTTTGCTGAGACATAATCAGCCAAGTACTTAAAAAAAAAAACATGAAAGATAGAATATTGGAAATAGTATGCATGGGAAAACAGAGTATATAAATCAAAATCTACCACACAATTACAACTAAAATCAATGCCAAAACAAAAAGAAAAAAATTTACCATTCTAGGAGATCCATCAATTTCAGCAACCTCCATGCCAGTAACAATCATTCCTGGAACTACCTCTCTGGTGAGCCTGACAATGGCATCCTCAGCAGCATTCATGTCCAAAGCCTTCATTCCAGGCACACTGTCAATCATCCCAATGCTCTTCAACCTCTTAACACCAGTGGCTCCAAAAGGACCATCATGCCCACATGAGCTCACCACCACCTTAGCCTCCATCACATTCGGGTCCATACAAGATTGAGTGTCATGGTTCATCGAAACCAATGCCCAATTGGTCACCACACCACCTACTCTGTTTTCCTTCACAATCAAATCCTCGACCGCAACTGCATTGAAAAGCTTCACATTGGGTCGAGCCAAAAGCTTGCTCATAATTGTGGAAGTGAACAAAGCCGCGTGTTTGATCACCACGTAGTTGTCCTGTTCGTCGTAGTCCACACACAGTTCGTCGAGGAAGAGATGAGCTGGTTTTCGAACAACCATGCCGGAGAAGAGTTGGCCGCCGAGCCATGCTCCACCGCCAGGACTCACAGATTGCTCAATGATAGCCACCTATGCATCAACAGACAGAAGCATTGTGTATATGGTCAAAATTATCAGGATTAGAATTCAAATTATGAACTTCTGATGGGATTCGGCTTTCGAATTAAGAGTTCTGAAATCCAATCTAATTTCTTGGAGATGACCCAATGATTTCATCCGAATTATACGTCTGATTTCTAGAAAATATCAAATGAAATTAACCCATCTTCGATCTTCTTTATTCCACCACAAAATCGATTGAATATTAACAATTACAAGTTCAGTGATTTCTGAACCTAAGTGGATCACTTTCCAGAGAAACCTACTCCAATCAATGCTTTCATTCAAATTACAAGTCAGATTCTTGGAAAATATCAACAGAAAGAAACCCATCTTCAATATGTTCGGTTCCACCATAAATTTTTATGAATAACACCAATAATAAACTAGTGGTTTCTGAACATAAGTGGATCACTTTTACAGAAACCACAATAGAGAAAGAATAAACTCAGATACCTGTACTGAAGGGTTCTTGCTGAGTTCATATGCGCAGGAAAGTCCAGCAGAGCCGGCACCGACGATGACAACATCTGTATCAGCATAGGTGATCATGTCCATCATGTATCGACGGGTCATTTCACGAGAAACAATCGATTCTTTAATGGGTGCAAATTTGAAGGACTGAAGATCATAAGGTGGAGACGAAGCAGACATGGAAACAGAGAGGTTTTGTGGGTGGTTGGCCTTGATGGGTTGGACGCTAGAGGGTGATGAAATGGGGACTCCATAGAAGGAAGACTGGTGGGTGTCCAAGAAACTGGTCTTGAGCTTGGAGGAGAGCAAAGTTGAGGACATGGTTGCCATTATAGTGCCGAAGAAGATCTGTGGGGGTTTCGTGAGTGAAAGAAGTGTGAGCGAAGTGCAGAGCAGAGTGTGCATATTTATCGAGGTAATCGGTAGGAATATCTGGGAAGTGTTAGGGGACACGTGTGGAGAGGATAGGAATTGGAGGGTCTAGATTTTTTAGGGTACTTGATGATGAACGGTGAATCTTGCGGTTCTACTCCGAGCTTTTTTTTTTTCTTTTGGATAAATTACACTTTATATTATTTTGTACCCTTACTTATAAAAATTTTCATATTATATCCTAAAATATTAATTTTATTTCGTATAACTCCAATTCATAATAAATATCAATTTTTTAAAAATAAATACGCATGTGAATGATTTGTATTGTCAATAAATAACTGTCTATTACACATGTATAAGTCAAAAATCAAAAAAAAAATACCTATTCATGACTTTGTTTTGTCTAAACTCCAAAATTTCTTTTTATTGACTTTTTTTTTTCTTTTTTACAATTATTTGATTGCTAAAAATGTAAAATAAAGTAATACTAGGCACATGACGAAAAGTTCTTTAGAGTTTCTCTCTCTCTTTTGAAATATTTTTAAATCTGTCGTTATTCATTGGAGTGGTATGAAATAAAATTAATAATATAAAAAAATTTATATAAAATAAAATCAATCACTGAATAGAATGGCATCCTCTTAATTGGTATATTCTTTAATTTTTGTCTAATTTCAACCACTTGACCATCATCGTTACCATTCACTAGTAAGATTCGATAGTTTTATAATTATTGTTTTTTTATTTTTTTATATAAATAAAAATATTATATTAGATTGAAAGAGAGGACTGATAAGGAGCGGCCCAATAGACACAACCTTTGGCTCTATGGTGGGCGATTGAAGCAAGAAATATTTGTATGGTGTGAGATTTGTTCATTTCCTATGCCCTTACCCTTTCCCTTTCCCTTTCCCTTCCCCTTTCCCTAGTTGTCTTTTTATGGTCACAAACTCTATTTTTCAGTCCAAGCACTAAAAAAGTTCATCAATTCATTGGTTATCTTTGGCCACTACTTTTACATGACAAACACTAGTGCTGCACTAGGAAATAAAATATGTTTGTTAAAAAATATTTTAAAATTTTGCTTTTTTTTTTTCTAGTTTGGGGGTATTGTAGGTATGTCTTTTTGAAATATTTTTATCCTTATGAATGAGACAGAGAGAATTCGAGAGGATAATTCAAGTGGTAATAAGGATAAACTGTAAATTCAAATATTTTGAGTTCAAATCTTAGCAATTAATTGAAGTCAGATCTTGAGAGATTTATCTCTCATGAATACTTTAATATCCGTGTAAATAACTTGTCTTTGATTTAATCAAGAAGAAAATTAATCAAAATACGTATAAGTTAGTGCGAAAAACCCTAACCATTAAACCCAAAAGAAAAAAGAATGAGGTAGAGAGAGAAAGAATGACTAATTAATATTCCGTTCAATATCAAGTGTACAAGAGAGTCGTATTTTCTACGGCTTGATTAAGATACAAGCTCTATAAAAAATAAAATAAAATACAAGACCAACAATTTTTCAGACTAGGAAATTGAAACATTAAGCTTGAACCCCAATAATTGTTTCTTTTAGGTGTTTTTTTTTTTTTAATTTACTAGTATGTTGGGATGTACTTGGGGGACCAGTATGGGAAGAGAGAATAACAAGAACAAGAGAATTGAAGACGACTGAAAGGTACATTAATGGAATTTGGAACAAAATATCCGTTTTATTTTTGGCAAAAGGCTAGCTTAAAAAATTACTAAGAATCAAGATTTGGTAGATTAATAATCTTGTTTGATTACAAAATATTTATACTCAATTATTAATTTGAAAGGTTCACTAGCGTTCGACATCACGATTGTCATAGTGGAAAAAAAATGACTCTTGTGACTATAGTATAATGTTAGATAAATTATGTTCAAAATATACATGCATTCCCTTGTAAGAAATGCATCTTGATTCTTGTAATTTAGGCCGATGCAAAACTACGACGAATTAAAGACAGAAATTTGACGAGGGAGATCAAAGGTTGCAACAATGTATCATTTTGGAGATGCAATTGAAAACCGCTAAAGTCAATGCATAATGAGAATCATGCAACCAAAATCCAATTACCTACCCAAGTAATGCAGAGGCCTTGTGGCATTGTTAAGAATGCAAGCAATGCAAGATGATGCAGTCCAATCCTAATCACATACTGTCATTGTACGATTAGTTGGGCCGAAGCAAACTTAATAAAGACGGACGATAAACTAAAACGTCTTGAGTTCGAATTTTAACATCTCCTTTAGACAAGATTAATATTCCTCATGAATATCATAATTCCGACATAGATGACTCTTTGACCAAACCGGATAAAATCAAAAAAAAAAAATTAATTAAAATATGCATAAATTAGCTCAACCATCCCTAACCATTAAACCAAAATAAAAAAATCAACCTAATTTTAGAAGATTCAAAACAGTAGTAATGATGACAACATAGTATCCTTATAAACAAATATCACAATAATTCAATTTGTGAATAGAAACCCTTGATACTAAACAAAACAGTT
>CM042197.1:2823066-2836648 GCA_023539305.1 Ilex asprella
AATTAAGATGTTGCAGAGACAAAAAAAAAAGGGATAAAGTATAGGAAACAAATGAAAGAATCAGCAAGCTATTAATCAATTAGATATTGATAAAATTGTTGTCACAACTAGTTCCCATCCTAGTGGCAGAAAGGACAGATGCATATATTTACCAAGATATTTGCACCTACATGTGCACTCCTAAAAGGAAGAAAAATAATAAGTAGAATCTAACAATATCCCTCCAGCAAAGAAGCCAAGAAGAAAAACTAGAGGAGATCAATTAGTACCTATAAGATTTTGAATTTCTTGGACTAATGTGGCTGTGCCTTCAACAAGATCATGCAAGCGCCTTGACTCAGGATGCAACAAGGCCACCATTACTCAAGCAATTGTCAGCAAAAACTCAACTGGTTTTGACCTTGCAAAATCCTGGTCCTTGAACCAGTGATGAAAACCAAGATAAAGAACCAGGATACTATCAGACCTCAAGATCTACCACCCAACCAAATTAATTCCAAATGATATAACAATTTAAATCAGCAAATATTTTTATAAGATTAAAATCCAAATAGTATTAGTGTTTATTATATATTAACCCCTGTAAACATAGCTGTATAAACAGGATGTGCCAAGAGCAAGGAACGTGTATTGAGTGGGAATAAGGAACCAAAACACTAAATACTTGAGGGCAAGTCATCGGACTTGGACGCAGTTATAAGACCAAACAAAGCCCAATCTGTGGCAGTATTTGCATGTCAATTTACATGGAAACATGAACCCAGCCACCTCCACTATTGCCAGTCATGTCCATCTGCCCAAGGCTATTATTCACCACGTAACTGCCATGTTAAGCACAAACGCAATCATAAATACGCCTCACCACCACCACAACCACTCCCACCCACCTCCACAAAGCTCTTACAAAATCTAACAAAAGTAACAAACTTGCAATCCTAGTTGCTCTCCTCCTAGCCCTATTAACCCTTGTTGAAGCATTACCTACCGGACAACCATCACCACTGCTGAGGAAGTAAACCCACGCAATTCACAACAGAGATACCATCAGCAACTCCACCAATGCGAGAGCGACTTATCACAAGGGAGGCAGTATGATCTGATATTAAGAATGGTCACAAACCCACAATAGGAGTCGCTCTTCTGGTAGTGCTGCCAACAGTTGGACAACATCGACAAGCAGTGCTGATGTAAGGCCATTCGGGAGGTTTGAGGCGGCAGCAGGAGGGAGAGATGCAGGGTGAGCAGATGAAAGAGGTGGCACAGAAGGCAAGGTCTCTACCAGGTAGATATAACATAAAACCCCAGGAATGCCTAATCCGAGCTCTGGGTCTAAATGAGGTCATCTACAAGCTCTGCGCATTATGATAAAGTTCAACCACTAGCCATATAATGGAAAAATATTAAAATGTAGGCAGAGTCCTCAAGATAAAATAAAAATAAATAAATAAATAATGATAGTTCAATAATAACATGTGTCTAACCTCTGTGTGTGCGCAGGGGTGATGTCGAATGTCTTCCAATTTTGGGGCTGTAATGCTTAGTGGATCATAAGCTAATAATAGCACTACCGGTGGCAATAACCCTTCTTACTTTTTCGGTGAAGCATAATTTTCATAGATATAGCTTCTTCATTTATACATTGTAAAGAGAGCTTATATCTCATATTGAATAATTAGGAACACCCAAAGATTTGTTGATATACTAGAGGGGCTACTACCCTCATTGCCAATTGGTGCTCTAAAATACATCACACAACAAGAAGATTATTCCTGCAGAAACCTAATAAAAAGAAGTTCCTTTGCAACAAGAAGATCATTGACCATAAGCTGGTTGCTTCATATATCTATTTGTCTTCAATTTGTATAAGGAAATATGTATTTAAGTAGCATCTTCACTATCTACTCTAGAGTGTTTGCCCTTCATATTGTAGCTTCCAATTTCACAAAACTTCATTAATCATAATGACCATATACATAATGCAGCTGATGCTTGCCACTATCTAGTAACTGTCATTTTTTGTGAGATACTTTACCTGAGAATTCTAACTGGAGGGAGATGGCTAATTGAATATGAGGTTTAATTTCTTTTGTTGTTTCCGTGAAGGCTAGAGCCATATGTTGGAAAGGATTTCAAATGTGCAATTACATGTGGAATTGATTCATAAAAAATACAATGTTCATCTTGTCACTTACTAGTGGGGGACCGTTCAAAAAAAAAAACTTAACAAGTAGGGGTTTGTTCCAAAGTACACCCATCAAAAACAGCAGTAAAATAGAGGTGATGTCAATAGATAAATGAGGCAACTAGGACCTCTACTGTGTAAACTACAAAAGGTTGTTCGGAGACAACAAATCCAAACCCATTTACCAGACCCGGTGTTGGCAGAACTTACCAACATCTTCAGATTTAATTCTGTTAGCGTACTCTGCATTATGCTGTGTCAATAACCAAGGTATCATCGGCAGTCAACAAGTTCCAGGCCCTCCAGAAGAAAGACAAGCAACCATCTAAAAAAAAGGTAGCAATTCCATCATAAGTAGCCACCTTACCCAAAAACAAATCATAAGTAGCAACTCTAAAATAATAAACCAAACGTAAGAGATTAAGATGTGTATGGGAAGTGGAGGGAGCTAGATGACTTACAAACGTGTACACCGATGACAGAATCATGTTCACCTTCAATGAATACCCACCAAAAGTTTCTCAACAGTAGCTAAATTAGCACTTCAACAACAATTCTTGTCACATGCGATGGCTTTCAGCTCGAGTTGACCTTGATGAAAACCTTCTGGATAAAGAAAAGGGCATTTAATATAACAATTTGAGATGTTAAAATTTCTCTTTCTTGTTTTGTTTTGAGATGATAAAGCTACTCTTTCTTGCCAAAAAAAATCAGGAGAGGAAAGAAATGGGTCAAAGAGTCAACCACCAAATTGCCTTAATGGTCCGCAAGGCAGATAAAGGGCGTTTGTTTCCTATCTTTTGAAAATGTGATCAATCATAGCATCGCTAAACTAAAAAAATAATATTTCTGCCCACCAAAAACATACAAAATATAAGCATTAGAAGATGAAGATGGCAACCAATATATTGAGATTAGTGCCTCGACAAGAAATACTGACAAAGAAAGTACATGTACAACACCCATCAATGCAGCTAGCAAAAATAAGGGTGCTCAACCAATTGACATACAAGAAGTGTATTGCATATGACTAATCAACCCAACTAAAAACAATTGTATTCTATCTTTGGAACAGCTAAAAATAAAGACCACTGAGAAAGAGTGAAGCAAAAATTCCTAGAACATCCACACCACACCACAATTCCATACCACATAAGACTGATGAGAAAATAGATTGTGCGGAAAACAAAAGGCCACCTGCAGCAAAAAGTGTTAAATGAATAAGATTGAGACCACCGGCCATATTAAAGCATGCCCATGGAGAAACAACCCTATCCACTACAAAATTCGCAGGCACAAATTCTATTAACAAGAATGCAATTTTTTCAATAACAAAATCACAGAATAATAGACAGCATAGGATTATTGGGTGTATTTGAATATCGGTAACCAATATCATTTTTATTTCTATGAATTTTAGCCAAAGACACAGCTATAGAAAAGGTGAATTGTGAGAAAACAAAACCATGTCCCTGACATAAAGCAGTTAGCAGAACTTGTTACCATTCGAGATTTAAATTTGTTGGCATGCTATGCATCATGATGTGTCCACAGCCAAGTATTGTGAAAATCAACAAGTTAAAGAAAAACAAGCAACGATCTGAAAAATTGGCAACTCCATCCTAAAAAGTAGTGCAAAAATAATAAACCATTATCAAACAATTTATGGGAGTGTCTCCCCAAATTGGAAAACAGTGCTTGAGTTAAAGATGTTTTGGGAAGCGTAGGGAACTGGATGACTTCCAAACCCCTACACCAATGACAGAATCTAGTTGTCTTTCAGTGAACCACCCCAGAAATTTCGTAACAACAGCTGAATTACCACACTACAATCACAATCCTTGTCCCATGGGGTCAATATGAAAATCTTAAGTTGAATATAACCATTGGAGACATCAATTAAGAGTCGAACATGCTAAAAGAACCCAATTCATCTTCAAATGACAGCACCAGAAAGTTCTCAGCTGCATAAGCACTTCACCACAATCCTTGTACCGTGGGATCGCTTTGGCTGACCCTCAAGAAAATCTAAAGCTGAATACAATGACTTGAGATATCAACTAAGAGTCGACCACCAAAGTATCCCGATTGGTATGAGGAGAATAGACATTTGTTCCCAATCTGCTAAAAATACGACCTATCATAGTAGCACTAGAAAAATGAGAAGAGCATTTTTACGCACACAAAATGCATGCAAAATCTAATAGAAGAAGATGAAGACAGCTATTAATCTAATAAGTCAAAATTTCTATGCATGTGCCAATCAAAACAGGCAGCACAAATATGGGTGCTGAAGAAAATGACATACCAGAACAACTGTACCAAATTTTGACGATAGACCCAACTGACACCTACATGCTTGCAAATGCAAACCATCTAAAAATAAAGACCTCTTTTAGAGGTGAAAAGCAAGAATCCCCAGAACATCAGCACCACACCAAAATTTGTGAAATATTACCACATTACACTAACAAGAAAACTGTTATGCGGGAAAAAGGACCCTAGGCAGCAAATGTTTGGAATGAATACAAGATTCATTCAGTCCACCAGCTTTGTTACAGCATGCCCACAGAGGAACACTATCCACTACAAAGTTTCTCATGTACAAAACAACAACATTACAGCAAGCAATTTGGTGCCCACAGAGAAACCACCCTAGCCACTACAAAATTTCCATGAACAAAACAAAAACAGTATAGCAAGCAGTGCCCACACTATTACCAAGAATGCAATTATTCAATAACAAAACCACAAAATAAGAAACAAGTTAGGATTCATTGATGTATTTTAACATCGTTCACAAAATCATTTCATTTACATTATTGCTTTGAATTGAGCCAAAGAGACAGTTTTTAAAAAGGAGGATTGTAAACAAATCCAAATAACTTACCCAAAGAACTTACAAACATTTTGAATTTAAATCGGTCATGCTATGTCCACAACAAAGTGTCAAGAAAGTCGAGAAGGCCCAGGGCCTCAAGGCAATCTGCAATCTAAAAAAATAACAACTCCATCATAAAAAGTAACAACTGAAATAATAAACCATTGTCGAACGAGTTACCGGAGTGTCTCTACATATTGGAGAACAGTGCTCAAGTTAAAGATGTTTGTGGAAAGTTGAGGGAGCTGGATGACTTGCAAACCCAATCTCAATGACAGATTCCAGTTCCTCTCAAATCAATAACACCAGAAAGTTTCATAAAGCAGGCTTACATTAGCAATTTAATAATCCTTGCCCCGTGAGATCACTTTTAGCTTCAGATGACACCAATGAAAATCTTAATTTAAATACGATGCTCTGAGAGGTATCAACAGTCAACCACCAAATTCTTTCAGATTACTATGAGGCAGATAAAATAACATGTTGAAAAAAGCAGTTTTACACTCAAATGCATGCAATATCTAATATAAGAAGAAGAAGACTGTTCCGGAAAGTGAAGAGGAAGATTGAGACCACCAGCCATATTAAAGCATGCCCATGGAGAAACAACCCTAGCCACTTCAAAATTCGCACGCACAAAACAAGAGCATTATAGCAAGCAGTGCCCGTCCTATTAGCAAAACAAAAGCACAGATTCATAGACAACATAGGATTATTGGGTGCATTTGAATATCGGTAACTAATATTATTTTAAATGGCTATGAATTTTAGAAAAGGAGGATTGGAGAAAACAAAACCATGTCCCTGACCCAAAGTAGTTGGCAGAACTTGCTAACATTTGGGATTTAAATCTGTTGGCATGCTATGCATTATGCTGTGTCCACAACCAAGTAATGTGAAAATCAACAAGTTAAAGAAAGACAAGCAACGATCTAAAAAATTGGCAACTCCATCCTAAAAAGTAGCTCAAAAACAATAAACCACTATCAAACAAGTTATGGGTGTCTCCCCATATTGGAAAACAGTGCTCAAGTTAAAATGTTTTGGGAAGTGTAGGGAACTGCAAGACTTACAAACCCATACCCCAAGGACCGAATCCAGCTCATCTTTCAATGAACTGCACCAGAAAATTTCGTAACAGCAGCGGCATTAGCAGTTCAACCACAATCCTTGTCCCATGGGGATGGGGTTACTTTTAACTTGAATTGACCCTTATGAAAATCTTAAGTTGAATATAACCATTTGAGACATCAATTGAGAGTCAACCACAATAAAAGAATTCAAATCATCTTCAATGCACCGGACCAGAAAGTTCTCAGCTGCATAAGCACTTAAACCACAATCCTTGTCCCATGGGATTGCTTCTAGCTTTAGCGGACCCCCAAGAAAATCTAAAGTTGAATACAATGACTTGAGATATCAACTAATATGAGTCGACCACCAAATTATCCTGATTGGTATGAAGAGAAGAGACGTTTATTCCCAATCTGCTGAAAATATGATCTATCATAGCAGCACTAGCAAAATGAAAAGGGACTTTTTACGCGCAGAAAATGCATGCAAACTCTAATAGAAGAAATTGAAGACTGCTACCAATCTAATAAAAGTAAAAAATTTCTATGCATTATGCCAATCAAAACAGGTGGCACAAATATGGGTGCTCAACGAAATGACATACCAGAACAACGGTATCCAATATTGGCGATAGACCCAACTAACACAAACATGCTTGCAAATGCAAACCATCTAAAAATAAAGACCTCTGAGGGGTGAATAGCAAGAATCCCAAGAACATTAGCACCGCAACAAATTTTGTGAAATATTACCACATTATACTAACGAGAAAACTGGTTATGCAGGAAAAAGGGCCCTAGTGCAGCAAATGTGTGGAATCAATACAAGACCCAGGCAACCAGCTACGTTACAGCATGCCCACAGAGCAACACTATCCACTACAAAGTTCTCATGCAGAAAACAACGACATTACAGCAGGCAATTTCGGGCCCACAGAGAAACAACCCTAGCCACTACAAAATTTCCATGAACCAAACAAAAACATTATAGCAAGCAATGCCCATAATATTAGCAAGATGAAGACAGCTACTAATCTAATAAGTCAAAAATTTATAAGCATGAAGACGATCAAAACAGGTCGCACAGTGCTCAACAAAATGACATACCTGAACAACTGTATCAAATAATGCCTACAGAGCAACACTATCCACTACAAGTTCTCATGCACAAAACAACATTATTACAGCAAGCAATTTGGTGCCCGCAGAGAAACAACCCTAACCACTACAAAATTTCCATAAATAACACAAACATTATAGCAAGCAGTGCCCATACTATTGGCAAGAATGCAATTATTCAATAACAAAACCACACAATAAGAAACAAGGTGGGATTCATTGATGTATTCTAACATTTGATCACAAAATCATTTCATTTACACTATTGCTTTGAATTTAGCCAAAGAGAGTTTTAAAAAAGGATGATTGTAAAAAATCCAAATGCCTTCTTACCCAAAGTAGTTGGCAGAACTTACCAACATTTTGAAATTTAAATCAGTCGACATGCTTTGTCCACAACAAAGCGTCATGAAAGTCAAGAAGTTACAGTGCATCAAGAAATCAGCTATCTAAAAAATAACAACTCCATCATATAGAGTAACAACTCAAATAATAAACTTGAGTGAAACAAGCTACGGGAGTGTCTACATATCAGAAAACAATGCTCAAGTTAAAGATGTTTATGGAAAGTTGAGGGAGCTGGATGAATTGCAAACCCAACCCCAATGACAGATTCCAGTTCATTTTAAATGAACAGCACCAGGTGCAGGAAGCATCATAACAGCAGCTCGCATTAGCAATTCAATAATCCTTTTCCCCTGTGATCACTTTCAGCTTTAGATAACACCCATAAAAATCTTAAGTTGAATGCCATGCTTGGAGGTATCAATCAACAGTCAACCACAAAATTCTTCAAGAAAGGTACGAGGCAGATAACATATTGAAGAGAGCTGTTTTACACACAAATGCATGCAATATTTAATAGAAGAAGAAAAATATAGTTCCAGAAAGTGAAGAAGATAGTTTTTCCAATGCCATATGTACCAAAAATTTGTAAGCATAATGCCGATCAATATAGGAAGCACAAATATAGGTGCTCAACCCATTAGCATACACCAGAACACTGTCAAATATTGCTACACACAATTAACACCAACATGCCTGCTCTGCTCTGCTCTGCATAAAACAATTAAAAATAAAGACCACATGGAGGGTGGGATATTTGTGTTATCCATTAAACTGATACAAAAACAGGATACAGCCCACCGGCCATGTTACAGCTTGCCCGCGAGGCAACACTAACCACTGCAAAATTCCCAGGCACAAAATAACATTATATCAAGCAATTTGGTGCCCAAACCATTGGAACGGAAACATATTGCACAAACAGAAGTTTATTTATTGAGGGCGGACATGTCACACAACTTGGGCCATTGGCCAATTAGACATCCTTTGAAACAGACTTGACTGGCAGTGGTACTCTGCCACAGAAGACAACAGATTTTACACAATAGGCACATAGCCACAAACCACATAATTGAACATACCCCTTGTTCAAAAAAAAAAAACATACCCCACAACGGACCCACGACACTAAACGAACAGACCCTCAGCAGACACATTCAGCAACCACCACGAAGACGGAGAACAAGGTGAAGGGTGGACTCTTTCTGGATGTTGTAATCAGCCAGAGTCCTCCCATCCTCCAGCTGCTTCCCAGCAAAAATCAACCTCTGCTGGTCGGGTGGGATCCCCTCCTTATCCTGGATCTTAGCCTTCACATTGTCGATGGTGTCTGAGCTCTCCACCTCTAGGGTGATGGTCTTCCCTGTCAGCGTCTTCACAAAGATCTGCATTCCACCCCTGAGACGTAGCACCAGGTGAAGAGTCGACTCCTTCTGAATGTTGTAGTCCGCAAGGGTACGGCCATCCTCCAGTTGTTTCCCAGCAAAGATCAGCCTCTGCTGGTCTGGTGGGATCCCCTCCTTATCTTGAATCTTGGCCTTCACATTGTCAATTGTATCCGAGCTTTCTACTTCCAGGGTGATTGTCTTCCCTGTCAGTGTCTTCACGAAGATCTGCATACCACCACGTAGACGGAGCACCAAGTGAAGGGTGGACTCCTTTTGAATGTTGTAGTCAGCGAGGGTGCGACCATCCTCGAGCTGCTTGCCGGCAAAGATCAACCTCTGCTGATCTGGGGGAATCCCCTCCTTGTCCTGGATCTTGGCCTTGACGTTGTCGATGGTGTCGGAGCTTTCCACCTCGAGGGTGATTGTCTTCCCCGTGAGGGTTTTGACGAAAATTTGCATACCTCCCCTAAGACGGAGCACCAAGTGGAGAGTGGACTCTTTTTGGATGTTGTAATCGGCCAAAGTGCGGCCATCCTCAAGCTGCTTACCAGCGAAGATCAATCTCTGCTGGTCTGGGGGAATCCCTTCCTTGTCCTGGATCTTGGCCTTGACGTTGTCGATGGTGTCGGAGCTTTCAACCTCCAGGGTGATGGTTTTGCCGGTGAGGGTTTTGACAAAGATTTGCATCCCTCCTCTGAGACGGAGGACCAAGTGGAGAGTTGATTCTTTCTGGATGTTATAGTCGGCGAGGGTTCGGCCATCCTCGAGTTGTTTTCCGGCGAAGATCAACCTCTGCTGATCTGGGGGTATCCCTTCCTTGTCCTGGATCTTGGCCTTGACATTATCGATGGTGTCGGAGCTTTCAACCTCAAGGGTGATTGTCTTTCCAGTGAGGGTTTTGACGAAGATCTGCATCTGTTACGAATATTAAAACCACCAAAACATCAGTAACCTACTAAGATTGTTGAAACAGAGACCAGTATGACCTTCCTATGTCTGAATTCAAAAATAAAAACATAATGTTGAAGCAAAAATATCAGGATTACACATTAGATAAAGATGTGATGGTCGACCAAAACTTATAAACTATTGACTACTGACAAATTCCATCATAAATTAAACATTCAACAGATCTTCGGAAGAAAAATCTATTCCAAGATCTCGATTCTGATTTCATATAAAATTCAACAGCTTATCGAAAAGATTTGGGATTATATCAACACTCCTTTCGGAAAGATCGCCCGACACGATAGAAATCTCATCGAAAAATCATAAAACAATAGCAATCAAATCTAACGAAAAATCAAATCACTTAGAACGGATCTGCGCAAATAAATTAAATTCTGACCACAGATCGAATTCTTCTTAGCAGATCCGAGCAAATAAATCAACAGAAACAAGATGAAAGAACATATGCTACAAGAATAAACAACACAACCAATAAGAGAGGAATGGTTCGAAGAAGCCCCCCAATTACCTTGAACGAGTTTTTTGTAACTTCAACGAGACGGAGAGAGACTGGGAGCGTTATCGGATGTAGAATGAAAGGCGCTGGAGAACCCTCTTCGTTTTAAAGGCGCAATGGACCGACTTTGGACGAAACCACCTATTAAGGAAACCAATTATTTGAAGCCATGTGTCACCAATGCCGTGTAAATGTGTAATACACTGGGAAGCGTGCACGGCAAATGCTAAGTTGTCCTTTTCTGGGAGCCGTGGGTATAACGAGGAAAGTGAAGGCTGCTATGCCCCCCTCCCACAGGTCTCTATGCGTCCAATTTACGGGCCTTGTCAAAGTCTCTTTCTTTGCTTAAAGTTCCAACACAAATTAAATTCAACTTGTAATTCTTATAGATTAATATTTCTAAAATTAAAATTAAAATTTTGGTAACAAATTATATTTTTATTTTAATTTTAATTTTTTAAATAATTACTCAGTTTGAATCATAAATTTTAATATGTAAATATAATTTAAATCTAATGATAATAATATTTGAGTAATACTATTTAGACCTAAAATACTGACATAATTTGCTGATATAATGATGTGACTACAGTAGAACCATTGGATCAACATCAAGTTCTAATATTTTATGGCCCTCACAACCAATACAAAGATCATAGTGAATTAGGTCAGTAAATTAAGTCTCAATAGCATTGCTCATAATATTTTAATTTTATATTTAAATTAATAAATGATATTATTTTAAATAATTAATAAAAATTATTATTATCTGCACACTAATTATAATGTTTTATTTCTACTCTCTCTTCTTTTTAGTAATTTATAATAATCTATAATATAAAACAAGATAAATTTTAATTAGTTAATCCGATGATCTCAAATAGACTCATCCAACGATCACCAACATAATTATAATATTTCATCCTCTGTAATATTAAAATCATTAATATTTGTCATTCATTTTAGATTATTATGATATTAGTTTGAATTTACTTAACAGCTTTTAAATTCGGATTAAATGTAAATTAAAATCTGATTATTCAGAAAGGATGTGGAAGGTGTAGGAGACGCGTTACGGAACGGTTTAGTATCAGATTTTGCGTGGGTGACTGGGCAAACAAAATCCGTGGACCTTATTAAATTGGATCCTGACCTAAAAAAAATTAATTGGGTAAATTTCAACGACAACTCCCTATATTTAAGTCATAATTTATTGATAGACCCTCTAATTTTCTAAAATATTATTATATACCCCTATCAAATTTTATCGTTAACAAACTTCACGAAGAACGTGATTTTGTAAAATTAGTCTTACTATAACTCTCATTTTATAAGAGTGATATTCAAATTTACTCTTATATTTTTATTTTATTATTAATTTTACCCCATGATATGTCTTAACTTAATCTTGGTCACAATTTTTATTTAAAAGAGGAGTTTAAATATTCATTTCACATATTACCATTATTAACATAATTTCATCAAATTAATAAACAATTTCATCAAATCAACATCTAATTAAAATTTAATTTTATCTAATTAATATTTAATTTTATTCTATTGATATTTAATTTTATCAAATTAATATTTAATTTCATTAAATTATCACTAAATTAACTATAATTTTTATCAAATCAAGATTCACATTCATTAAATTATCATTCAATTCACCCAATTCAGATTCATTAAATTATCATCCAATTAACTTTCAATTTTATTAAACTAATAGCAAATTAATATCCAATTTCATAAAATTAACACTAAATTAACATTCACTTTTATTAAATCTACATTACACTTCATAAAAAATGAAATAGTCAATTTAATCAAATTAGCACCAAATTGAATATTAATTTAATATTCAATTTTCACAAATCAACATGATGCAAATTAATTAAATCGATATTCAATTTTGTCTAATTAACACTAAAACAATGTTCAACTTTATCAAATTTAAAATGTAAATTTCATCAAATTAACACAAAAAAAATCTTTTGATTCTGTCATATTTATATTTAATTTCATCAATTTAACATTCAATTTATTAAAGTAACGTCATTCTTTAATTTAATCCCAAATCAACATTCAAATTTATCATATTAACATTCAATTTTATTAATTAAATATTTAATTGTGCTAGATTAATATCATTTCTTGAATTTAACACCAAATTAGCTTTTACTTGTATCAAATGAACATTTTATTTTATCTAATTAACATTCAATTATATGAATTTAACAACTAATATTATTAATTTAATATTTGTTTTTAAATTAATACCAAAGGGACATTGCCCACTACTTTAATTTTCAAACAATACTTATTTTTGGTTAGTTCTTGTTTTGTATGGCTAGGGGTAAACTCGGTAACTCATAAAACAAGAAATCATCACATCATAAGTTTTTCTTCTACTTGTCAGTAACGACATAGATGGTAGGGGTAATTTGTGAAATGCGTATATAAAATAAAGGAGTATGCAATAATATTTTCAGAAACTAAATGAGGTGTCTATAAAATATAACTTAAATCTAGCGGGTGTGAGTAAAATTTACCCTATTCATTCGCATTGCCAACTGTTGAACTAACGGAGTTAATTTTGCCTTTCAGAGGACGGCGAATTTGACGGAGTCAATACTACCTGACAAAGACGTAAACATCTGTCGGCAAAAAAATCTATAAATTCTCGTAACGTAGTACGTCAT
Source organism: Ilex asprella (assembly GCA_023539305.1). Taxonomy (NCBI): domain Eukaryota; kingdom Viridiplantae; phylum Streptophyta; class Magnoliopsida; order Aquifoliales; family Aquifoliaceae; genus Ilex; species Ilex asprella. The sequence continues at coordinate 2,836,222 of CM042197.1, forward strand.
TCTTTATTGTCCCTAGCGACGGAAAGCCACCCGTCGTGGAATTCATAAAATCATTTAATAATAACGTAGATCTTTTAATAACGTTTCTATTTTTTATTTTTGAATTTTATAAATAAAAATATTTTTTTTTATATTTTTAAAAATTGTCTCTTATTTATAAAACGGTAACAAAAAAAAATAGTTATTAAACAATTTTTTTTCTTATTTATTCTAAAAATTAAAAAAAAATAAAAACATAAACATTATCAAACGAGACCGTATATGTAGAATAATTTCATTAACTCATTAGTTAAATCAGGCCCATCGTGAAGCTGAACACGAATGGTGCAGCCATGGGAACCCATGAGCAGGAGCCGGAGCAGAGAGGAGTTATTTGTGATGCCACAGACAAATTGGTGGTAGGGTTTTATTAGAAAATTGAGGGCCT
>CM042197.1:2846648-2883728 GCA_023539305.1 Ilex asprella
ATATTTACAAAACTTTTAGATGATTATGTTACCCTTAACAAGATATAAAAAAATATTTTTTTTTTCAAAAACTATAATATTAATATACATCGATAATTTCATTGATATAATATTATTTTCGGTGCTAAAAAATTGATACATATATATATATATATCTTTTTATCTTAATCTACGATACAAATAATTTAAATATAATAAATATGCGATAATATCTAACTGAATTATATAATTAAATTTTATGTATTTTATCAACCGTTCTCACGTGCAACGTGGTGCATTGCTAGTGAACAACAAATGTAATAAACCCAAACACACTCCTACTTAACAACGACCTAACCCGGCCCATTTTGTACACCAGCACTGCAAACACTCTTGTGAATAAACTGAAGCTCATCGTCGAAGCATCAAACAGCCAGGGTTTGAGTTGATCAAAGGAATTCCATGCCTCCTCTCGCTCCCAGATCCGGCGATGCCATTTTTGCCAACGTTGAGCGTGTCGTAAGTTGGGAACTTTCTGCCTTCAATAGTTTTCGTTGATGTTTCTATCGTATCACCTTAATTTTTCAGTTAGATTCCACTGAAGACTTTGGTTTTTGTTTTGTGTTGAGAGATTCTAAGACTTACATTTACGTTATGCCAACGGTTTCTCGGCAATCACTGATGAACTGTTTAGATTCAAACTATATTTGATTTTGATGTTGATTTGGGCAATTAACACTTGACAGAATGCCGAGCTTTTCACTCTAACGTATGGTGCGATTGTGCGTCAATTGCTTACGGATTTAGAGGAGGTTGAGGAAGTTAATAAACAGCTCGATCAAATGTATTTTTTACTTTTCTCTCTATATCTATGTGTATACAATTGTTCTAATTCAATACTTCTCCCTAAACTCTGATAATGTGGATTGGACTATCTCATTCTATTTATTGTAGGGGCTATAACATCGGGATTCGTCTAATTGATGAATTCCTTGCAAAATCCAATGTCTCCAGGTGTGTGGACTTCAAGGAAACTGCTGAAGTCATTGCCAAGGTATTTTATTGGCAGAGTTAGCTTTGGTTAATAATTTTGATTCAAACTTTAGGGAACATAATCTCATGCAAATTATCCAAATTAGTTAGTTAATATTCTTTATGGACGTAGAAATGGGCCATCTGTTTTGGGGCCAAATTGTCATATATAGTTTTGGTTCATACCAGGGTTTTGTTTGTGATTAGCTCGTTGCTGCATCAACTGACTTAAAAAGGTACTGAATTGTGTAGAAGGGTTACCATTGCCTGTAATTAGTTCCATCTCGCTGTGGAAGAATTCTTTTGTGTCCAGATGTCCGATTTGTTTTCCCAAATCAAAGGACATGGTTTGGTTCTTCACATGATGGATTGCAACTTCAAGAATGTATTCCAAGAAACTTTTGTGAACTAGGAACGTGTTTACTGTTTTTCATTGTCAGACACTTCTTTCATGTTACATGTTAGATAATAGCAGTGTTAGATGCTGATATTATACCCAAAAATAATGCAAAATGGGCTTTACATGAAACTATTAACCCATGAGGAAATATCCATGCCACACAGATGCTTTTGGTGATTGACATTGCTTTGATATATCAGTACGAGTGATGGCTTGATCTCGATTGGCTGGTACTTGGCACATGTAATGATTAGAGTATTCATAGTCTTGTAATTTTGCTACTGGTACAAGTCTCGTGGATTTTCTTATAAAAATAAATTACCCGACAATGAATAGAGCAAAAGTTAAAAATAAGTGAGAAAGTAAAGAAAGATAAATCACGTGTTCTATGGAAGAAGTGAAATTTTTGTTGTTCTCTATTTTATGCTTCTCTCTAAAACTGAGGTATATCGTAGCTAGGTTACTCTAGTTTGCTCCAACCTGTGTGTAACTGAGATGCTAATGAGACCATTTTCTGGTTACCAAGTTTAAGCAATCACCCCCTTAAGATTGTAACGTAATAGTTTGCTGCTTCATATCATAATGATATACACTATGGACTTATCCTCTGTAGAAAGTCATTGCTGATCATGTCCTACATCGCTTTTCCCAATGTAAAACTTGATTTACTTTTTTATTAAAGTGTTTTTACTTGTCATGTGTGAATGGCTGCTGTTATCGGAAAATTGATGGCACCTGAAGAACCTGGGAAAGTAAAATAAAAATAATGGCAAAGTGGTGGGTAAAGAAGCATAACATCCTTGTACTTCGACCAAATTTATTGATTCTCATTTTTTAAAAAATTTCTGGAAGTTTAGGTTTTATAAGTATCCACTTGAATGTTGGATAATGGTGGACACAGGTGACAACCTTGATGGTGTCTGACAAGATATATTTTCTCTTATTCTCTTTTGTTATGTTTGTTTGTTGGGGCATTGCATCCTTGAGTCATCCATGGAAACAATTTCCAGGTTCAAACATAATGAACAAACACCTGCATACAAAATTTGTAGATTGTGGAGTAGATAATATTAGAGCCCACTCCAAACTGATGGATAACTATCCGCATAGTGAAAATGGTTTGGCAAATGAATTAGGTAATCTTTATTTTCGAAGTAAAAAATTTAAATCTCCTAAAAACACTCAACTGCCAATATACTGTTGAAGCACCAAGAAGCATAGATATGGGATGAACTTTTATCCAAAGGCAACACCGACCGTTATATCCCAGTCCACAACTGTCTACTAACAACATAATAACAGCCTTATGAAGGAGTTAGCCCCAGATATATTTTGCTGAAGTCATAAAAGCAGGTCATACTTTCCACATGTTTCAGATTGAAATGTAAAGTTTGTTATGATTCTTATGAAATGCTGAATTGTATTATGTCATATCCTTACAATAGTTGTTTAAGTCTCTTTCAAGTACTAGGTTTCATTTATCCAATCTTTGGCAATACTTGTAACAGGTTGGTTTAAAAATGTTCTTGGGAGTCGCTGCATCTGTGACCAACTGGGATGCTGATGGAACATGTTGCAGTCTTATATTGGAGGATAACCCACTGGTAGACTTTGTTGAGCTTCCTGATACTTGCCAAGGTCTGTACTACTGCAACATCTTAAGTGGTGTTATCAGAGGAGCATTGGAGATGGTGAGATTTCTCCTATGTTATTACATCTGTGGATACCTTGTGGTTACACTACCTTTTGGATGAGGCACCTAATTTAAATACTTGGTGCCATAATTTTGGCCTTTTGTTACATCACATTTTTTAGAATGGGCTTTCGTTATTTGTTATGACAAAATTGAAGTCTGTGCAGTGCATTTGTTTTTTTGCTAAGCATGATTGAGATTTGTACCAGCAGAGATGATTCCACCAATGAGGAAGTTGGCTGTCTTACTAGTAAAAATGGCTGGTTGAGTCTCTCTCAAAATCTTTGAACCTTCACTTTTTTGCATATGTGAAATGAGATATCTAGACTTTGGCATACAACTGTTGTTATCACTGCTTCAAGGTTAAAGAAGACAAAAAATAAAATAATTGTCATCATTCTTGTGTTTTAAATCAGAGAAAGCAGCATGGTCCTCTGCTTTAGAAAGCACCTTTTTTTGGCTTCCTTGCTCCCTCTGCCTTGATTTCCTTTTTGTTTTACGCCGTGCTTGTTCTGGCATAAAATTTGTTTTCTCTGTAAAACCTCTTATTTGGGAAGTATGCTTAGTTGTTTGGCTCACATTCTTGAAAATGGTTGTTCAATATGTAGCATTTCATTGAAATATTTATATGCATATTTACGTAACAATAGACAAAATTGGGATAAAAGAAACGAGCAGAGAAGAAAACCAGATATTGACAAATTGGGGCAAGTCTATTTTATTTGCTGAATCTTTGTTAGGGACTTGAGGGTAACCAGATCATGCTTATAAAGTTCGACGTTAGATATGCACACATTTTCCTATTTGAACCATCATTAGATCATGTGCATATACATGCATATTAGGACTGAATGGCTGGAGCATTGATGGTGATGGAGAGGATGCCTGACATACAACTGGGTTGCTGTTCAAAGCATCCCTTGGCTGTTTTGCTCTAAGATGTGTGTTAAGTATGTAAGGTAACTAGTTAAAAAAGCCTGAGAATTTCTTTTGGCTTTTTATAGCAATAAGCGTTGATGAGACTGTTATATGATGATTGATAATTAACTACGCATTAGAATGATCGAGCAATACATTGCTATATTCTTATTTCCTCCAAGTAAAACATTTTAATGAAACTAATAAATTATGTTGAATTTTGCTTTAAAGAGCGATTCTTTTCAGATTTTCTCTCTTTCATTGTATCACTAAAATTAGTACATTTGGAAAACTAATGAGATGCTTGGGGGAGGGAGCTAAGATGAGGATGAAATTATATATTTTACAGCCATATTCGATGATATGATATTTACATCTTGTGAAATAGTTAGATAAGGCATGGCATTGGCTCCCATAATAAACCTCCAAAGCATATTACTGTGTAGCGAACTCTCAATGGTCCCTGCATTATTATTCTGATTTGTGTTTGATGTGAATGTGTATTTAGGTTTCTGCAGGCATTATTGTTGGCTGATTAGATGGTGGTAAGTTTAATTCCTGCTAGTCAGCAGTCCACTCCTTTTAAGGGGAAGAGAAGGGTCGGGGGCAGGAGGTTTGTGTTCAAATTTCGGATGACTTGAAGATTTACAAGCTAAAATTTTTGTGGATACGAGTTATAATAGATTGTACAGTTTTTATGCTATTTGTGTTTTCATTCTGTTTAATCCCTGTGCTTGCATGAGAGTGTTACTCTAAAGATTTGATTTTCTAAGGAATGATGCTAATCCATTGAAACATGTTATGAAAAGGATTTAGGAACAAATCATATTAATTTTTGACATTGTCTTTGGCGTATTAGATCGTATGTCTTGAGCATAACCGGATTGTACAAATGATTTCTTACTCACACTTGGCCGCTAAGTATTACTGTTACTCTAGATTACATCTGCAGTTTTTCCTTGCTATTTTTCAGGTTTCAATGAAGACTGAAGTGACATGGATCCGTGATATGTTAAGAGGGGATGATGCATTTGAGTTGCAGCTGAAACTTGTGAAGCAAGTTGCTGAGGAGTACCCATACAAAGATGATGAGTAACTCGTTATTTTGATATCGTGCGTGTGCAATCTTTAATTTCCATGTATTTTGTAGTTGGTAACATCTCCCATCTTCCCTCTAATCGTGTAGAATGTTACAGCTTTTCTCATCTTCTTCCAGATTAAGTATTCTTTAGGCAATTTCTCATAAGCGCGTTATTTGGGAGTTTAAATCATTGAGTTGCTATTTGAACACACATAGGGCTGAATCTGCCCGGAGCCCGACTAATTCGATTATTCTACATATAAACGAGTTGAGTTTTACGAACTTGAGTTGACTATTTTTGGTTTGTTTTTTTAAAAGAGCTTAAAAAATTATTCAAATTTGTTTTATTTAAAACATGAGTGAGTTAAATTTGAGTCGAACCTGAATAGCTCGACTCGATTATCAGTTTTAACACAAAAAAAATCATTTAGTTGCTATGTTTGTTGTTATGATCTAAAAAACCACGGACATTTCTAATAATATGCCGCGTTTTTCTTGGACACTCTTGGGCACTTTGTCACATGTAATTAATATAATAAAGGTTAAATTGTATTTAGATCCTCTAAGGTCTGTCACTAACCCATACAGACCCCCTAAGGTATAAAAAATAACATTATCACCCCTTGAACTATGGGTACATGTAATACAAACATCCCTTGTCGTTAGTTCCGTTCAACTTGCCGTCAAAATTGAATGACATCAACATATTATTTTAAATAAAATTCTCTAAAATTCAAGAGAAAACCCAATAATTATCCATGCCCTCAAAACACAATCGATCCATCTTCAACCCGTAAATGCATCTGGCACAAAATCAACCCCCGTTCTTCCCCTCATCCGTCCAATCCTTCCACCCTAATCTTGTGTACCCATTGCTGTAAAAAACCACCAAAAGTGTTTGGGGAGAGGAAAAGGGAGAGAGATGCACAGTAGACTTACTCCACCCCAATCCACCACCACCAAAACACCATCCACCCATATTTGCCACCATCTAGAACACCCCAACCCCAAAATCTGCTACTAAAAACACCCAAGTCATCAATGAACCCTACACACAATTAACCAAGCCACAACAATCCAAACCGACTACATATATTCTAGCTCTATTGTCACCACTGATCCTACACCCACCAAATCTACCACCATGCAGTAGACCTCCACCCCCAAATTCTCTACCACAAAACACCAAAACTACCATTGTACCACGCCCATGCAGTAGTTACAATTGCCTCCACCGAAATCACACCCTCAAAACTGACGCTGTTGAGACCACCACCTCCACCCCCAAGAACCTTAGCCGCCATAAGATCCCACCCAAGTAATCATAACAACCACAACATCACCAAGTTGAGAGAGACAAAGAGGAGAGGAAAAGTCTTTGTTCACTGTTATGAGAGAGGGGGTTACAGCAGGGTAGAGTGGGATGGAGGAGCAATCGGTGCCTTCGATGGTGATAATTGAGTAGAAGTTGGGATGAAGATGGGATAGAGGGAAATTTTTGAATTTATGGGTTTTGTGTTCGGGTCGGTTTGGTCAATTTTGAATTTGATTTTTTGTTTTATCTGAATTTTATCAAGGATAAAATAGACAATTAGCAACTTTTGTTAGGTCGGTTAGTTAACTGTTATTGACAGGGAGTCTCAGTGCAAATTTATTAAATATGAGGGGGTCCATCTATTTAAGTGACCAATCTCAGGGATCTAAATATAATTTATCCTATAATAAAATCTATATACGAAATAGAATAGGAGTTATTTAGAATCTATCATTTAATTATGTTTATATGATTTGTCTTAAAATTCACGCACTAGAACAGCCCCTAGTCAACGGAGAAGTCCACCACCACCATTGCTCTAACTTGGATATTTCACTGAAACTGACATACCCAGGTCCCTCACGCGTTTGCCACTCCTTTCCGAAAGCATAAAAAAAAAACCCAACATGATCAATAAAAAGAACATCACTTCTTTATAAAAAGAAGATCCATTCCAATAATTCTCGATCCATACTCAAGGTGACAACCAGTTGTTTTCTGTTACTCACCGGAAAGCTCCACTTTCCATCCCACGATGTCAGACTCCGACGGCGGCGGATGTTGCCGGTGCTGTTGCAGCTTCATATTAACCTCCGGTCTAACAGCTCTCTTCTTATGGCTAAGCTTACGTACTTCAAACCCCATATGCTCCATCCAAAACTTATACGTCCCTGCCCTTAACAAAACCTTGAATTCCACTACAAACCACACCATCTTCTTCGACCTTAAGCTCGACAACACGAACAAAGACAAGGGGGTTCACTACGATGCAGTCAACCTCACCTTCTATTACGGTCCGAACGCTAGTTTTCCCATAGGGAATTACACAGTGCCTGGGTTTTACCAGGGCCACGGGAAGAAGACAAGCCGGAAATATCTGGTGGATACTCGTGGAGTGCCGTGGGATGAGGCTCTCAAGTCGGTTTCGAATGGGTCAGTGGCGGTTTTCAAGGTGGATTTGGTCACGGCGGTGAGGTTCAGGATCATTGGGTTTAAGACCAAGAGACACAAGTTGGATCTGAAGGCTGATGTGCAGGTCGACGGCACCGGTGAGAAATTGAAGAAGAAGAAGGGCATTAGGCTCAAGTCCGGCGCAGCGGAGCTTGATTGCTATCATGGGCGGGTGGTACTCTCTGTTCTTTTAAGTGCCTTTGTATTGTTGTTGTTGTAGATTTTAATCTTGTTCTTCATTGTATTGCACCACTATTATTGAGATTTTTACTTTGTGGAATGAAATATTAAATTTTATTTTGATGAAGATTTTTAATACAAGATTGGTATAATTACAATTTGTCCCCATTTTTTTTGTTTGTCCAAAGTCTCGATTTTCAACAAATTAGGTCAACTTTTTTATGTGTCAATAACATTTCTCTAATTGTTTTCAATACTACCAAAGTGTTTCTTTGTATCATTTTCCACACATTTATGCCAAATAAGGCACATTGCCTTCTTAAAAAATTCAATGTTATGCAATTTAATAGGGTTCTATCCTTTACAATCGTATTTAGTTGAAACTTGACTACTTCATCCTAACCTTGCCACACATTCCGTTAATTTCTAACTCTTCAACAAAGGAACGGTTTAGCATACGAGCCTTTCGTCACTGTCAAGTCTGAGAAGGATTAGATTAGACATTACCCAAAGCCTTACCCCCTTGCTTTCAAGTCTCTTCTATGTAAATGCACGAGTTTGGTCATTTTTCATTGAACAATAGGACCAATTGGATGTTGGGATAGACTTTATTACTAAATACAATTCTCCTAAACACCCACTATTTTTTTTAAAAAAAAAAAAGAGAGAAAAACATGCAACATATAATACTGGCACACACACACACAAATTGTATACACAACGGCTTCATTTTGAAAGGGAGTTGTTGCCTTGTAGCTTTACAAGGGAGTAGTATGCTCCACCATGTCCCAAGGACAGTAGCTCAGAATGTGAGCCTTGCTCCGCAACTTTCCCTTCCTTGATCAAGGCGATGGAATCAGACTTTTGTATCGTGGATAGTCGGTGTGCCACGACGATACATGTCCGACCAACCATCATCTTCTCAAGAGTTTCTTGAACTAACCTCTCTGATACACTGTCGAGTGCACTGGTTGCCTCGTCCAACAGCAGGATTGAAGGGTTCTTTAGTATTGCTCGAGCTAGTGCTATTCTTTGTTTTTGACCTCCTGATAGTTGAGTCCCTCTTTCACCACAATAAGTCTCGTACCCATCTTTCATTCCACTGCCATTAAACAACCACCATATGGTTAGATTAAAAAACATGAGCTGACCCTCAGAAATAGCTACTTTTCATACGATACTGGATTTTGTCTGGTACATAGTGCTATGCTAATTTGCACCTTTCATAATTGAGTTCATACCTTATAAATTCATGTGCATTGGCAAGTTTTGCAGCCTTCCTTATCTCAGAGTTCTTAGCATTCTCTGTCCCATAGGCTATGTTGTCATTGATAGTTCCTGCAAAGAGAGTAGGCTCTTGACTGACTAATGCAATATGTGATCTCAAGGTTCTCAAATTATAATCCTTCACGTCCCGTTCATCAATATATATTGATCCTCTTATTGGGTCATAAAACCTTTCAATAAGTCCAATAATGGTAGATTTGCCAGAACCACTCGGCCCAACCAATGCTACTGTTGTTCCTGCTGCAATTTTAAGGCTCAGACCCTTAAATATCAGCTGATCAGGTCTTGATGGATAAGCAAAGAACACATTTTTTAGCTGTACACGACCCTTAATATCTGTTTTTGAAGCATCAAATCCCTCTGAGTTTTCTGGATCGATCTTACTGCTCCTATCGATAATTGCAAAAACTGAACTGATGACGGTGGTTCCTCGAGATAAATCTTTAGTCATGTTTCCTGCCTCAGCAATGGTATAAGAAGTGAATAGCAATACCAAAAATGCTTGAAAGAGTCGCTCTGGAGTTATTAATCCTTGTGATAATAGCTTGCCCCCATACCAGTAAGTTAAAGCCGTAGAAGCTGTGGCCACAAATTGGGAGCTAAACAGGCCACAACCAGCAAACCAGGATTGTCGAATACTCTCCTTCCTGGGGCCTTCCAAGGTGGCATTAAAAAGTTCCATAATTCTCTTCTGAGAAGAAAAGGCTGTTATAGTTCTATGGTTGATGACAGCTTCACTTGCTAATTGGCTTCCTTCCTTCTGTGCTTTTTGAGATTTTTCTGACAAACTCTTCATCAAAACACTCCTAAAATAAAAGCTTCCGATAAGTAATGGTTGTGTTGTTATCATCACCAAGGTTAGCCTCCATGTAAGTACAAGTCCAAGTGCATTAGCAAAGATAGCCCCAAAGAATGCTTGAGCCAACAATGACATACGATCCCCAACAAGGGAGCGAACCATGTTAGCTTTGGTTGATAAACGAGCACAAATGGCTGCACTTGTATTCTTATCTTGATCAAACCACCCAATCTCAAAAGTCATCAGCTTTTCAAGCAGTTTCTCCTGTACTCTTATAGTTAACTTTTCTCCCATGATTGAAAAATTGTAGTGTTGGAGGAGGCACGTAACAAAGTTGAAAACTCCAAGGGCCGCAAAAACATAAGAGTAGATTCTGGCGTTAGATCTGATAGAGGATTTGTCACTGTGGAAATAAACTGATATAAGTGCTCCCACGTAGTAGGCATTTATTGGTTGAACTGCTCCAGAGCCTATAGCCCCTAAGCATCCAAGCAAGGCTCTTCCTAACTCGGGCGCATTCATTTTCAACAAACGCCACTGAGATGAAGCAGGATAAGACGTATGCTTAGAACCATCTTCGTCACTTTCGTAAGATTCATCATATATGACAGAGAATGGAACAGAATAGGAAGCAGAGAAGGGAACACTCCCGGAAAACACTTCGCTTAATGCGTACAATGCTGGTGTGCTTTGCGCATTTGACCTCACAGTCGATGGGCTCGATGGAACTCTCATTTTGTAATGATTTCTTCTTTGGACTTGATGATTGAAATTACTTTCAACTATACTTGGAACTGTTGATTGCTGCAACTGCACCATTCGGAAGTATTCGCCACCTTGTCCACCGTACATTTGCATCAATTCATCATGTGAACCTGATTCTACCGCTCTTCCTGAACGTAGAACCACTATCAGATTAGCCATTCTAATTGTCGAGAGACGATGGGCTATGACAATTGTTGTCCTCCCTACCGATGCCTGATCAATGGCTTCCTGTACAATTCTTTCAGACTCTGCATCTAGAGCGCTTGTAGCTTCATCAAGTAGCAAGATTTTTGGGTTCCTTATTAAAGCCCTTGCTATAGCTATTCTTTGTTTTTGCCCTCCAGACAATTGAACTCCGAATTGCCATACCTAGATAATCCAAAGGAAGAAAAAAATCATATGTTAAACAGCTACGATTAGTTCTTCCTTGATGCTTCTAAGTTAATCAGATCCTAGAGATAAAAAACACGTTATGGTGGTAGAAGTTGACTTACTTGAGTTTCATATCCATCTGGTAACTCAGCAATGAAATTGTGTGCATTCGCAGCCTTGGCTGCTCTCTCCGCGTCTTCCATTGATGCTCCTTCCTTCCCAAATAGTATGTTCTCTTTTATGGATGTTGCAAACAAGACTGGTTCTTGATTGACCAGACCCATTTGGGATCTCAACCATTTAAGATGAAGTCTCTTTGTCTTGTATCCATCCAAGAGAATTTCACCTTCAATAGGGTCATAAAATCTTTGAAGCAATGAAATCATCGTTGATTTCCCAGAACCACTGCCTCCAACAAGACCCACAGTTCTGCCAAATGGTACTCTAAGATTTAAACCTTTCAAAATTGGCGTATCAGGCCTTGATGGGTAACTAAAATAAACTTCTTTAAATTCAATTTCTCCCCTCACGTACGATAGAGCCTTCCCTTTTCTCTCTTCGGAGTCTATGGTTGGAAGCCGATCAATCATCTCTGTCATACGTGTAGCAGCAGCCTTTGCCTCTGAGATGGCAATAAGATTTGGTAGCGCCGTCAGAATATTGCTGCAAAACTGAAACAATGAGTTTCGAAACGAAATTAAGGTAAGAAACCTATCAAGACACAAGTCTAAGAAGAAAATACTCACAATCCAGCCATGAGGACATTAAATCCTGATACAATAATATGGCCACCCCTTTCTCCTTTTTCTGAAACTAGAATTGCCCCAAACCAAGCCTGAAAGGACCAGCTAAGATATACAATGCCCATACTTCCCATCATTAATCCTTTTGCAAAACCTTGCTTTATTCCTAGTTCCATTGTCTTTTGAAGAGCATGGCTGAACCTATCAAGGGTGCAACGCTCTCCAACGTAGGAATACACTATTCTTATTGAAGAAATTGCTTGTTCTGCAATCCCACCAGCAACTGCATAAGATTCAATCATCCTCATTCCTACATTCATCATCAGTGTTCCAAATCCAAGGCCCGGGCCGAGGAACAGTACAGTGAAGGGAAGAGCTGCCAATGAGAGCCTCCACGATAGTACGAAGGCAAATATGAGGCAGAAGAAGAAGGATGACATGCAAGCAAGGCAATCAGGTATCTACATTCAAAAAACAACTAGATTTCAGTTATATCGAAAAGATGAAGAATAAGAGAAGAAAAACAACGTGTCGAATGAAGTTTTTGCAGTTAATTCAGCCACTAGTTCTGGATTATCATGCACTCAACCTATACTTTCAAGCTCTGCTGCCTTCTGTAAGCAGTAATATCTCACTATTTTCCGCCAGGTTGACATGACAAATAGCTAAATGACTCTGCTGCTGCAATGGATGATAGAGGGTCCGTAGTACCAAAGCACTGGAGGCTGGTAGCTCGCTAATCTTTTTTTTTTGTTTCAACGGTTAAGGGTGACTAGACTAATGAATGCCTACCTTGACTAATCTGTTCTCCGGTTCGGTCGAAGGCAGACTATCCAAGTTAAGACTAGGATATTCATGAGGAATAAATCCCTCATGACTTAGCCTCTTCAAGGGATTGCCAAAATTCGAACTCAGAATGTATGAATTTATAACTCGTTTTTGTTACTAGTTAAGTTACCACTTGGGGTTATAGTGCGCTAATCTCGAAAGATTTCTAGTGCTTCTTAATCATTGTGCTAGTAAACGGAGAATTCTATGGTTCCCAAAGAAATCTCGATACCAACTTTTTTAGAATTGATCCTAAATTTTTAGAATCGATCACAAAAATCTCAAAAAATTGTAACTTTAACACTTAAAAATTGTAACCCGAACCCAAAAAATTGTAACGTGGATCCAGAAGAGTATTTTTTTTTAACGATTCTAACTTTTTTTGTTGTAACGAGAGCCCAAAAACTTGAATCTTAGTCCACAAAAATCGTAAACTTGGGTACCATAACTCTTTGGGACCCAAGTCAAATCCCACATTTATACATGATCACTGACGTGACGAACCAGCAATTACTTTATGCTTTATTTGCGTTTGTGACATTTTAAGGAACAACAAAAAAGAAAAAAGGTCAGAGAAATCAAAACCTTCTCGCCTATGGTGACTTGGATGGTAGAGGAATCGGAGGAAATGGTTGAAATAACTTGGTAAGTAATGGAAGAATCATTTGCTTGAGTGTCAAAGAAACCAACTTCTTGCCTAAGCACAGATTTTAGGTACTCCAATCTCAGTCGAGAAGTTTGTCTCTCTGCTGTTCTTGCCCAACACAGTCCTTCTGCAAAAATAATGGGCACCCAAAAACCACAAAAAAAAAAACATATTGAAATTCGAATGCTATTATAGAAGAGGGGGATAACGAGATTCAAACCCGTGACTTTAAGCTTCAACAATAAGAGCGGTGGTCATTAGTTCAACCGCTAACCCCTTTAAATCAGAATTGAAATTTGAGAAATTATGTATTGAATATATATGCAAGTGTTTTTGTACCGATAAATGCAGATAATCCAACTCCAATTGCAACATATAGCAACGTCAGTGCGTACTGCAAGGTAAAAAAAATCACAAACAACAATGTATATCAGTGATTCGTCAATCATTCAAACCAAAATCAACGATTAGAAATGAATTTTGGTACAATATCGAATTGGAAGTGTAGCATTATCTTTGTCCTTACCTTGTTCACAGAACGAGTAGAGATGGTGTCATTGAGATTTGCGTAGGCATTGATCACATCGCTAAGAATGAACATCATGAGAGGGAACCGCAACCCATCCCCAATGCTACCTAAAGTCCCCAAAAACATCAACAACTTGTCCACTCCGTCAGTATAACGAAACATGCCATTTGCACACACCATTTCCTATGCCCACTTTCAAAATGACTAATTAATTTCGAGAAATATTAGATGTACGTAATCTTATTATGATTGCAGAAAGACTATTTTCGCGTTCACTAGTTTCGAAGATTCAATAATCTTTATGGTATCTTCATCTATATGCACCTCGATTGCTTTTATAACATGTATTGATCGATTCCTTTAGACGGCTTCATTGTCTTTGGAATATGGAGTGATTTGTTGCACTTCTAAATTAGTCGGCAGCTGTTTTGTTAGAAGTGGTCATGCAATGGATGATGTTTTCCATAATTCCAAACTAGTATGCATTGGCAATTTTGGTCTAAATGGTAGTGCAGTAGAGATAAAGATGACTTATATACTTAACCGTTTTAAATTCGAAACTAAGCAAGTTTCTTAGGAGTTAGGATCAGATATTTATCCTCTATGAATTCTATAATTTTAATGTTAGGGGTGCAACTTGGGCGGGACAACTTGAATTCAACCCGAGCCCAACTCTAAAAAAATAGGGTTTTGGTTAAAATTTTAATACTTGAGTTGGACTTGGACAAAAAAACTTCAACCCGAATTAAATTTGAACAAGCTTTAGGTTGAGGCTTGGGGTTATTGGGTTCAACCTGAATATTAAAATCGCGTTGAATCCGAATATACATAAATATATAAATATATTTACTAAAGTTAGTATTTATTTTCACTCTTTAGAGTCTAGACTTTCACTTCACTTCAAGTCTTCATCCCTGCACCTCCATCACTCTCAGGTCCTTCTCTCTCTTACTTTCTCTCTCTCAATCATCACTCATCTAAGTCGTCTCAAACTTTTAGTTTCCTTCTATCAATCGTCACTCATCTGAGTCGTCTCAAACTCTCAGTCTCCCTCTTTCATTTGTCACTCCTCCTTCTCTATCACTTTTCATTTGCACCTCACCCTTCATCTCAGATCACTTGAAAAAATCAAATTTACACTTCAAAAAATCAACCCGAATTAAGTAACTCAAGTGTAACCTGATTTTTAACCTGAAATTAGCTCAAATTCAACTCGAGCCTAGGTGAGGCTTCAGGGCCTGGGTGGGTTGGGCAGGGGTTATCCCACATCGGATAACCTTAGGGTGTGTGTGTGAGTTATAAGGACTTATAACACTTCTGCTTTTAAGTAAAAGTATTGTAATGTTCTCTGGTAAAAAAAAAAAAACCCGAGCCCACTCGAATTAAACTCGGGTTGAGATAGAGGTAGGGTTAGAATTAGGGTTGAAGATTATATACTTATGATTGGGCTAGAGTTGACCTCTCAACCCACCCGAGTTGCACCCTTACTCAACATGGATAGTTTGTCTTTAACTGAATAAGAGAGAAAATTAGTCGATATGTACGTAAGTTGACCCAAATTCTTTTGATTGCAATACCAAAAAATAAACGTCTCAATCGTTTACTAATTCTTGAACATGAATTATGATAGAATTGGTCACGCAGTGGATGTTGGTTTCTATTAACTCCAAACTAGTGTTGATAAGTTTTGCCTACTTTCCATGGCTTACCATAGGTGTCCAGCCTCGTTCTATTACCTTGTTTCTAGTCTGGCAGAATATTCTTACGGCTATGGTCGCTTTCATTCTGTTCGAGAGAGAGAGAGTTGGCTTTATTGTTGTGATTATAGTGGTGACGAGTAGACTGATGAGTGAAAGAATGGATAAGATGAGGTTGGTTCGTTCCTTGATTGTCGATGTGTAGAAGAATATGAGGGTTAAAAATGTAATGTCATTAGGACTTAAAAAATTAATCAAATGATATGACATTAACGTGGTTCAATAGTATTATAAGGATTTAATTTGAAGAATGAGTAATTGCCCACCAGTCTAATGCCATTGAACTAACCTAAGGGTTGGGCCAGTTTGGCTCAGACTTTTCAGGCCCAAAGTTGTCATGGGTCGAACTACGTGCAATTTTATTGGTCAACGGACCGTGTTAGACCCGTAGCCTGCTCAGCAAGTCAACATTAACAAGCCCTAAACTGGCCAACCTTAATGGGCCTCAAATGAGCCCCACTTTGCATGACAATTGGACTAGTCGGTCTGGCTACCCAGCCTTAAAATATTAGTCCCTGTCCCACCAGCCGAGCTAAAGAGCTACCTGCAACCCTGACGTATGATGGGCTAGTCCGCGGGCCTTGAGGCCCATGGCCATCTTCCTTTTTTTTTGGTCAAACCATCCGGTATCCGGAGACCACATTAGGTCCCTACTAATCCGAATTCGAGCCGGATAGGACCTTTTCGGGTGGCAAAGCTCTCCCTCACAGGTTTTAAAGCTGCTGCGTTTCCAAAGGCTCGAAACCGAGACCTTTGGTTAAGCTAGCAGAGCCCCTTACCAACTCTGCTAAGCCCCGTGGGTACCCATGGCCATCTTCCAACTCCCAAGCTAAGATGGATGTTCCTCTCTGGCAGTTAAACACCCACTGGCTATTCCTATAACCAAGTCATTTCACAAGAGCTAAAAACCCAAAAGAAAAAGCTTCACATAAAGATATGATCATAGCAACAGTCATATATTATCATCTAGCTAAAGGCATTCATCAATCCAACACAATACAATGATTAATTTAATGATCAAACAAATCTTGTGAAGTAATAACCATGCTCATGGAGTTTGGGATTTGGCATTCATTCTATTTCTACCTATTTAAGCCAGTTTCCTTTTTTGATTTACAAACAAAAGAAAACTCAGACAACAACCTTTATATTTCCGAAACAGTCTATAGAATATGGGACACAAAATTTATGCACACAAGACAACAGCTGCATTTTCACCGCTAAGGAGAGCTGCTGTCTTGTAGCTTTACGAGGGAATGGTATGCTCCACCACGTCCCAATGATAGTAGCTCAGAATGTGACCCTTGCTCCACAACTTTCCCTTCCTTGATCACAGCAATGGAATCAGATTTCTGTATTGTGGATAGCCGGTGTGCCACCACAATACATGTTCGACCCACCATCATCTTTTCAAGGGCTTCTTGAACTAGGCTCTCTGATACACTATCAAGTGCACTGGTTGCTTCGTCTAACAGTAGGATTGAGGGGTTCTTCAGTATTGCACGAGCTAGTGCTATTCTTTGTTTTTGACCTCCTGATAGCTGAGTCCCTCTTTCACCACAATAAGTTTTGTATCCATCTTTCATTCCACTGAAATTATAAACCCCATGATTAGCTTAAAGTATTCAACAAGTCAAGTACTGTAAAAGGTATTTAATTTTGCTAACTTCATAATTGAGTTTGTACCTTATAAATTCGTGTGCGTTGGCAAGCCTTGCAGCCTTCCTTATCTCAGAGTCCTTAGCGTCCTCTTTCCCATAGGCTATGTTTTCATTGATAGTTCCTGCAAAGAGGGTGGGTTCCTGACTAACTAATGCAATATGTGACCTCAAGCTTCTCAATTTATAATCCTTTACGTCCCGCTCATCAATGTATATTGATCCTCTTATTGGTTCATAAAATCTTTCAATGAGCCCAATAATAGTAGATTTACCAGAACCACTCGGTCCCACCAGTGCTACTGTCGTTCCTGCTGCAATTTTAAGGCTTAGGCCCTTAAAGATCAACTGGTCGGGCCTTGATGGATAAGCAAAGAACACATTTTTCAGCTCTACACGGCCCCTAATATTTGTTCTTACAGCATCAACTCCCGATGGGTTTTCTGGATCGATCTCACTATTTCTATCGAAAATTGCAAACACTGAACGGACAGCATTGCTTCCTCTAGATAAATCTTTAGTCATGCTTCCTGCCTCAGCAATGGTATAAGCAGTAAATAGCAATACCAAAAATGCTTGAAAAAGTCGCTCTGGAGTTATTAACCCTTGTGATAATAGTTTGCCCCCATACCAATAAGCTAACGATGTAGAAGCAGCAGCCAAAAATTGGGAGCTAAACAGCCCACAACCTGCAAACCAAGATTGTCGAATGCTCTCCTTTCTCGGGCCTTCCAAGGTGGCCTTAAAGAGTCCCAATATTCGCTTCTGAGAAGAAAAGGCAGTTATAGTTCTATGGTTGATGACAGCTTCACTTGCTAATTGACTTCCTTCTTTTTGTGCTTTTTGAGATTTTTCAGACATACTCTTCATCAGAACACTCCTAGAATAAAAACTTCCAATAAGTAATGGTTGGGCTGCCATCATCACCAAGGTTAGCCTCCATGTAAGCACAAGTCCTAGTGCATAAGCAAAAGTAGCCCCAAAGAATGCTTGAGCAAGCAATGACATACGGTCCCCAACAAGGGAGCGAACCATGTTCGCTTCGGTTGATAACCGGGCACAAATGGCTGCACTTGTGTTCTCATCTTGGTCAAACCACCCAATCTCAAAAGTCATCATCTTTTCAAGCAGTTTCTCCCGTACTCTTCTGGTCAATTTTTCTCCCATTATTGAAAAATTGTAGTGTTGGATGAGAGACGTAAAGAAGCTAAATACTCCAAGGCCCATGAAAACGTACGAGTAGACTCTTGCATCAGATCTGATGGAGGATTTGTCTCTGTGGAAGTAAATTGATATAAGTGCTCCCACGCAGTAGGCATTTATTGGTTGAACTGCTCCGGAGCCTATAGCCCCTATGCATCCAAGCAAGGCTCTTCCCAACTCAGGGGCGTTCATTTTGAGCAAACGCCATTGGGACGGAGTGGGATAAGATGTCTGCTTAAAATCATCTTCGTCACTTTCATAAGATTCATCATAGGGGACAGAGTATGGAGCAGAGAAAGGTGCGCTCCTGGAAAATGCTGGGCTGAATGGATACAAAGCTGGTGTGCTTGGTGCACTTGACCTCACACTGAGTGGGCTTGGTGGAGCACTCATCTTATAATGATTTCTTTTATCGGCTTGATGATTGAAGTTACTTTCAACTTCATTTTGAGTCGTTGACTGTTGCAACCGCACCATTCGGAAGTATTCACCACCTTGCCTGCCATTCATTTGCATTAGTTCATCATGTGAACCTGATTCTACCACTCTTCCTGATTGAAGAACCACTATCAGATTAGCCATTCTAATTGTGGAGAGACGATGAGCTATGACAATTGTTGTCCTCCCTACAGATGCTTGATCGATCGCTTCCTGTACAATTCTTTCAGACTGTGCATCCAGAGCACTCGTAGCTTCATCAAGTAACAAGATTTTTGGGTCTCTTATTAAAGCCCTTGCTATAGCTATTCTTTGCTTTTGCCCTCCAGACAATTGAACTCCAAATTGCCCTACCTGGAGAATTCAAAGAAAGTAAAAATCTTACAATGAATAGCTATGATGGACATTGGAAAGAATATACAGTGTACACACATGCCTCTGCTTTTCCCCATTTTTCAATTAAGAAAATAGAAAAAGTTTAAAGCAGGACATTGTGATCATTTTGCTGGCAGTTAGGACTAGTTATTCCTTGACCCTTCTAAAAGTTACCTGCAGCATAGCACCAAAAATACAAATGTTATGGAGGCAGAAGTGGACTTACTTGCGTTTCGTATCCATCTGGTAACTCAGTAATGAAGTTATGTGCATTTGCAGCCTTTGCTGCTCTTTCTGCATCTTCCATTGATGCTCCCTCCTTCCCAAATAATATATTCTCTTTTATGGATGTTGCAAACAGGATTGGTTCTTGATTGACCAGACCCATTTGGGATCTCAACCATTTAAGATGAAGTTTGTTTATCTTGTATCCATCCAAGAGAATTTCACCTTCTATTGGGTCATAAAATCTTTGAAGTAATGATATTATCGTGGACTTGCCAGAACCACTGCCTCCAACAAGACCCACAGTCTTGCCAAATGGTACTCTAAGCTCTAAACCTTGCAAGATTGGGGTATCAATCCTTGATGGGTAACTAAAATAGATGCCTTTAAATTCAATTTCCCCTCTCACATATGATAAAGCCTTCCCCTTTTTATCTTCGGAGTCTATGGCAGGGAGCCGGTCAATCATCTCAGTCATACGAGTAGCAGCAGCCTTTGCCTCCGTGATGGCAGTAAGATTAGGGAGTGCTGTCAAAATATTTCTGCAAAAAAATGAAATAATGAGTTTTGAAACTGAATTAAGGTATGAATTATGTCATCGTCTTCTGCAGTTTATATAAAATTGAAGCACCAGATCTAAGCAGGAAAAACTCACAATCCTGCCATGAGGACATTAAATCCAGCTACAAAAATATGGCCACCTCTTTCTCCTTTTTTGGTAACCAGAAGTGACCCAACCCAAGCCTGAAAAGCCCAGCTAACATATATAACTCCCATGCTCCCCATCATCAATCCTCTTGCCAAACCTTGCTTTATTCCTAGTTCCATAGTATCTTGAAGTGCATGGCTGAACCTATCAAGGGTACGACGCTCTCCAACATAGGAATATACAGTTCTTATTGAAGAAATTGCTTGTTCTGCAATCCCACCAGCGATTCCATAGGATTCAATCATCTTCGTTACTACATTCATCATAAGTGTTCCAAATCCAAGGGCAGGGACAACGAACAGTAAAGTGAATGGGAGAGCAGCCAATGTGAGCCTCCATGACAGTACAAAGGCAAATATGAGGCAGAAGAAGAAGGATGACATGTAAGCAAGGCAGTCAGGTATCTACAATAAAAAAACAATTAGATTTCAATCCTTTCCAGAAGACAAAGAATAAGAAGAAGAAGAAGAACAAAATGTGTCCAATAAACAATTTAGTATCAATATAACCACTTGCTCCAGATTATCATCCACTCAACGTATGCTTTCACCCTCTGCAGCCCTCTGTTAGAAGCTAGCTATATCTCACCCTTCTCCACCTAGTTGACATGAGATATCACCACTTGACTTATCAGGAGGTAATTTTACCCCCCTTTTGCAAAAACACCAGATCAGAAACTAGTAGACTTCAGAGTTTTGTAAGGGGATATGAGGTTGCCTATATTATCTAGAGCAGGTTACTTTGCAAAATACAAATGAGATTTGTGATTTCTTTCCAAGGCTGTTATTGCACTCATACAGTCTAGTAGTGCACTAACCAGGAAAAGGTTTCCTGTGCTTCTTAATCATCATAACAGTAGTTTCTCATTATCTTCACATGTATATACGTGCTCACTCACATGAAGAACCAAGAAAATTCTTGTGCTTTCTTTTGAGATTTTAAGGAGCAATAAAAAGAATAAGGTCAGGGGAATCAAAACCTTCTCGCCTATGGTGACTTGGATCGTACTGGAATCAGAGGAAATTGTTGAAACAACTTGGTAAGTAGTGGAAGAATCGGCTGACTGGGTGTCAAAGAAACCAACTTCTTGCCTAAGTACAGATTTCAGGTACTCCAATCTCATTCGAGAAGTCTGCCTCTCGGCTGTTCTTGCCCAACACAATCCTTCTGCAAAAATGCACAAAAGAAGATACTCATGTTCTGATCCGTCATTGGTTAGAACAAAAATTAATTTTGAGAAAGGTTATACTCAAGATATGTAAGTATTTTATACCGACAAATGCAGATGATCCAACTCCAATTGCAACGTATAGCAGCCTCAGTGCATACTGCAAAGCAAAATATTTACAACACAATGCATGTTAATTGACTGCACATATAGAAGTCCATCAATGAAGTTTAGGATTTTTATCAAATATTTTAGCTCTGCCACACTTGGTTCAAATATTAACAAATATTTCACTAGTAGTGTCTCTCATTCTCTCTGAGTCTATGTTATACCCTCATGTGATAAATATTGCCCAAAACAACCTCCCAATTGGGGTTTAAAATAAGCTTTTAACATTAGCAGGAAATATTTTGTAACAGATGCTCAAGATTTTGAGGCTCGTTCACCATAAATTTAAACATTTGAGATGGATCCAAATCCTTTCTTGTACACTTTCTCAAAATTTTTCTCAATGGGAGATCGTCCACTAGGTACTGATGCCAATTTGTGATACATAGTGGGTCTCACTTGAATTTACGGTAGATGATCTATCTCGAAAAAAATGATAAAAAATACACTATATAGGACCTAAATACATGTGAGAAAAGCATTGAAAGGGGTTACATAAGTAGAAGTGCTTTTGCATTCAATTAATATCATCTAAGAAGCGAAGTAACTAAAAAGATGACACCAATGAATAAGAGACTTCATTATGCGTACTGAAAGATAAGAGAGAACTGGGTATATGTCCTTACCTTGTTCACAGAACTAGTGGATACTTTGTCATTGAGGTTTCCAAAGTTGTTGATCACATTGCTGAGAACAAACATCATGAGAGGGATCTGCAAACCATCCCCAATGCTGCCTAAAGTACCAAAAAACATCAACAGTTTGTCCACTGTGTCAGCATATCGAAACATGCCATCTTTGTTCGCCATTTCCTGTGATCCCTTCAACAACGATGAACTATTTCCGAAGCCCAGTGCACAAGTTTCTCGATGTTGTGGGATCTTAGAAGGATTAAATGTAAGCAACCTTCTGTTGCGTGAAAAGAGATCGTTTCTAGAACCAAAATTTTTGCTACTTCGTCATTTATATGCTACTCCAGTGCTTTTATAAATGCATTGATCAATTCAGTTTGATAGCTCCGTTGCAAGCTGCCATCGGCCCATCGCTTGATATCAAGGCCATATGGAGTGATCTATTGCAATTTTAAAATTAGCCGGCAGGTGTTGTTAGAGTTGGTAATGCAGTGGTTGTTGTTTTCAATAGTTCCAAACTAGTATTGATGAGTATGATTCCTCTACAGTACATTGTTTACTGTTTCTTAGAAACACAAGAATAATTGTCTACACAACATTGCTGTTCTATCCTCGTTTCATTTAATTGTTTCTAGTCAGAAAAAGAAGAACATTCATTCGGCCATAGATACGAGTCAGCCGAACGATGATGTCCTCGCTGCCTAATCGGGTGGCCCGAGGTTCAAAATCTCAAATTCCCACAAACTGCTTAGCGACTTCCAAAGACTAACATCGATGTATGTGAAAAAAATTGATACAGCTATTGCATATGTAACATTGTTTATGTCCTAATTCTATGTAAAGGGCCAAAAAGAATCAAGCAAGGGAGTTATATAAAGTGATACAAAGAATCTCTCTTTCACATCAAATTGTTAATAGAATAAAAGGGGTTACCTGTCTTTATTGTTAATCTCTTTATCCATTGTTTTCATCTCCCTGTGCTTTGACACAGCAAGTTTTATCTTCCTGTCTGTACTATTTGGGAAACTTGTACCAAGTGTCAAGAAAAAGATCTCAATGACATTGACCAGCCGAACCCACATACACCCTTTTTCATTTAGCTTCTTCTACCATAGCATTTGGAGCAGATAAATAATAATAATAATAGTAATGATCTTTATCATTGATTGGTCTGGTTGGTTTGAAGTAGAGGCACGCAACTGCAGCCAGATGAATCACTAACGTGGTGGTAAGAACCACCATTAAACATTAGATGTTGGTATTGATTCAATGATTCCTATAAAATCACATCATTATGTCAGTAAATTAAGTTAGTTTTTTAGGTTTCACAAGTATCTTCATCGCCGGTGTTACCAACTAATAATCTATAAACAAATACAATAAATAAACTCCACCACTAATTCTATAATAGTTATTTAATGTAAAAATTATTAATAAGTATAAATTTAGTGAGATTTACTAATTCTATATATTTATACATAATTGATTTATGAGACCGATGATGATGTAATATCATTATCACTTTTAATATTTTTTTTAAGAATAAAATCCGTAATTGGTCCTTGAATTTTGTTTTTTTTTTTAAATTAGTCTCTTAATTATTAATTTTATTTTAATTAAGTCATTTTTTCTATTTTCACTAAATCAATGCTGAAATTGATTAGATTAGGTTATTCTTCGATTAAAATTGATAAAATAACTTAATTAAGATAAAATTGACAATTAAGTGACTAAATTAAAATAATTGAAAGTTTAATGATCAAATTGAACTTTCAATTATTGTTCAGGAACTAATTATAATTTTTATTTTTTCGACAAGAAGGTAGGGAGGCGGATGATTGGTTTATTTTGAACTTTTCTTTTTCTTTTTCTTTTTCTTTTTAGTTATTTTTTTCTTTTGTGTTTTTTGCTAAAATTTTACCAAGATAAGCTTGAAAAACAACCCAATGGTTTTAGATTTTAGACACTGACAGAGACGTAGCTTGGTATATTCATTATATTGCTTGTCTCACATTCGAATGATTGTTATCTGCTGAAAATAACTACAAACTACTCACACTATTACACTAATTACATAGAAGTCTCCTGATTTTTCAATAACAAGATAAAAACCTTTAACATTTGTATTTACGCCCCCCCCCCAAAAAAAAACTTATCTATTATTATATTGATGCCCCTAAAATTTAATAATCTATCTAATATTAAAACTAAGAAGTTTAATTATCAATTTATAAAAATAAAATAATAGTCAAGATTGATTCAATTTTTATCTATTTTATTTATTCAAAAAAAATTCCGGTTAAAATACATCAACTCAATGAACACATTTCCTTATGTCAAATAACCGTACTAATCAACACCTACCTCTATGTTCTTTCTCTTCTACCTCTTTCTTATTTTGTCTCTGTTTATTTTAATTTTAAATTGTATAATTAAAAAAATATATTATTTAAAATATAAATATTGCATGATCAATACTCGATTTTTGTAATTATAGTGTCTTTAGATACGGAATTAATGCTAGCTATATAATAATCCTTTTAGACTATTATAATATAACATGAATACCTTTCTGAGATTATATACCCACATCGTCTGCATTATTTTCTAATTTCAATTAAAATTCACACATTTTTTGAGGTTAAAAAATCATTATTAAAAAAATTTCCTTTCCTAACCAATTTCAAGAATGATAAAAGTCTGATTAATGGGATTAAGTAGAACCCTAGAATTAGACCCCAGTCACTCCAAAACCACAACTCTACAACCTTCTTCCCAAGTCCCAAGCCAACTGAAGTCTGAGGAAGATGGCCCATCACTTTCATTATTAGGGTGTCAATTTTATACAAACACAACTATGACATGAACCAAACACGACTCGACTCCTGTAAAAATAACATAATTAATTGACAAAAATAGTAAACAAATCGAGCAATAGTAGACTCAAATTGTGTCTAACCTCAATTTCAGGAACAAGAAACATTCATGAGAAGATCTCTGCTTGTACAAACCAAGAAGCAACTGTGAACGACGGGTATTGAACCCGCGCGTGGTGGATTCACAATCCACTGCCTTGATCCACTTGGCTACATATTCCCTACCCCGCACAGGTTTTAATCTGTATGTACGATCAGATCCTTTCGGAACTCCCATATGCAACAATTAATCAGCTCTATGAAATGAACCACCCCAAAATTTCCAAATGAATTATGAAGATCATCTACCATTGCTACTCAAACTGCAGTAAAGAGCCTGCTATTGAGAAACTTGACGAAGTCTCGCCACAAAAACATACATCTTTTTATACTTTATGATGATTAAATGTAACTGTTTGGATACAAAACTTCCACTCAGGCATATGATTGCTTCTCACATATGCCTGATGACCGATATATACACTCAACATGTATTTGTATGTATTGAATATTTACAGAAACAATGGCCAAACTATATGTTTGGGATCCTTTCTATCCCAATATCATACACCAGAGAAGAAGAAAACCATTAAATTTGAGTCCGCAATTGCTTCAATAACCTCTGCACATTCTCAAGTTTCTGAGTGAGTTGCCTAATATTATCCAGGTGGTGTGCGGAAGATTCTGAACTACCTAATTCAGCAGTGAGAGCTGCGCACTTGGCCCGTGATTCCAACACCACCTCTTCAAGTGAAGCCACAGTCGATTCACAACGTAAATGGTGCTTCTCACCATTCACATCAGAGTATGCACCAAGCCCAATACTGCAACAACTACTATCCCTACTAATCCTTTCTGGGGTGAAAATTTTGTCAAAGCCCTCACTTCCTGCAAGTCATAAATTCACATAAATTTCGAATAATCCACCAAGTAAACTAACATTGGATAACCTTAAGCGGATAAAAAAGCAAGGCTATAAGAAACACAGTCACAAGAGGCTAATCGAGATCAATAAATTTGATCTTCAATTGCATTGGAGACCTCTTATAGTTCATTAAGAAGAAAATGATATTAACCAACACTAGAATTCCGATTCAGACTCTACTTATCTAAAGTCAGCCTACAGTTTCAAATGTATAACTTTTTTTATGGGCACTCAAATCCATGACATTTGACTCCCCATGGCCCCCACACACTTCCATTTTAAGGTGTTGTATGCAAGTCTACAAAATTAAAGGATAACAAAGTTTTTAGATCCAATCATCATTGTTGACAAGACTTAAGATGTTGAATATACCAAGGTTGCTTAGTTGATTTATCGCCGCTTGGCCAACAGAACCTTCCAGCTTAAGCACCCGCAGAACTCCAGCAGCTATTCGACCCATCGAGTTAACTTCAGACTTGCACAAAAGGGCAAGGTGTTGCAGCTCATCCTTTGTCACAACAACCTCAATCTGCAGAGAAAATATCATTGCAACATGCCATTTTACTGACAACAGAAGATACTTAAATACTCAACTAGTTAAATTGTGTTACCGGCTGTTTCACGGAGAATTTTAAATTTTCAACCACCCACTTGACCATGAATTCATCGTCGTCATCCTCTGAAATCACAATATCAACTTCAAGATTTATCCCACCACATGTCGCAATATCTGATTTGAGCCCTTTTGCAGGTATGTCATCTAGCAGGAGGCTCTTTCGGGCCTTGGGCTTTAAGATCTGTAGGCCTTCCACACCAACCTGCGAGCACTCTTACACAATCATACTTGTACACACTCCCGATTAATTAACAACCAATGACTACCAATAAATCCAAATGGAAACAAAATGAAGGTTACAAATTAACAGAATACCCAAATCTAAGGCACCGGAGAACACCAAAACGCCCCAAGTAATATATCGAACTTATATCCACCCAGATGCTACCACTTGGCACAGGACCAAACCAAACCACAATCGCTAACTTTGATTTAAGTTGTGAGTATAATCAGCGGACAATGTGGCATGGTCCAATAATTTTTCAAAAATTTTATATGCAAGCTCATCTTAAACTTTCCTCATTTCTAAATATGGTCATGGTTTATAACACAATCTATTTTTACTCTGATTTGGATCTCATCGTTCCGCCACCAAATTTATTCTTGTTGTTCCACACCATTACTTTTTGTTCTTGTTGAATCTCTTTGGACATTCTTTCAACATATTCTACCACCATATCCTGCATTAAACTAGTGCCATTTTCTGAATTACATTTCACATTTTGGCATTATCCTTAAGTTTCAGATTTGGTCTTTTTTTTCAAACACCATCATCTAGTTATTTGATTTTAAGTCTCTATGTATTTATTCTTGAAGGTTTACAAATGCATTCATCTAATACCATTATTCTATGTTGCTCTCCCCTAGTAACTTTATAGCACTTTACATGGTAGACCATCATCCACCTTTTCTGTTACGAAAAAATCTATTTGACGAGGATTTAATCCACTTTAAATGTTGATCAATGTCCATATTTCTTTCAAAATATGTGCTTGTTATCATGAGATTATATGCCACCACAAAATCTAAGATAGACTTCTTGGTATCATTTTGATCTCCAAACTCATGTTCACCATTGACAAATCTCATACCTCTCTGCTTTGTTACTAACTTCCTATATAAGCACTAAAGTCTTCTCCTATGTATACTCTCTTCTATAAGTATTCCTGTATGACCAAAAGATTGAGTTTTAGATGCATTCATCTAATCATACTTGGGACACATAAGCACTAAAAATATGTCTAATTTTATTACAAGTTTGATTAAGATTATTCTCTCTCTTTTCTAATGGTTGTTACTCCTTATTTAATGTTCTCGAATATTCACTATTATCATTCCAAACTTCATTTCTATGTTTATTCTATCCATTATAGTAGGAATTATGACCTTTGTTTTCTATTTCCATGGTTGTTTTCTAATTCTACCCACTTAGTTTCCTAAGAGTTTGCTAATTGACTCTTTTCTAATCACAGTTTCAACTAACTCCATTAATTTACATGTTAGTGTTCTCACTTCTTATATTTCAAGTCACTAATCTAATGTAAGCACCCTAGAGTAGCTAATTTACCAATGCTAGTCCACAATGGCATAAGAACACTTGCCCACTTTTCATAATCGTTGGACACCAATGCTGCACTCCTTGCTTATTTCTGAAACAATCGTTTCATACAATTATTGTGTCCCTTGTTCTTATACAATTGCCCAAAAACGCCCACTCCCACAATACCCCACCCCAACTCAAATTAAAAAAAAAAACACCAAGAAAAATCTTCAAAATAAGCATCCTAGAAATGCAACTTAGTATCCTACAATATCTCATAGGCCATATGTTATCCTGGTAAAATGGTCTGCATGCGTGGCATTAATATATTTAGATGCTACTTTAGTCATGTTAGCTAAATATCCCTAAAATTTATTAAAAAAACCTTCATAAAATAAAACAATATCTGCATCTATTTTCCACCAATAGTACTTCAATTCGATGTCTATTTCACATATAAACCTATAATCAATATCACAAAGAAGAAGAGGTGATCAATTTCTCACTATGACCACTTCAATGGGAGATTTTTGTGTTCCATCTGATCTTCCATTGCCATTCATCATGTGCTTTGGGCTGCTTTTCGCTTTCACTAGCAAACTGCAAAAAGTTGTGTGCCAGCACCTCTCTTCTCTGTCAGAATATTCATAATTGCAGGACCTCCAGCTTTCTGTCATCTCCTGTTCACCTTCGAGTGCAAATAACCAATTTTTCAATTCTATTGATACGTCAACATCATCAGGTGTACCCAACTGCAAGAAACCACCGTCTTTCTTATCTGCTGAGCTTTCATCTGGGAGGAAAAGAAAGAGAATGAAGGTACCAAAAGAAATATATAAATAAAGGTGCATGATAAAAGATAACTATGAAGCTGCTAGAATATATAAGATAGAACACATAAAAACAAGCCTTGGTAGGTATGAAAGGTTTAGTGTTCATACTCTCTTGGAGCTCATCCACAATTGCAGGTGAAGCTTTAAAGAGTTTTGCCAAAGGCCCTGCAGATAAATGCTCTAACCCTTTAGAAAGCCCCTCCCCAGGACCACCATCCGGCCCAAGAATTCCAAATCGATGCAGCAGAGCTTCAGCATAATTCATGCCTCCCCCAAGACGTACACCAGCAATGCAGGCTGACACACTCAAACTATGACACTCCATATCCTCAGCACTGTATGGAATCACATGCACCATACTTATGTCCAAAAACGGAAACGAGACAGAAAGGGTATCTGATTGGTGGTTTCTTTTGTTTTGCACCCAAAAGACTGATCTCAGTTGAGGGTATTCGTTCCCAGCCAGAAGACCATTTTCAACAGAAATCGGCACCATACCATTCTCTGTTACTAAGTTGGCATTGTCGTCAGCACAGTCCACCTCAACGCTCTCCCACCGCAAACTGGATGAAATAGCTATTGCACCACCTAAGGTTCTATGAGCAACTTTGACGAACAAATCTTCTCCAACAAACTGAACTAGAGGCATCCCCTGTAAGTCCATGGAGGAAGGTTCAAGAAACCTTAGCTGGAGGTCCATCACTGCTAAGGTCACAGCAGTATCACCAGGAACCTTTTCAATCAGTTTTTCTCCCATAGATTCATCTCTTGTTTTCTTTGATCGCCTATCTTTTCCAACTACGGCTATCTTTTCACTCACAATGCCAAGATAAACATAGAGATCCAGCACAAAAAACAACTGTTCAACAGAAGTGTTAGACAAATATTGTTGACAAGCAACTCCAACTCTAACAACACCACCTGGAGGAGGAACATCAATTAATGGGCTCCCATCTGCAGTTGCCATTGCCACCTCCATACGGACACCGGTCAGTTCAACACATCTCCACAAACCTGAAGACCTGATAAGAGAACTATGCACTTCAGTTGAGTCCTTACAGGTTTCCAGGGACAAACTAATGAGAGAAGCTCCAAGTGTCCATTTCTTCTGGCTGGCATCAACTGGTTGACCGTCCCACAGACAGAAGCATGCAGGATCCTTCTCAAGGTTCAGTAGACTTAGTCTTAGGAAAGGTGATTCTGAAAAGAACAAGTCCTTAATATGAAGTCTTGCTCCAGAAAAGGAACTCTGAAAATTAATATTGCCACAGCCAAGAGGATAGCTTGGCTTTTCCATGTCCAGTGGAACAGTAATATCTAATCCTTTGAGATTAAATACGTGAGAGTTTACTGAAAAATCCGGCAAAATATCACCAGGATTTACTACGATTCCATCAGATAAGAAGGAAGATATCCTCAGGCATGATTCTTCCTGAAGATAAATCTGAGCAAGGAGTAGGAGAAGGTCTTTAAGCCAAAGCAGTCAAACAACTAATAAATCTCACAGCTTCTTTAATTGAAATAACAGTGTGATACCATAAGAGGCTGACAGTCAATGACCGTTTGTGAAGCAAAAGATGGTGGAGCAGGCGAGGGTTTAAACTGAAAAGAATGGAGGCATATTACAGGAACACCCTCATTTGATTTCCACTGCTGGTCTCCAAGCGGGTATATTGGAGGACAGAAGTTCTCACCTGTTCAGAACACAAAAAGAAGACATAAATTGCCATTGAAGAAGAATAACACCACACCAGATCAATACCAGTAAATGGATCTAATTTCCTCCAGACTACATAGGGGAACTACTCATACCAAAGTCTGGAATATGAAGAGACTCTACGGTAGCAGCCTGCATTGATGGTTGCACTAAGGTGCACGGAGGGCGTGAAAAAGTATCACTGCATTATGACCATTAATGCATAAATTAGAGATAGAAATCAATTATACAATAACATGAACCAGAAACAAATACAATAAGGATCTCACTATATGGGAGTAATGCCAGACAAATCTATTTCTAATACTTTCTCCTCAGTCACGGAATTATACAGTATCTGCTTTCAAATTCCAACTATTAAAGAGAAAACATTGCTTTCAAACAAGAAATAAATGAGCCAGCTCAAGTGGTATTATGGTCCTAATCTTGTTATCTGTAAACATATGGTCCTGTCACAGTAAGCTTCACTGGTAGAAGCAGTGGAAGTTTTCTTTCCAATGGAATAAGATTTCAAAACTAAGATGTTTAACCAACTAGCTGTATTCGAGTCTTTCATTGATTTTGAGGGAATCTGAATTCTAACATCAAAAGACATGCTTTGTTATGCAATAATATTTTGTTCTTACGTAGGAAATACTTACTATGTAAGATTTGTTCCAAATAATGCATGATGTTCCAAACAGACATGTAAGATTTGTTCCAAATAATACAGCTATAAACAACCAGCATACTGCATACCCCACTAATATACACAGCAGCTAGGCTGGGCACACCCAGCCCAAAACCCCATGAAGAAAGGAAATTCCAACAAACTAGATAGCAGATTTTCTGGAGGAGCAGCATCTGCATTTCCACAGCTCCCTAAGAAAATCTTCCTTTCACTACGTTTCAATACTAGGTTAACGATTCAAATTGAAAATCACTGGTATATATGGTCAAAGGTCCATTGACACAGCAACAGAACATTACAGCCCCCTTCAGACCAATAGACATTTCTTCTGGGCTTCCAAACACTTCAGTTTCAAGATTTTTGGTTCAGATTGTGATAAATTTCATATAAGAGCGCTTTGGCATCCAAAAACAAATCAGATATCTAAAAGCACAACTCTAAATTATGAACAGGGTTTCATGTTCTTGAATTAATAAATATGTGGGAAAAATGTGAAATTAACATCTAAAAGTGGATTTAATTTAACAAAGCATCTAGCACGAATAGATAAGTTGGACAACACAATTCTTAAACACCATCAATATAGCGGTCTGCAACGGTAACAGAACCCACAGATGCCATTACATAAAGGCGATATATATCACAATCCTTAAGTTCTGTATGATTGAATGCCTAATGCTCAGGTCAATTGGTAAGAGTAAACAAAATAAGCTATTAGTAAGAACTCATAAGCTAATGATGGAATGATGTTTGGAAACCAAACCAGACCACATAAGGGCTTGCTCAACTGTTTTGGGTAGGCTACATGAATCCATTTGCTTCAGCTATGTTATAGACCAAAATGTTCATATATTGTTGTTGGACAATATATAAAATATTCCACAAGATTAGAGCCAAGGTGTTGAAACAGAACCAATCAATATTCTCTCAGAACATGGATGGGCAGACTTATTCACTTGCACGGTTGCACCAAATCTATTCAATTGTGTAAATGCAATGCGTATATCAAAAAATGTGGAAATACAACAGACCTTAATAATAGGCCACCAGTCATAACCCGAGTTAAATATTTGGCATTTTCTCCGTCAGAAACACTAGCCTGCAAGAAAGTAAAGATAATATGTCATGTTGAACCCTTAAGACTGCGCTAAAAATCTACAAGTTATGCAAAAATACTATCTCATTGCATAAAAGATTAAAAAATTTCTGTGGAAGGTACATAAAAAGTTACCCGAGAAAGGAAAAGTGACTGCATTAAAAATTCAAGCTGGAACTCTGCAAGTGAAATTGACATTCTTAGTAAAAACTTCAGTCAAATAAATATGTGGCCTGCAAACAAATTTTATACACCACTCGCCTATCAGAAAAAATATGTACCACAATATACAATTGGGAATCTTTTCAGTCTGGGGAAAAGACAATGAAATACCTCAGAGAGAAATTCACATAATAAAAAATTGCAAAAAGAAAGGCATTTCAAGGAGGAGGAAAAACTTACCACTATCCTTAATGCGAAGAAATATGTGATCCACAACAATAGAAACTAGAGAACGTCCAGCTGCTTCTGACGAATGCTGCTAGAGAGATAGAACATGTTATAAATTGGGAGTCAGTTATAAATTGTTTATAGCTACGCAGCATGATAGTTGTTCACAGTAGTAAAACTGAACAGTAAAAGTAACAATAAGGGCAACGTAAAACCTGTTGAGCATTTGGATTCACATCTCCTCTATTAAGACAAACATATAACCCCGTCAAAAAGCGGAGAAGAGCTCGTAATCCTGGTCACCTAATGGCACTTTATTAGCATGCTATCCAAAACTTGTAACAGTGGATACACAACAATGTGAAGAAGACATATAATCTTTCACTTGCCAGGTTCACTTAAAGCAGGACAAATGGCTTCTGTAATATGTAGCTGAACCTCAAGCCCCAGTGGATTATTTAGATCTGTCCTCTGTATAGTGATCTGATCATAATGACAAACTCAAGAGTTACTGAACAATGGGTGCATCTATACACAATGTTCTCTAGTGAAATGCAAATTTCAATTCTCAAGTGTTTTAATTTGCATTACATAAGCCTCTCCCGATATTCCTTCAATGAACCGCTCCCCACCAAAGAATACTCTCTTGGCACCATCATCATCCTTCCTATTAGATCCGTCCAGAGAGCTTGCAAAATGAGCCTCCGTGAACATATCAGGATGAGGCAGGAGGTCAATAGATAAATATTCCCATTCAAGTTTCTGGTGAGTCAAGAGTTGGGGAAAAAAAGGAAACATCATTTCCAGCTGATATTGATATGAACAGTACACTTTCTAAAATAGAGAATAACAAAAAACTAAAAAGACCTAGTTAATAAAGATATCTGCTCATGAGGCAGTTAAAACAGTATCTGGGGAAACTTCCCACCCCAAAACCAAACACAAGCACCAAGAAGAAAACTTGATGAGTAAGCCCGCATAATTACTTTGAAGACATAAATGAATTTCTTGTTACTCGAGAAGTCCCTCGCTTCCTTAAGATTTACCACCTGCACCAGTAGACTATTTGACTAAGCAACTGTTTATCACATGAAAGCAGCAAAAGGCACAACCATACAACAAATTTCAGAACACAACCTGCCAATTTTCATTTGTGGTATAGAGCAAAAGGTTTCGAATAGTGATGGATGCAATAGGTGATGCCCTGGTGAATGGGGGAAAAAGATGAGCAAGGAGTGTAAATAAGAACCAAAACTTAGCAGTTTGAAGATATCAGTATACTATTTATTTTTCGATTTTTAGTTCAAACTGAATATTGAGGGGTCGCTTTGCCATGGACAAGTGCATGTAATTAGGTCCGAGTATTAAAATGGTTGAGGTGATGAGAAATTACCATGTTGCTCCACCTTGGCGTCGAGCACCCCCATGAGTCTCAAGCAGAAGATTAACAGTGCGAACTTCTACTGTCATTCCATCTGCAATCTGAAAGTATAAAAGGTCCACATTATAGTCCAGGTTAACATGTGGCTTCCCAAAGTCCACATAAAGCAAAATTGAGTTGGGCTGGCAACTTACATACAGCCATCACCCATACCTACATGCACATGGATCCTGAAAATTTTTTGAGTACGAGAAGACAGTAAGGGGAGATGAGACTAGATGGAAACAAAATTTACGTAACTTCATGCTTATACAATGAATGTAACTTTTGTCAAGTTGAAGTTACAGAGCCAAAATTGTTCCTGGCATTAAATATTACAGTGGGACACTGCTAAACACATAAATGCACCTTAAAACAAAGATGATATCCTATCACAAAAAAGTATCTATCTTCCCAAAAAATAGAAAAAACATGCTTTACAATGGTTGAGATCAACACTACATATTTTTAGGTTATGTTTCCAGTGAAATACAAACCATTCCGGCATAAAGGGAAATGAACTTTTTTTGATCCTATATGGGAAGAAAAGGAAGATTGATGCCTTTCAAAGTCTCAGTTTCCACATGATTACTTGATCTATTCAAATGAAGCACCCATCTGGAGCATTTTTTGTTTCTCATCATTTTCTTTTTTTTTTTGAGCTGATAGGATATGTGAAGCACACAATAATGAACCATGCCGACCCAAGAAATGGGGGACAAAGAAAAGAAAAGGAAGGAAAAAAAAAAGTCTATTCATTTGCCAACTACCAGCTGCTCAGACGGGAGTGAGAGAGCATTTAAAAATCCCAAGAACTTGACATTGTTGTCCATTGCATAAGCTTATTAGATGTAGCATTACAAGCTTATGCTTTTTCACATGGTTTCTACATGCAGAGGCTCTAAGGACTTATTCAGAAACCTAAAAGTAGAGTGCTTTGAAACTTAATATTCATTAGATCTCAAGTATTTTTACTTTGGCATTCCCTTGTTCTTTTCGTGGATCTTTAAGTTCAAGTTAGTATTATTTTCTTGTTCTGTTGCACCTTTAGCATCATCATTAACAAGTTTGCAATTGCTAGAGTCAGGCCCCTTGAAGCAAAAATCCTTCCAAATTCCATAATAATCATATTACATGCAACAGCAAGCTTAACTGTATTCTACCTTTAGCTGTCTTCATTCAACAACATTTGTTTGTCTTTCTTTTTTACTTTCTTTTTTGTTGTGGTGGGGAAGAACAGAACCTTAGTCAAATATCACACATTGGCTTGTTGGTTTCTATTGGTAAGATTGGAAAACTGATGCTTCCAGCTAGACGAAACAATACATTGTTTTCCTATTTTCAAGGGTGACCAATATATTTACTTACATGCCCTGTTACCTTTGCTTCTTTTTTTTCTCACCCAGTTACAAAATTGGTGGCAGGAAGACATAACTAGTACAAGGTCTGAATTACATGATGTTGTACAGCAAACAATACTCCCAACTATACTAAAGCAGGAAATACCTGCAATCTGAAATTTCAGAAAGGGACTAACCTTGTCAGCAAATCCATATCCATATCCACTGCCCTTTGCAATGCTGGCAGACGACTGTGCACTGCAAACAGGATAAGAAAACAAAAGAGAAAAACATTAAACCATAACTATAAGCTGAACAAAATTAATTCTATCTTAGTTGGCATCAAGCTCAGATGAGCCAAACTACCTGGTTGAGCTCCTACTTCCATCCAAATCATCATTCTCCTCAAGAACCAAATCAAGTCTATCGATTTGAACAATGATTGGCTCTATTTGTACATTACTCACAGAAGGAAGCTTCAAAATTGCACCATTCAAAATCAGTTAGAAAACAGCAAGTTAATTAGTACGCATTATTTACTAATACGGGACAGTATTGGGAACACATCTAACAAACTCATATTTTGTTTGGTTGCTGAGAAACAATGAGGTTGGAAATTACACAAAAACTTTAAATCTCAGATATATCAGTTGTAGGAAATTTGAAAACAACTACTTCCATTACAAGATTCTTATAATCCAACACTAAGCTTCCTTCAATTTTCCCAAAACCAAACAGAGTATAATTGCAGCGGTGAACAGTGAAACTCAATATCAATATCCAAAAAGTAACAACAAAATTTCAAACTACCAACCGTAATTTCTAATTTTCCGACTTTCGCCGTCGTCACATTGATTGCCGGAGGCAAACCAAGGCTCGCATGCAAAGCATCTCCATTTATGTCTACAACAAATAACAATTGAAACCACACCAAATTCCCAGTCAAATTTATATAATTTCTCTAATGAATTAGCTGATTTAGCGCAATTGGAGAAAAATTAACCTAAATTAGAAAGCTGAGCGGTACGGCCCTGCAATTTGAACTGATCTCTGGAAAATGATTTCATCCAGTACTTGAGAGTGTACTCTAAGGCTCGTGCTATTATCGACTCCATTTTCGGCTTATCACTTTCCGGAAAGATTCACGGGCAGTAGAAACTTCTAGATCTGGCGGAAAATTAAAAACAGTAGGATTTCACCAGCGGTGGCTGTGTCACCGTAATATCATAAACCACCGGATCGAAAACGGTGGTGGCGGTGGGCTTTTGTAAGAGTTCAGATGATAACTGCGGAGCAGAGGAACATTGGTGTGTATGAGTTGTTTCGCACATGCCAAGCTGAAGGCGAAGGTGGGGGATTTTACTCGTGTGGTACGTGTCGTTAATTCCGTGGGGCCCAGTCATGAAACTTTCGGTGAGGCGCGACGTATGACCGTAGATCTCATTGATCTTTTATGAGAATGTTGTATGGGCCCCACGGATATTGAGAGTAAGTGATTAAATTGGATAATGATTGGAAAGTAATGAGCTGGAGAGGATTGTGGCCTGG
>CM042197.1:2888728-2917468 GCA_023539305.1 Ilex asprella
GATACAAACACAAAATTTTCATTACCCACACCAATTATAGATCAAGAATTAGAGAGAGAGAGAAAGAGAGGAAGAAACGGAGATTTAGAAGTTAGAACACAATTTCTAATTCAAAGCTAATCCTTCATTAGGAGCTTGATTGAAGCTTCTATTAGTTATGGTTGATCATCCTTGTAGTTTTATTAGAGTTTCTTCAACTATTCATCAGAGAGCGAGAAAGGGAGAACTCAAGCTTGATTGTTCATTGAGGTCTCGAAAAATCAAGTCTTGCATCAACCATGTTGGATAAGGTTAATCAAGCCTAACATCAACTGTGTTGTGTGTGTGCCAAAGTTTAAGAAAGGGATGAATCACATATGTATGTTGGTTAGAAAGAGAGAGCTATGTTGGGTCGAATGAGTTGAATTAAAGAGAGAAGGAAAAAGGTAAATAAAAGACAAGACTTATTTTTTGTGGCAAGGGACAAGACTTGTGCTTAGTTTTTTTTTTTAAGTGGACTTATATTTGGTTTCATGGATTATTATACAATACAAAAAATATATCTCGTAGATCAAAATACAATGAATGATAAATCTTAAAGGACTATAGATGCAATTTATACTATATTTTATAAATTTTTTATTTTTTAATTACATAATAGATTCGACTTGTTGACCCAACTGTTGAACCAGTGAATCATTGACCCGATCTTTTTATCGGTCTGATAACCAGTCCGATTATGATAACACTGCTTTGTACCTTAAAAAAATGTTAAATTTTTTAATTTGCATCCTTCAACATTTTGCTCGCATTATACTTTTAATATCATAAAATAATTACAATATAACCGTCAAACTATTTTCTATTATTGTTTTTGCTAAACTCAAATATATAACGTGTATGTGTATAAAAATATGACTCAATCCGTTAACACAACAAACATACGATACAAAATTATATATTTTGAATTTTTCTTAAGTCACTCAATTTATAAATGAGTGGATTCGACACAGTATGATTAATAAAATGAATCGGATATAGATAAAGTCAATTAAAAAATATATATGACATAATTTATTTATATATTGATTATACACGATGTGAACTTAATATAATAAAATTCGTTAAATAATAATTAATAAACAAATCATGTATGAGTGAACGTGAAAAGATATGATCGAAAATAACAAGGAAAGTTGGTATGGGAGCTACATTGGAAATATTTTGTGACAAAGGGGTGCAATGTGAAAAAAAATTAAAAATTTAATAATTTGTTGGAGGGATTTGTCAAATTATCGTGACATACGGAATTGAAATTGAGAATATCGGCAGACAGTTCATATCGTATAATGCCTGAACTTGACAAACGAGAACACTTGACCCGGAAGAAATCCGTACATTCTCATCGGATTCCATAGCCGTTGATTTCCAAACAAAACGGATTTTCTCTACTACGCGGAACACCATACTAAGCTGCGCCCGAAATCCCAACCGTCGATGTATTTAATCTACCCCACAATGGACCATAATCTTTTTTTTTTTTTCACTGTCCGTTGACGAGGCATTGAGACCGAGAAGACGTTAGACGCGCTCCGATGAATTCAACTCAACTCGACTCGACTCTTTTCACGAGAAGCCAAAGCTAATTTAGAGAGAGAGACGTAAACCGAGAGTCTTTTATTTCTTCTCTCTTATTCATTATCTGACTGATTCCTCAATCTTCCCTTTTCTGTCTCTTCACTTTCTATCTCTATACATAAGACCTATACGTATGAGTTTTTTCTTCCAAGCATCAAAATGAAAACCTTGATCATTCAGTTCGATTCCTGATATTTTAATTTTTAATTTAATTTTTTTCTTGTACAGTCCTTTCATAATTGTTCTGATTGGCAATATTTTTTTGGTTTGATTTCGTAAATATAGAGAAAAGACAACGAAAAAGTTTGATTTTTGTTGTGTTTTGGAGGAATTCCACTTTGGTTTGTGTTGTGAAGAAGTGAAGGCGCTGTTAAGAACACGGTGGAGAAGAATTTGTAGCGTTTTGTTGGTGTTCGGAGTTGTTGGATGCCTTTAAACAGAACAGCTTGAGCTTATGATCGTCAGTATAGAGATAAGAGTTGTTTGTTTGGAGAATCATCAGAAAAGTTTTTTTAATTTCTGTGTTCTCTTCTTTGTTGGTGGGGTTTGGAATTGGGGATGAGGAATGATGGACAGAAGCCTCAAGGAGGCGTACCGAGGCAGGGCAGGAATAATGGTTTTGTCAATTCGTCATTCCGTGCTCTTTCGAGTTATCTGAGGATTGTTCAGTCCGGTGCTTCGACTGTGGCGTCGACGGTGAGGTCTGCCGCATCGGCTGCTTCGGCGATTGTTGATAGGGATACCGATTCCAGCCATGATCAGGTGCGAGTTTTGAATGGGTTTTTCGTTACTATGTTTGACTTTGAGGAGAAGGTTTCAACTTGGACCATTTGTATGTTGGATTGAATGTGTGTTTGTTGGGTTTTGTGGCAATAAATACCTGCATGCAACTATGATAATGTTCTAGTTAGCATTCTTGATGTTTGAAAAAAGAAAAAAAAAATGCAATTATATGATATCTATTGGTGTATCATTTAGTGAATATGTTCTTTCTGCATGCAATTTTTTGGATAGTAATCCAGTGAAGGTTGCATTCTCTGTACTACAGAATAGAAAAGTGCCATTACATGGCAGTAGTTTCATGTAGTGTTGAATATGTTGGTCAATGATAGTAGGCAGTAAGTATCTGCATTATCTTCAGCCACAGAGAAACTCTACTCTGTTGTGAGTATATATGATGGTTAGAATATCTGAAGCAGATCTGATATAGTTCAGAACTGGGGTTAGAGAGTGTTATGAGGTTGTAGAAGTCCATTATGTAGATATAGAACTTAATCCTGCATGAAAGCTCATTATGCAATTGATGCAGTTCAACATGGTACCAAATATATGAAGTCTCTTGTGTCACATTTTGATCTTGGTGATTGTTTGGGAAAATAACAATTTCAGACGGTTAGAGAAGGATGATGGACGAGGTTATCATACATGCGAGTTTTGTTCATTTCGTGTTGTGAAGTGTTGTTTGCTTTGTGTTGCATATTTTGTTTCCAAAATTATTGTGAAAAGAATAGTATTCTTCTGGGCGGGGACGAAGCTCCCTTGGAGCCATGGCCCCCCAAAGATTTTCAAAAGCTCTTTTGTACATATTGTACTCCATCTATTGTATTAAAAAACTTAATGGCCCAACAATTATAACCATTAAAAAGCCTTAAGGCCTAACTATGAGAAGTAAGGATCAATTTTTGACATTTATAATTCAAACTAATTTTTATGAATGATATCATATTAAAGTTGACTTTGGATCAGTTCTATACAACTAGAAATTTAACATTAATGATGACTTGTTGAATGACTCTATCGAATAACATTCTTAATTATGTCAATATTTGGCGCTCTCAAAATAAAATCATGGCTCTGTCCCAGCTTGTGGGGGTTCTATTGCAGGCATTGAACATTGAGGTATCAACTTTATTTGATCAGTATGAGGATCTCCACGTGTTTTCTTTATATTGGGCATTTTTGGGTTATGTTTGGTTGTGTTGAGTCACTGAAGATCTGCTTTATTAAATTGTAGAGGACTTGGCACATGTTTGTTTTGATAATCCAACTAACTTCCAGATGAGTGGGAGGGTACATTTATTAGATTTGTCGTGCTTAACAGATGTTTGTATCCACAATCCGACAAATTTTAGGTTATGTGCTGTATGGATGTAAAAGTAGACTTACCAGGTACTTGTCCTGTTGCTCTAAAACTTGACAACGCGCTTTCGAGTGTCGTTACCACGTATTGTTTATGTGAATAATTTTCTTTTTCTGTTGCAAAGGTTCTTTTTAAGGAAAAATTGGCATTTTTGTTTGCTAACATGTATCATTTTTGTGTTTTGACAAATTTGCTAAGTTTTGTCTCATTTTGTCATCACTCTGTCATTAGTGTCTTCAACTTTTATGCTTGTCCAATTTTGTGGCTTTATGTGCACTTGACCAGCCCAACTTGGTTTTTTCATCTTTTAATGTTGGTATAATAGGTGTAATTTTGATTTCATAGGATACTATTGAGTCTCGAATCCGTTCTATATGATCCTTTTTAGCATTCCGGTTACTTTTGTGCTCTTGTCACTCTGCTGCCTTGACAGTCTTAGTTTTGCTATGTCTGGTTTCTTATCAAGTTGTTTCAGCTGCTCTGCAAAGTGCTGTAGATTATGAATGGTAGAACTAGATAGATCTTCATTTGGGCAAGTAGACATGACCTTGGATGCTTGTATGACCCTTTTGCCATGTTCAATAAATGATATCTTGGGCAAATGTATGAAATATTATATATAATCTGTACTCCAGAATCACATTTAAATGCTCAAGTAGGAGTGCTAGAATGTGTAAGTGAATGATGGGTCTTGGATATTTCTATACACGGTCTAAAATTAAGAATGGATCATGCATTGAGAACTAACATCCCCTTTTCCCATATCTGCACAATTCATCAACTGGCTAGAGGCGCCTCTTACTTTAAAGGACCGTGAAGAGGTTGTGATTTAGGGTATTATGATTGAATCTTGGATTTGGACTACACCTTTTTTGGTGTTTTCTAAAAAATAAAATTATGTGCATTACATTGCTCAAATTCGCTGCTCATTAATTTGTGCTTTTCTGCTTGAATAAATATGTATAGTTCTGCTTGTTATAGACTTACGGTTTTGTTCTTATATTGTACTCAAATTGTATTTGATGGGTTGATATTTGTCTCCTTCACACATATTTCTTTGGGCATTTAAGTACTTCCATTCAACCTAGAATCATTTTCCTTTTGGAAATTCATCTATTTTAGATTTGGTGGTGGAGATGACTCATTTCATGCTCCATTTTTGCAAAATAAAGGTGTACTGGGCTGGGTTTGACAAGTTAGAATGTGAGGGAGACATCTCTCGGCAAGTGCTCTTGCTGGGGTACCGGCATGGTTTCCAAGTTTGGGATGTTGACGAAGCAGATAATGTGCGTGTCCTAGTTTCGAGATACGATGGTCCTGTTTCATTCATGAAAATGTTACCAAAACCAATAGCATCAAAGCACTCTGGAGATAAGTTTGCAGACAGTCGCCCTTTGCTGGTGATTTGTTCAGATGGATCTTTTTCTGGAGGTGGAAACAATCGTGATGGGTTGACCACAGCTTGCAATGGAAGCATCCAAAATTTCCAAGATCCATTGACTGCTGGTTTTGTGCCTACTGTAGTTTGGTTTTATTCTTTGAACTCTCATTCTTATGTACATGTGCTAAAGTTCAGATCAGTTGTTCATTTGGTAAGGTGCAGCTCTATAGTTGTTGCTGTTTTACAATCGGCTCAGGTATGTTTGCCTACTCTTCTAAGCTCCTATATTTTGTCTTTTCTGATTTTTAGAATAAAGCTGTATGTATGCAGTGCAGATCCACTGTTTTGACGCTGCAACTTTAGAGAAGGTGTACACTATTCTTACAAATCCTGTCGTTCCTGGTAGTACTGGATTTGGAGGTGTAGGCTTTGGACCTCTTGCGGTGGGTCCTAGGTGGATTGCTTATAGTGGAAGTCCAGTAGCAGTCTCAAATTCTGGACGCGTCACTCCACAACATCTTATGGCTTCTGCTAGTTTCCCGGGTCCCATTTCAAATGGAAGCCTGGTTGCACACTACGCAAAAGAATCAAGCAAGCAACTTGCTCTAGGGCTTGTGACCCTAGGGGACATAGGATATAAGAAGCTCTCCAGGTACTACTCTGAGCTGTTACCTGATGGCAGTGATTCGCTTCAATCAGGGAGTCCTCACTTGAAAGTCAAAGGAATTGGTCATGGTCCTTTGCCAGATGCAGATAACATTGGAATGGTATATATCACTCCATTAAATATTTTTTAGGTTGTGATGTGGTAAAAACCATGAGTTTGACAGCTGTCTCTCACACTTTTGTCTTTATGAAGAACTTAGCTCTTCCTTACTTTACTAAATGAATTACAAATTTTATGGGGTATATTTTCTCGAGTGCTGATTAATGTTGATTTGTTACTACCATCATCTGAAGTAGATTCAAAGTTGGAGTATATTATTCTGAAATTATTGACTAGCGTGTGGTTCTGTACAATTAATGTGTTTCTCTGTTTCTTTCAACCAAACTTGGTGTTATCTGTGAAAGAAATGAAACAAGAGTGGTCATCTCATATATCAATATTTTCTTTAAATGTATTGATATCTAAACTCTATTTATTATTTGTTTTCCAGGTCATTGTCAGAGATATTGTCAGCAAATCTGTTATTGCCCAGTTTAGAGCACATAAGAGTCCCATTTTATCATTATGCTTTGATCCCACCGGGACCCTTCTGGTGACTGCTTCGGTTCAGGGCCATAACTTTAATGTTTTGCGAATAATGCCTGGAGTCTCTGGAAATTCCTCTGGATGTGATTCTGGTGCATCTTATGTCCATCTTTATAGACTGCAACGTGGTTTTACAAATGCAGTAAGAGCGGTGTATTTGTTTCACTCTCCTACTTGAATCCTTTAGCTGGTGAGTACAGCTTCTTTGATGATGTTTTCCTTTCTTTGTGAAACTTTTTCCAGGTGATACAGGATATCAGTTTCAGTAATGACAGCAAGTGGATTATGATAAGTTCATCAAGAGGGACAAGCCATCTGTTTGCTATATCACCTTTTGGGGGATCAGTTAATTTTCACTCTAGTGATGCTTGTTCTACTGAAAAAAATGGTGGATCTGGTATGATGACAAAGCCTACAGTTGGTTTGCCACCAAGTTCAGGCTTACAGATGCTTAAGCAACAGAGCCTCTGTGCATCAGGTTCTCCAATTACTCTCTCCGTTGTAAGCAGGATAAGGAGCGGAAATAATGGTTGGAGAAGCACTGTAAGTGGTGCTGCTGCAACTGCTGCTGGAAGGAA
Source organism: Ilex asprella (assembly GCA_023539305.1). Taxonomy (NCBI): domain Eukaryota; kingdom Viridiplantae; phylum Streptophyta; class Magnoliopsida; order Aquifoliales; family Aquifoliaceae; genus Ilex; species Ilex asprella. The sequence goes on from CM042197.1 coordinate 2,895,697, forward strand.
GAGTTCCCCCTCTGGGGCTATTGCTTCAGCTTTCCACAACTGCAAAGGCAACGAATTGTTTGTGGATACCAGCTCTTTAAAGTCAAAGTATCACCTACTGGTTTTCTCTCCTTCTGGTTGTGTTATACAATATGCATTTCATGTATCTTCTGGACTAGATTCTGTGACAGCTATGCCTGGATTAAGTGCTGCTTATGAATCAGCACCTGAGTGTGATGCAAGATTAGTTGTTGAGGCAATCCAAAAGTGGAATATCTGTCAGAAACAGAATCGTAGAGAGCGAGAAGATAATATTGACATCTATGGTGATCATGGTAATCCAGACAGCAGTAAAGTATTTCCTGAAGGAACCAAAAATGAAAATAGTCTCTACCCTGAGGCTAGAGGTGCGGTCACAAAAGAAATTATCAGTCCGGAGGAAAGACAACATATGTATATATCTGAAGCTGAGCTGCAGATGCATCAAGCCCGGAATCCATTGTGGGCGAAGCCTGAGGTATTTTCTGCGTTGTGCAGGAAACTTGGTGCATCTCTTCCATTAGTGTGATAAGTGTTGTTTCTTGTTCTTATATTATTGCTTGGCAGATATACTTTCAAGCTATGGTGACAGATGGCATCAAAATTGGTGAGGCAGATGCTTTAGAAGGGGAAATTGAGATTGAAAGGATTTCTAGTCGCATGATTGAAGCAAGATCAAAAGACTTGGTACCAGTTTGTGATTATCTTCAAACCCCAAAGTTCCCACCAGCTAGGTGTGTTCAGTTCTATGTCCATTTTCCCTCTAATTCTAAGGATTGAGGCATTGCTCATCTTGTATGAGTTTCTTGCTTGGTATTTCAGCTGGGGAAATTTTTTAAATACACAATAATAAATATTCCTCCTCAGGTACTCAAGAGGGTCAAAAAAGTACGTAAGAATCAGGGAAAGCTGCTCATTGATGAAGTTGGCAGGAGCCATCAATGGCTTGCCTGCTTAATGTCTAATTGTCTATCATTAATTTTAGTTGGCTTTTTATTACTTTCATTTGTTCTTGCTGGTTGTACTTTTTTAAATGTGTGCTAGTTTTAACGGCAAGTATTCATATTAGTGTTTCTTAAGTACTGTGTTCCTTCTTGTTCAGGATTCCTGCTTTGGATGGGACTTATAATGGACAACTGCTGCATCAGAGGTCTGGGCTGTCTGAAAATGGCAGGCTTGCATGCAAGAGTGATAATGGCTATCTTGATTCAATGGCTGATGATGGTATCGTAGCCGCTGAACTTGACAATGGCATTGAAGACATTGGGTGGGATGGTCTTCAGATGCGGACAGAAACAACGAACGGCCGTGTAAATAATGGTGACGGCCCTAAGTCAAACACTCGGCTTGGGATTGTAAATAATGGAGCAAGCTCCATGAGGCAGACGCAATTTAAGTTTGCAAATAATAATATAGGCGGCCTGAAAATGGAGAATCAATATGAAGATGAAGGTGATGAGTTTGATTAAAGGTAACTTCTCATATTCCTCTTTTAAATGTTTTGTCGGATATGGATACGAATGATGTAGTGCCTGGTCTTTATCCGTTTTGTCATCCTTCGGATTTTGCAGTATTATCACATTGAAGCACTCACACTATTTAGTCCAGTGGCACAATTACAAGTCTAACTGTCATTTCTTTTATTGGATTTGTTAACCTGTGTTAATAGGACATTTCAAGGAGTTCCGTGGTCTTATTTTCTTTTCAGAGGGAAAGGGAATGTTTGTAAAATCTGATATGACATGGTACTTGTAGACTTTGTCATCATCATAGGTTCCAGATTATAAGCTACACTTAGATTTGTATTTTTCTTCTTGGTGTTGTTATTATATTATTTTAAGGTACATGGTTTTACCGATAATTTCCCTTTCAATGTCTCGCACATTTTAATTTCTGAGGTCTTTTTATCTGATGTCCATGGAAGCCTGTCATTGTTGTCATACACACTTAGAACTCCTACAAGCAGAATGGGATTTTATATTCTATTTAATTCCCCCTACCTTCTTCTTTCCCTCTTTCAGAATAAATGGTAGGGCGGGATGGTGGTCGCGAAATCAGTTGTTACATTTTGGATTACAAGGGTGATAAACCACAAACCTTCTCACTTGCAATCGTTAAGTCACCTGGGTGTGGATTTCTTGGGATGCTTCTCTATCGATGCACACACATACGCATCCTATTTCTTTAGTTATCTCTCCTTTTTGGTTTTCTAGGATTTGAAATAGATGTCTAGTCAAAGTGATCATTTAAGATCAAGCATTTTTTGAGTGATGTCTGGTGTTCTATTTTTCTCAGGTGTGCAGCTGGTCTTTTATTCTCCTGGGCGGTTATTTAACAGTGTTAATATTGTTGGTGGATATGCAGAAAATTAATGAGTTGTCAGGGGTTTGACTGCTTGACTGTGATGCAGAATTGTGGATATGAGTGTTGGTTGGGGTTTTATGTTCTGTTGACCTTGTAAATAACAGACTTAGAGTATATATCCAATAATCTTTTAGTATGTAAATAATAGCATGTCCTTGTGACAATCTGTTGTTGTGTTCTGTTCTGTTCTATCTATATATATATTTTAGTTGTTACCATTGGTGGAAAGATGTACTGACAGTGGTATGATATTGGGTGCTGTCTGTTGGGATTCAAGCAATCGGATCTGTATTTGTGTTTTTTCCTCTGTTCCGAAATCAGTTTTGGTACTCGGTCGCTGCAACATTTGGTACAAGGCATTTGATTGAGAGGTCAACCATGGAATGGCACACATGATCCCACTGTTATTAATTTTTTCTTTTTTCTTTTTTATCTATGATCTACCAAGAGATTGAAATTGGTCTCATCATCAGAAGGGCTCCTTCGTCTCATGTTTCTTGTTGAATTTATTATGGGCCGTTTGGGGTAGGTTTTGTTGGCTACGAAACAAACGCTTGAAAAGTAAAATGAAAAAGTTAGAGTTAAAAAAGTTTTTGTAACAGTTTTCGACAAAGTTGACTTTTCCTTCTTTGAATAAGTTTCATTTTTTCAGCCTTGATGTTGATAAAAGTAGTTTTTATTCAAAAAACTGTTCTTGTCTAAAAAACTGATGGAAAGGCTACCCAATAAACTTGTCTCTAAATGGATTATGTTTCTTTTTCTCCGAAATTTAAAAAAATTGAGGTTTTAAATCAGTTCCAAACAAGTTCAATATATGCCACGAAAGAACAGATCATCGTGTGATGGAATGATGGGTGTGTCGGCCTAACAATTGTGAGGTTTTCAGGTTCAAATTTGAGGCCAAAATTATGTTTGCGTGATAGTGTGTCGCTCTCAAATCGAACTGGCTGATGACCCTTCAACATTTGCACCAAAAAAGGTTCTGTCGTGGTGTTGCAAATTAGCCACCAGTTTAAGGGATTTTCAACAGATGTACCATTAGGAAGACAGTTATTTGTTCTTGAGCTCATCGAATTTGCAAGTAACTCAATACATCAAGCTACACAACTAAAGCAAGCAATACCCAAAAGCCAAAGCATTCCAGCAATGGTATTATAATGATAAATCATACATACACATCAATGAAAGAAACAGCAGAACAATCACACCATTGTATGACAAATCGTACATAGACATCAACAAGAAAACAACAAAACAATCACAGAAGAACACCATGAATACATCTGGGAAATCCTACCCTTTCCACAGGGCTAGAAACCGTATTAGTCACCTCAATCAGGTTGGGATACTAGCTAAATCGTAAAGAGTTGTTCTAGCTTTGACCAAGAGACACGAGGTACTTTGATCATTTGCAGAAATATCAGATGCAGTTACCTAATCAAGCTTTTTGAATGACGAATTCCTCGCAACCAGGCAACCCAGAATAGATTTGGATGATTCAAACCATGAGGGTAGAATGCAAAATCAAGAGACCTTAATTGAGAGCAATCAACAAGGGTTGACCATAATTGGCGTGAAGTAAAGCTCTAAGCTTGACTTGGTACCTTCTTCATCCCACTCCAATTGGCTCCACCATTGTTGTTCTCCTCTTATTTCTTTTATGTTGTTTGCCTTTTGGACAGTGACAGGCAACTTCCTGATGAGGTTACACTCGAGAACTTCAAGCTGCTCTAAGTGCGGCAACGACTCATTTTCTTTGCAAACAGTTTCCAACTTGGGGAGCCCTTTCAATTCTAGCATCCTTAGGTTTGGAACAATTGGTTCTTCATCCATAATCTGCCCTGAACTACCATATCTAAAGAGCTCTTCCAATTTCTCACAAGACCTTATTTTGATTACTTTCAGTTCTCTCAAAACTAGAATTGAATCTCCAATAGAAAGAAGATACTTCAACTGGGGACACCCGATAACTTCCAATAATCGTAGTCTAGAAAACCTGAACCCAAGGTAATGAACTAAATCTGAAAGGCTGTCAAGAAAATCAAGAGAAAAGAGATGGAGGTGCTCTAGATTTGGAAGCATATCAAACTGTGCACCACTTCCTTCTCCTGGCTGAAAGCCGTACTTACATTTTCCAATGGTTAGCGACTTCAAACCAGCAAAGGAACCGACTTTACTACTGTTCATTGCCAAATTTTCAAGCATCAGATTAATATAAGAACAACCATAGATATCCACTGAAGTTGCATTGATTAATAGCCACCAACTCTGTCTTGCGGCCGACAGATTATAGTTTCTGAGGCTGACGTGCCTTCTAACAAAATGCCGAGGCCTAAAACTGATCCCTTCAGAATTTTCAACTATATGATCTCTACGACCATAATCACTAATAAAAATCCCAAATTTCTTGAGTCCTTGAATCCAAGTTGTTAAATCTTTGGAGGTGGAATGTGGAACAGTCTGCAAGTCAATGTACAGAACAGTTAATCGCTCGAGGCGTAGGATCTCCTCAAACGGTGTGTGCCCCGTTTTGACGTTTTCTTCCATACCCCACCAGTAACCACTGCATCTCATGTTTAGAAACTCTAAATTAAACAACTTGGACAGAGTTCCGGAATTAATGGTTTTCAAATGGGAAGTGTAGGACAGGTCTAATTGCCTGAGGTTGGTCAGTTTTTCCATCCCTTCTGGCAATGTACTGATGCGAGTACCAGAGCAATCCAGTATTTGTAGTCTACTAAGCCCTTCTAGAGGTGGTAAATTTTGAAGATCATTGCAACCCCTTAAAAGAAGTGCCCGGAGTTCACCAAGTTGGAGAAGAGAATCAGGCAATGATCTGATGCAGCTTCCACTAAGAACCAAAATTCTGAGCACTTGAAATCCTAGTAGGAAACTATAAGGAACTTTCTCAAGGAACCGACTACCTCGTAGAAGTAAAGTTGATGCTTGTGGACATAACATCACAGAATCAGGTAACCTTGTTATTTCATTATTCACGAAAGATAATCTCTTGGAAGACTTCCATAAGTCGTTATCTGGCAACTGCCTCAAGCCAATTCCAGATTGAATGAAGGACCTAATTCCATCCTCCGTGGAGGATGCAATCCATATAGCAACATCGCGCACGACATCATGCATCTTTACAGCATCCCCTTGGGCAGCAGGATCCAACAAACAAGAGTCCATTAGACTTCCAATTATAGCCATTCCTCGGTTTTCTAGTGCTTCATAATTTTGGTGTTCATCAAGCAAACCCTCTGCGAACCATAATTGAATAAGTTCACTAAATTCAATTGAGAAGTCTTCCGGATACAAGCAGCAACAGAGAAAACAAGATTTCAACTGCTCACTTTGTAACAAGTCATAACTCCACTTTATGGGCCTGTACAACTGATCCTCAATCCCTTCAATGGAAGGCATTGACATTCGCAGTGCGTCCAATGCATGGTCCCAAACCTCAACCATTGTGTTACCCCTCATGGACTTCCCCACAGTCTTAAGTGCTAATGGCAATCCACCACATTCCTTGGCAACTGCTTCTGCGGATGGTTTAATGGGTTCCAACTTGGCTATTGCGCCTGCATTTTCACAAAACAATTGCCAAGACTCTTCATCATTTAAGACATCAACTTTAAAATTGACGTCAGTCATCATCTGGCGACATACTTGTGTAGATCGAGATGTCAATATGATCTTATTTCCCTTGTTAACTTCAGGCAGTGGGACACCCAAAAGGTCCAAATCAATGGCATCCCAAACATCATCCAGAATGAGAAGGAACTTTTTTTCCTTTTCTAATCTTTTATGCAAGCGCCTAGCCATTATCTCCGGGCTTTCCTCCAAATTCACCAACTTAAGCCTCTCAGCAAGTTGCATTTGGACTCTTTTCAAGTCCATTTCTTTTGACACTGTAACCCATATGACGATGCTAAAAACTTGCATCGATGAATTGCTCTTGAGCTTGTTATTCAAGTTCCTCACCAGAGTAGTCTTGCCCACTCCTCCCATACCCCAGATGCCAATTGTCCTAACCTTATCATCGCTCAGAAGATTCATAATCTTGGCTAAATTTCTGGACGCTGTTAGTTGACCTTCAATTGATGGCCCTGGGATGTGCTCAACTGGTACCGGCAAATGATTAACCGCTGCCACGCCTGTTGGAAAATCGCCATCTTTTAGCAGCTGCGCAACCTCCTCGAGCATTTTTACCACTCTGTTGCTAAATTTACACCGGAGAGAGCAGTTTAAACCACACCCACATGTATTGTTGCTTCTGTCTGCTATACTTGTTCGCATGGTATTCATTTCAATCTGGAGCTTGGAGACATCGCTTAGCCACTTATCCACTAGAGCTTTAGGAAGTTTTCCTTCTCGGTCAGCTGCATCGAGTTCCCGTTCCACGTCATCTCTCCGGCTTATTAGATTCTCCATCTGCTTTTCTAGGGAATTGAGGTTTGATCGAAACTTGAACAAAATCTGCATTCTTGCATAGACGGAGCCAAAGAAAACGCGACTAGGTTCTGCCGCCAATGAACCCGCGACTGAAGCTGCCACTTGCATGGTGGAGATTCAGGTAGAAGTAAAGAAGCAGCTTAAAGACTCCAAAAGACAAGAAAAAAAACAGAGAATATGAGTGTTCAGAGTTTTTCAGTTTTCAGCAGAATGATGATCTGAATCAAAAAACAATGCTTATCGAATGGTTCCTTGTTTAGAGCTGCCAGATCAAAGTGGGTCAACTGAAGGCTTCTATGCACTAAAAATTGCAGAACATTGGAAAGTTGACTTGGTTTGCCTTCTCTCCAATTAGGAGCTACCCAAAATATACACCACAAAAACCAGGTCAAAATCTTGATAAAGAAAGAAGTTACAACCCCGATTGTCTGCATTTGTTGTGGTGGCCTTCAATTTTATACAGTCGTTGACAAAATGAGCATTCCCACTTACTGGTTTCATCATTAAGCTAATCACAAAAAAATATTAACTTCAATCAACCGGAGAAATGTCTACCTTGGACCATGTTTTGTATCAAATTCTAATCCATGTGAATCTTAATCTACAAGGATTGAAATTGTTTATGAAAAGTACCATACTAACATACTACATGAATTTCGGCGAAATGAGTACATAGATTTACCTGATATGTTCCAAATAATACCTTAGACCAAGTTTTGTATCAATTTCTGATCCATGTGAATCTTAATCTACAAGGATTGAAACTGTTAATGGAAAGTACCATACTTACATACTACATGAATTTCGGCGAAATGAGTACATAGAATTACCTGATATGTACCAAATAATACCTTAGACCAAGTTTTATATCAATTTCTGATCCATGTGAATCTTAATCTACAAGGATTGAAATTGTTTATGGAAAGTACCATACTAGCATACTGCATGAATTTCGGCGAAATGAGTGCATAGAATTACCTGATATGTTCCAAATAATACCTTAGACCAAGTTTTGTATCAATTTCTGATCTACGTGAATCTTAATCTACAATGATTGAAACTGTTTATGGAAAGCACATGGCGAAGGACAAAAATGAAAAGTCATACTTATCACAAAACATTTTCTCTATGTCTCTCCCTTGAGAAAATATTCATTACAACGGTGATATCACGTGACAAGGCGATGTGGTATCACCAATTAATAATATTAAAACAAATAAGTACATAAACCCCACAAAAATTAATAATTAACCTGTCATGTAAGCAAATAATTTTCTACACTCCTATCATATAAACTCAAATGAGGTTCATCTTTCTCATTTGAGGTTTTATTATTGATTGGTGCTACCATGCCATCAATGGTGACATGATAGTACTGTTGCATCCAATATTTACTCCTCTCCCTCGATGACCAAAAATCTTTACATGTATTATTTTTTAAATTAAAATATAGTATTTAAAAGTAAATCTCAGAGAGATGAAAACATATATTTTTATTTTTTTTAATATATTTTAAGAGTGGGATAATATTAATAATTACTAACGTATTTTAAGGCTATAATTCAAGAGTTTATTTAGAAAATTTATTCAAGTAAAATTGATGGAAAAAAGCTCAAATTTTGTATAATTATTAAAAAATATGTCATGAGCTCATTGATTACGCACGTTATTCTTATCAGAAATGGATTTAGTATAACGGTCAACCAATGAACTTCAATATAAATTTTAAAACTCAAACTTCTAATCTCATAATAAAAAGTTTGATCGATACTTTATTGAACCATCCCACTCGATTTTCTTTTTGGCTTATTCCATGTTCCCATTCCGGAGGGTCAGAGTTGAACAGCTGAATTTTGTATTAGGTGGGGGTGGCGTGGGGGAGGAGAGTAATACATAAAACAAAAAAGTCATCGCATACTTTTATATTTTTTCTGATCATTTCCTAGCAGTTGCCTTAACGACGAGACCACCTTGCAAAAGCACGTACCTTTATCGAACAATGCTATACAAATCAAAAAAAATTATTTAAAATATTTTTATCAAATAAGTTGACAAATTTCATGTCTTATCAACAATATTTTAAGGAGAAATATTATATATTTTTAATCTATAACTCAAATTTTTATTCCAAATGAAGAGAAACTATTACATGAATAGATTTCATCAATTTTTTAAATGAAACCCATCGATTTAATGGTTTCTCTTGATTTGAGATGTAAAATTTAAGTAAAAAATTTGGGATACATAACATTGCTCTATTTTAAGCAACAATTCATTTGACCGAGGAGTGATATGGGCCTCTCGATTCCAAATTTATCTCTAACGGCTCAGAGATCACCTAAAAAAATATATTTATTATTTGATTACATAATCTAAAATTAAAATAAACAGATAAAAAGTAAGGGAGATATAGGTGTGAGTTAATAAAGTTGTTTGGTATTAAAGATCGTATTAATTAAGTTGTCTGATATTGGGCAACGAAAATATTTTTTTTTTAGCAACAAAAATTGAGATAAATTACCAAATCAACTTAATTATAATATAAATAGAATATATAAAAAATCATTTTGCATCTATAACATAATTAATTGTCAATATTTTCAAAAGGTTAAAAAAGTAAATCATGAATAATTATAAATATCTGTTAATCAAATGTTTTAAATAAGAGAAATATTATATAATTCAAATTTATAGTTTAAATTTGTATCTTAAATAAAAGGATAAGTGAGTCTTGATGGACCAAGCCCAAAGGCCCAACTCCAAGAGGCCCAGCAAATGCAACTCAATGTGGTCAACCCGGTTAAACTCATCATATTCAATGAGCTACATCAGCATGGAGCAGCTCATCAAGCTCAAGGAGCTGCATCAGGAAGGGAGCATGCAGGGTCATCCAAGAGCCTTCTCCTATCCACCTTGGAGTCCAAGAGCTGGAGAGCCTTCTCCTCTACTACCTTGGGTTAAGGGTCATTCAGGAGTCCCACCTTTACCGCTTGGAGAGAGCCAACTTGCTTTCACCTTTGACCAAGTTCTTCGGAGAGCACCATAACTTCCCTGCCATTGAGGAGAGGAGAGGTCGCCCGTTGAGGAGAGGAGGGGTCGTCAGACTATTTAATACCATTAAGTTGCCCCTAATGACTGGCTATGCAATTACTACGCAAACGACTATAAATTGTAAGCTCCCCCAACACTTGGGGGCAAATCACCCAAAAACAAGCTCATCTCCTCCCTCTCTTGTAATTCTCTATTCTCCCAAACACACCGGAGTTAATAAAAATACCGGCCAACTTAGCCATTGAAAGTGGACGTAGGTCTTGATTGACCGAACCATTATAAACTCCGTCTTCTCTCTCTCTACCTACTTTACTGTATTTTATACTATTTACTTGACTGTGGTGTGCAAACAAATTTGTGCATTATCAAGTCCTATTAATTTTTTGAAATAGACCCATTGAGTCAATAATTTTTCTTTATTTTAAAATATAAATTTAAATTACAAATTTAAATTATACCTTGTTGATCTTCAAATAAACACAAGAGTTATCATAATGTTAGAGAATGGGACCCAAAAAGTCATTTTTCTATTGGAACTTACAAAAAGTCCTCCTGCACTACTTACTGATCAATGGTTAACATTGCCACCCCTAGAAGAAAATCGCCATCTTTTCGCCATCAATCTCAATAAAACTTCGAAGAAAATTTGCATGCTGGCATAAATGGTGCAAAAGAAGAGTCTAGGTTTTTATGGTAGGAACGACTCGACTCAAATAGTATTTGTCACAGTAAATAATTTTTTTGTGATAATTATTGTCACAAAAAATAATATTTAAAGTAACATTTTTTTTTTTTTGTGATAGTGAACACAATTGTCACAAAAAATTTATCTAAAAAAGCCTTGATTTTTATAATAAGTGCAGACTTGATCGTTGAACCACCTTCAAGAGTTAACACGTGATAATATTCCATCTGAAACAAAGACATTAAGGGTTTGTTTGGATAAATTTTAGGGGAGGAGTTTAAATTGACATCTTCAAACCCTTTCAAACTCAAACTCCTCTTTACAAAGATGAAATTCAACATTCAATTCAGTTCATATCTATGTTTGGTATGTAATACATCTATATAATAAAACATGAGTGTGTTTGAATTTCATTCCAGTCATATTTTTCTCTTCAAAACCATCACCAATTACTTACTTTACTCATCATTTCTTTGCCAGATTCAGACGTTAAATCTCATCACTTATTTCTATCACATGTTTAATTATTTTATTTTTTTTTCATAAAAATATCACATCACTCATTTTTATCATATATTTAATTATTTAATATTTGATTAATTTGTAGTTAATATATTTTGAAAAAATTTATAGTGAGATCGATTTTTTAGACGTTCAAATTTTATATTTTATTGTGCCTTCAGACACGGGTTATGACTAGTACATATATATGACCTACCAATATATTATAATTATTAACAACTATTTGTCATGTAAATGATTATCAATCTAATTCATAACCCATGTTAAGGAGTACAATTATTTTTTGGATCCTTAACCCTTTACTCATCTTTTCAAAGCCACGCCCCCTGAGAGTTTGATGAAACTCATGATCTAGGGTTTAAGTCCGAGCCTTGTAGTTGACTGGACTTAGTAACTCAGGTTTCAAATATTTACCCAAACATTGATTTTGTGTATCATTTGAACTATTATTTCTAACCCATCTTTCACACACCCTCCCTCCCCCACCAAAAAAAAAAAAAAAAAATCCCACAAAACAAACGGCCCCTAATGATCAATGGGTGCGTTTGGCTAATGGGTTAAAGTGGGATAACATCAATAAGGACAACTTAATAAGGCAGTAGGTCCCACATATCCCTTGTTTTGAAAGGTAAATTAGAAGTGGGATAGAAATCTCGGGTCTAATCTTGACCCGGTTGCTACAGTACATTTTAACCCTCCTAGGTGGGTTAAAATTAACCCACCTCCCCCATGGGTTACAAACCCAACCAATGAGATATATTACATAATTACTATAATACCCCTTAAATTTAAAATATTATATGTAGACAAAAAATATTTCAATCAACGATAGAATATCAAATATTTTAAATTTTATAATCAAAATTTATATTCTATTATATTATTTATTAAATTAAAATTAAAAATTAAAAATTAATTTTTTCTTAAAAAATCATAATTAGTATATAATTATACTATCTATTGAAATAAAATTAAAAAAAATAAACAAGGGGTCTAAATCATACATAATTTTTATATGTTTTTATGTATATGTGAAAAGTGTATAATTTTATTAGGATAATCCACCTGTCAAAACATAGAAGAATATGATTGTTTTGGATTAAAATGAATAGAGTCATGGGTAAAATGGTAAACTATTACAAAATTATTTGTACAATCTATGAGACCCACTGAATTACATATTTGTTTCCCAAACAAAGGTTAGGATTGGATATATTCAAAGGTTAGGATTTTAAAGTGAATGAGTGAGTTTGGTTTAGATAGGTTAGGATATAAAAAAACAAATCCTATCCTATCCAACCCCATTACCGAAACACACCCAATGTTTCTGAACTGTGTCGGATTCAACGGTCCGGACTACATAAGAGAGCAAATGAGAGGTAATAACGGGGTGAATTAATGAAAATCATCGCAGATCTCTTGCCGATGAGGCACGGATGAGGCCCAGTTTCATACCCATTACGCTACAAGCAGATCAATGGCCTGATAGGAGAAACAGCTTTTGGGCTTTTTTCTTGTTTCTCCAATGATGGAAGAGTTTGATTTGAGTGTTCATCAAACAGGTGGATAGAACGCAACTAAAAGTGCAAATAAAGAGTTATTCTTTAATAGATGGGCTGTTGTGTAACAAGGTGTAATGTGATTGGAGTGAATGTATTAAAATAATTTATTTTTTTTGGTCAAAGTATTAAAATAAATTGAATGCTATAAGAATAGAGCGAATAACGGAACAACTAGAAAAGACTTCTCAAACCCTTTTCGAAAGAAAACGATTATTTTATAAAATATAGATAGATTTTGACATATCAAAACAACTAGATTTTATTATGAATAGAATATATTGAAAATTATTTACATTTATAATATAATTAGTCGTCAATATTGTTTTAAAAGGATATAAAGTTATAATATATCAAATTTATTGTACATCATAACAATTATAACTCAAATGTATATCATTTATTAGATGAGTGAGTAATACTGAAAAGTTGATGGGGGCCACTAATTTAAAGAATAATATGCATTTAAGTTGTAAATTTTTAGGTTTCGTTTGGGTTATATTAGATGAACAGTGCTGTATATCTCAAATATGCATTCTAAATCAATGAGAATCATTGGATGAGTAGTTCCCATCAACTTTTTTTATTGGGACCTACTCATCCAATAGTTCCCATTTATTTGAGATGCACATTTGAGATATAAATTTGGTATACAAAATATTACTCTATTAGATTACTTTAAAATAAGACACAAAAAACGAGAAACCACAATAACAAATTGGATTAAATTACACTGACATCCCTTGTTGTTTCTAACACTTTCATTGCACTCCCTGTTGTTTATAAAATTACATTGACATCCTTGTGATGTGACATATCGTAATAGATATCCCCTTAAGCAACACGTAGCAACTTATGTTATGATTTAACTTAAACTTCCTATTTTACCCTCAAGTTCAAAAATGTCCATTTTTACTATAGGATTTTTGCCCTCTCGAGTTATACAATTTTGACATATCAACTACAATCCTTAAAGTCTTCCATGTTTGAACATTCCACAATACTAAACATTCTCATATACCAAAATATGAAATTGAATTTCAGTAACTTAAAACCTGCTTTAGAACTAATTTTTTTTGAGTAATATTATTTGGATCTAAAATATTGATCTAATTTGTTGACATAATGATGTGGTTCTAGTAGAACCATTGAATCAACATCAAGTTCCAATGCTTGATGACTCCCACAGTCAATCCAAAAATCATAGTGAATTATGTCAGCAAATTAGGTCCCAATAGCATTACTTTTTTTTTTTTTTGTCAGACCATCTGGTATTCGAAAGTCACTTTGGACTCCAACTAATCCGGATTCGAGCCGGGTAGGACCACAAGGGCAGCAAAACTCTCCCTACCGAACACAGCTGCGTTCCCAAAACTTGAGACCTTGATATTGCTCTTTCTTTTAACATTGAACCACACACACCTAAAAAAAATTACATCAAGAATGTACAAATAGTTTCATTAAATTCTAAAAAATAAAATAAAACATCACAATAAACTCAGACAGACCACAGAAATCAATCAACATGCAAAATTAAATTTCTCAAAATATTGAACCATTTTTTACTTTTGAATTTGTTAACATCAACAAACATTTATGTTAAAGTGGAGTGCTTTAACAAACATTAGGGTTAATGTATCAAAGTGCTATAACTTGAGAGGACAAAAAATTTATACTGAAAATATATAATTTTTCAACTTGAGGGTAAAATAGGAAGTTTAAGGGTCAAAAAATTTGCTCACATCATTCATCAAAGTGACAATCGGTTGCTTGAGGGAGCATATGTTACAATATGTCACATTAAAGGGATGTGAGCGTAATTTCATAAAAAACAATGTTATGCAGTTCAAAATTGGAATCCCAAATAACATATCAAATCAATAAAGACAGTTAGGTCAATAAATCTCATTTAAAAAATTGATAAAACATACTCATCTAATAGTTTCAATTCATTTAAAATGTCGTTTGAGATCCAAATTTGAGTTGTATAACATTTTTCTTTAATAAACAACGGAGGTTGCAGTGAAAGCCTTAAAAACGATAAAGGGTATAAGTGTCATTTATCTTAACAAATATCATTTTCAACTAGGGTTTAATAATCAAATAATGATGCAAACTTCATTTTTTTTTTAAATAAAATTGTTGAGCTGCACGAAAAGGTTATCTCCTCTCCACAAGCGACTTCCAACCCCAATGAAAAGTACATTCTCAAGACGTTCATTTGATCGGATAGAATTAGTCAAATAGTTTCCAACGAATTTAATTTAAATCAAATTAGACTACATTGTATACAACTACCTGACAACCCTAAAAGGATAATATATACATATATATATATATATATATATATTATGATAAAAGGCATTTGAAAAATCGATCCAAAGAATACTAATAAAATGGCATAAATATCATCGATTTAAAACTAATTTCTCTTGAGATAAAGAACTAAATAATTTTTTTTTATGGATGATCTACCGGTCAAACATGTTCTCTTGTAAATAAGAAATATCAGATTCTATACTTCTTATACATTTTAATAGTCAGTTACCCTTGTTTTTCAGGGAAAAATATGTCGTTAGACTAGTTCGAATTACAGTGTTTTTAAACTGACTTAAAAAATTTGATTTGATAGATCCCTATTATTGAATAAATAATAAATTTCAATAAATATTGAGATTCATAGTTAAATCAATGACAAATATAATAGTCATATCATTAAGTCAATTTTCTAAGGAGAGCCTAATTTTTTAATCTAATTCACTAGAATTTTTGAATTGATTGTGGACTCTATCACACATTAGAATTTGGTGTTGATCAAATAATTTTACTGAAACTACGTCGTTAGATTAACAAATTATGTTAAATTTTTATATCTAAATAGTATTACTCTATTTAAAATTTGTATAGCATTACTCCCTATTTATTGTTTATGATAGAGAAAGTATGTAAATCTTGTTAATATTTTTTTGAGCAAATAGTATTTCTAAAAAAAAAAAAACTAAATAAAGAATGATTGTCCTGTAATTTTCTTTTTTTGGTACATCGGAAAGAATCGTCCTGTAATTTCCACTCCAACAGACCAACAACCAACCCCCACCTCCCCCAGTCAGCCTCCTAGAGAGAGAGAGAGAGAGTCATTTTCCATTTAGAAACGGTGTTCCGTCAAAGCCCCAACAACATGTTTTCAATCTTTCTATTCTTGTAACTTCATATAGAGGCAAAGCCAAGCAACACCAAACTGCACCCTCTCATCTCTTTCTCTCTCTCAACATCCCTTCTTCAAAACCAAGCCAAACCAACGCAGTCTTCTTCTCAGCTCCCATGTCTCTTTCCTTCAAACAACCCTTCTTTTTTCCCAGAATATTATAACCCCAAAAAACCTACTTAACTAACCTCAATTCTAAGCAAGTTTAGGTGTATGACAACAACAGTGAACAACACCCCCAAAAACCTTCCTTTTACTGCATCTCTCCTAAATGGGTTTCTGCAATTCAACTCAGTTCTTCGTGGGTCATTGCCAAAACAACAAATAGCTATAGACCTAAAACAATTCAAAGAGGTCGATAGGTTTCTCGGTTTGTCTGATTCATAAGTTCTCCTTTTCTTTTATGAAAATGCAGCTTCATATATCTCCAAGTTTGAGGCATGTAACGGTTCTTCCGGGGAAAGGTTTCAGAGAGTTTATGAAAGTGAAGGTTGGCTCCAGGCGATTCTCATATCGCATGGTTTTTTATTCGCTTTTGTTCTTTACTTTTCTTCTCCGGTTTGTCTTCGTGTTAACGGCGGTGGACACCATTGATGGAGAAAGCAAATGTTCAACACTAGGTAACATCATCCTCTCTCGCTCACACACACACAGACACACACACAGACACGCAAGAAACACTCACTCCTGGCTGGAGGGTTACACAGATCATACTAAGCAGCATTAATATCAGAGATTAATAAGGAATTATACAACAAAACATGCTATCCCCTAATAAAATGACTCACTTACATTCCTAAATAGTTGCGGGTTCAAAATTTATTCTTTTTTTTTCCTATTATGAGAAAAAATCTTAAAAACCAAAAATATTAACAAAAATTCAGTTAACATTTTCTAAACATGTACGGTTGCTTACTATAAAAATAAGGTACCGTTTCATAATAATTTCGTATATTTGTCCTCTCATCCTAATGTAGAGAGTAACTTATCATTGGTATCATAACTGATAATCAAGTCGAGTTTATTTTTTTAAACGAGCCTAAAAAAATATTTAAGTCCGGTTCATTTAGAAAAGAGTCGAGCCTAAGTCGAGTCTAAAATGCGTCAAACTCGAGTAATTCGACTATCTTATATATAAACGAGCCGAGTTTTAAAAATTTCGATTCGAGCCTAAAATATTGTTCGAACTCGATTTGTTTCGAGTCCTATCCAAGCTGAATCCGAATAACTTGTTTCAATTACCAATCATAATTGAAATCGAACCCCCTACTTGTTTGCCTGTTCACCTTACATTTAATGTTAAAATCAAATTCTTTATCCAATTGTAGGTTGCTTGGGGAAAAGATTAGGGCCAAGAATTATGGGAAGACGGCAGGAATCAACTGTAATCTCCTAACCCCAATATTCTTTTCATATTTAATTCAACTACTTGCCATCTTCCAGTTACAATTTTTTTTTTTTTATAATTTATGTTCAATCGAACTTCCTCTGATTTCTGATAAGGGTGTCCCGGAAGTAATATATGAAGTTCTGGAAGAACCTGTGAAGCAAGATGAGATACAAGGAGGGCCTGAGGTTCCTCAGTCATTGGAAGAGTTTGTTGCTGAAATGAAGGACAGTCGATCAGATGCCAAGAACTTTGCAGTCAGGCTAAAAGCTATGGTACTCTGCTCCATCTTTACCCATTTGCATGCACATCAAATTTCGTTAGCATTTATTGAAAGAAGGGTGACAATTTTTGACACCAAACATTAACGCGAGACAAGCCCGATTTAAAATAAGTAGGTTAACACTCATTAGTTATCGATACAAAACAAAAAACAATACAACTCGATCACAGGAACAATAAACTAGTTAAGACACTGTTAAACACAATGGGTTAACTAGGTTGGGTTATAAATGGATAGTACTAGATACGACTCAAAATGACCTGACACAAAATGATTTGAATTCCAACCCTAAATTGAATTGAGACTAAATAATTTCTAAAGCTTTTTTTTTTTTTTTACACAAACCAAATTCTCAGCTTAAAAAGAAAAATCTCTACTTTGGAATAGGTCTATCACAAACTACTATCATTGTCTTGATTAAGTCACTCCTATAATATCCTCTGGTTTCCACAGGTCACCCTTCTTGAAGAGAGGACTAGGAAAGCCAAAATCCAAGAATACCTGTACCGTCATGTGGCATCCAGCAGCATACCAAAGCAGCTCCATTGCCTTGCTCTAAGACTAGCAAATGAGCACTCCACCAACGCTAATGCCCGCCTTCAGCTCCCAACACCAGAACTAGTCCCCTCTTTGGTCGACAACTCGTTGTTCCACTTCATCCTTGCCTCTGACAACATCCTTGCTGCCTCTGTCGTTGCAGCATCGCTCGTTCAAAACTCGTTGCACCCTGAAAAGGTTGTTCTTCACATAATCACGGATAGAAAGACCTACTGTCCAATGCAGGCTTGGTTCTCATTGCATTCTTTAGCACCTGCAATCATTGAGGTTAAGGGTCTGCACCAATTCGATTGGTTTGCAAAGGGGAAAGTCCCGGTATTGGAAGCCATGGAGAAAGATCAACGGGTCCGGTCACAGTTCAGAGGAGGGTCATCGGCCATTGTAGCCAATAACACTGAGAAGCCTTACGTAATTGCTGCAAAGTTGCAAGCTCTCAGTCCCAAATACAATTCACTGATGAATCACATAAGAATACATCTGCCAGAGGTAAATCCAAAGTTTTAATAGAGATCATCATCCAATTCTCTTTAGTTTTTGTTACATTTGGTCTAAGTGAATGCATTTATTTTACAGTTATTTCCTAGTCTGACCAAGGTAGTCTTCCTAGATGATGATATTGTCATTCAAACTGATCTTTCACCTCTATGGGACATCGACATGGACGGAAAAGTGAATGGAGCAGTAGAAACATGCAGGGGAGATGACAAGTTTGTGATGTCGAAAAAGTTTAAGAGTTACTTGAACTTTTCTCATCCTTTGATAGCAAAGCATTTTGACCCCAATGAATGTGCATGGGCCTATGGCATGAACATCTTTGATCTAGAAGCCTGGAGGAAGACCAAGATAAGCCACACTTACCATTACTGGCTTGAAGAGGTAAGCCACTCGCTGCATCAAAAGTTATTCTGATTTATATCAATCCTTCTAACAATATGTGAGTTTTTGAAAGAGCCAAATTAAAATCTCTTATTTGATGAATATTTACTTCCATTTTCAGAATTTGAAATCAGATCTAAGTTTGTGGCAACTAGGGACGTTACCTCCTGGCCTAATTGCATTCCATGGTCACGTTCACATTATTGATCCTTTCTGGCACATGCTGGGACTTGGGTACCAGGATAATACAAGCATGGCAGATGCTAAAAGTGCCGGTGTCATCCACTTTAATGGCCGAGCAAAGCCTTGGCTAGACATAGCATTCCCAAAGCTTCGGCAACTGTGGACTCAGTATGTTGACTTTTCTGATAAATTCATCAAAAGTTGTCATATTAGACCATGATAGAATGGACTCAGAGAGGATGTTGACCATTTTGCTTGTATATGAGAAAATTGAACTACAGGGGAATTCAAGGTCTCTGCAATTCTGGATGGGTGACGATAACAGCCCCTGGCTCCAATTTTTATGGACTCCACTTCCCTGTGTGGAGTTTTGTGTTCTAATAATATTATATATGATTCTCAGAAAAGATGTTAAAATTTTCAACCATACAGTTTTTATGCAAGTACTATGTAGATGATATCTTGCATATATGTGAAATCCCAGGTCTCTGAAGCCTTGCTTAAAATAATCATCTCGAGAAATAAGCTTCAAGAGAAAAAAAAAATTCAAAGTGAAAAGGACTGAGATACAAAAAGACCACAAAAAAAAATGACAGAACAATTACATGAGGTGTACCTTAGTTGATGGCTGGCCTTCCTTCCAGTATTGTCATGGTATTAGTTTCTGAGTAAAGTTGTGACAGAAGACTATGAGCAGAAATGTCAAATAACTCAACCAGAATATTGCTAACGAAGATATAAAAACACACAATAAAAAACACATATATAAATGTTTGTGCTTACGTGTAGCTTCTGAAAGCAGTTTCCATGATCCAGTTTGGACTTCATAACGGCATCAAAACAAGAAGTTTATCTCTGTTTGTTCCATAAAGAGTATAGTTAAAGTTTGGAGTTCATTTGATCTATCATCTATGTCAGTTTCTCAAAAAATATGGGGTGAAAATTAAACAGCAAACGTATTCTAGGATACCACAGTATGAAGATGTGCTATCAACCATGATTCTCCAATTAATCTTAGCTAAAACCTATCCCAAGAACTCCAGCGAATCTTCCAAGAGGCTAGAAGCAACTTGCTCAGAACTAAAAGAAATTATAACCAAGAAAAAAAATACAAAGACTCTAATTCAGAAATAAAAGAAGGTTCAGTCACCCTTTCCAGTTTTGGCTTTGTCTATCAATGGTAACAAAGTCTAGCACACGGAAGGCTAATACACATAACTCTTGATATCAAAGAGAGAAACAGAACCGTATGATTTACATCAATTGCAATTGATCAAAAATTACAAAAGAAAAATCATCCAAGCGGGCTTATCAGTCCAAACCAAAGGATTTCGTTCAGGCATTTCAACAAAAAGATTCCGAACATATTCATTACACAAATAAAATTGAGCAAAAAATCGAGAGGAACATTACTTGTTCGTTGCACTTACTTTTTTCAGGTTACATTTGACATCAGTTCTTTCAAAAATTGTGCGGGCTTTGTACAAGACATTCCCAACTTCAGTGATCGATGGCCACGCCTCCAATCTCGTAACCACTTTCCAACTCTCCTTCTTCTTCAACCAATACACTCCATCTCTCACCACTCAAAACACAAGCCCTGACACTTGAAGATGGCACATTTATCTTACTCAAAACCCCTCTAACCTCCAGTCCTATGAATGAATACACCTACCTCAAATGAGCCCACAAAGCCATTCAAATCACCAAAATTGCTCTCCTCCTCATCCTCCCCCTACTCATCTGGTTGTTACGAGGAACGTTTCGGTGAGGATGGCTTCATCTTTGGGAGGAAGAGAGGTAAAATTCGAGGTAAAAAGGGAGAAAATTTATATGGAAGATGAAGAGATGACACTGGCGAAGCGGTTGTTTGGTGGGGGAACGCCACCAACGTTATGGAGTTCAAGTGGTATAAATACGAATTGTTCATTTAAACCTGTTGAGTTTAAATTATGATAATTTTTTAAAGTTAAGTTGGAAAAATTTTATTTTTTATGAATTTTTTAATTTGAACATAAGTGTTAACTAAATCGAAAAGGATATTAATGAAAGTACGCTTAAATTAGTTTCAACACTCTTAATAGTTTAATAAAAAAAATAATAGAAACACAAAAATTTATTACTTTTATCAGTGTTTTTTATCATTGTTACGATCCTAAAAAAAAGTGATAAAAATAACTAATACAACAATGATAAAAATATCTACAACGGTAATAATTTTTTATACTAAAAAAAATATTATAAAAATACTCATAAAAGTGATAAAAACACCCATAAAAATAATAAATCATCCACAAAAGTAATAATTTTTTTATTATAAATTAATTTTTTTTATAGGGAAATTTGGATGCCGGTCCCCCTACATGGACTTGTTTGGACTTAAGTCCGTCAAGGAAACTTATTTGTTATGAAGTCTATTTTTTTGTCAATTTTACCATGCTATCTCTTCCCTTTAGAAATGAAATAAAATTAAAAATTAAAAACTTCTAAATCTTAGGAATTTAACCAACTTTAAAATTTTTTCTCTCTCATATCTATCTATATCCTTATATAGGTTAAGACTTTGACTAACTTTAAAATTTTTCCTCTCTCTTATCTATCTATATCCATATATAGGTTAGGTATATAT
>CM042197.1:2927468-2946743 GCA_023539305.1 Ilex asprella
ATTTAAAATTTTAAAAATAAACTTAAAAATAAAAATATTAAATTAAAAAAAAATATTTTTCCATTTTAACTAGGGGTGAAAATTTTCGACTCAACATAAATTTTATAACACGAACTTGATTATAGTTCGACACGAATTTTGAAAATGACCTGACAAGCGAACAAGAAATACAAAACACTCCTATTCTGTTCAACCAGTCAAACTCAAAATTGACAACATCAACTCACAAATCGACACAACACAATTAGTTAAATGAGTTGAGTTAGATTTGACTAATGTTGGATACAAACTCATAATAACTCAATACGAATCTGACACTACACGACTCGATTGTCACTCTTAATTTTAGCTAATACAAAAAAAAAAATTAATCATTTTTATTTTCTAACCATCTAATCAAACATAAATGAATGAAATTATATCATTTATATATTTTTAAAAAAAATAATAAAAAAATATATCACTCATATTTTCTATCATTTTCATCAAACGAAGCATTAAAGTCTAGCAACGAGTGCAGTCACTGTTAGACGGATAAAGATTAAAGCAAATGAGAAAATATCTTTTTGGCTTCAAAAGGAATGTGTTGGGTAATTTCAAGCAAAAGATGCAAGTCACAAGTTCAGATACACCACCCACGCCAACACACATGGACTTTGTTGCTTTCCAAATTCCAATTTAAGCCTGTGGATATTGAAGTTACAAGCACGCTCACACGTCCACTTGCTATTGGTGGAAAATGATTATAGAAAAAAGGGATTGGGGATGAGTGGCCTTAAACCTCTCCATATCGACCCACTTCAGGTGGTACAACTCCAACGGATAGAGTTTACTTTGAATTGATTCGAATAAATCACTATTTGAATCCGATATAGTTATAGATAAGAATAGCTATCCATCTAGTTGGTTCAATTATCCTTTTTAATGATCACTTTTGTCATAGTAATGACAACATGTTCGGATGGTTTTAGGGTGAGAGATTGAATTTGTGTTATCAAACCTTTCTAAACTCTACTCTCACCTTTGATTACATATGATTCATAAATGAATCATATTTATACCCATACTTGATAAGTAACAAAAATTGATGGGTCAAGTCCAAGGGTCCAACCTACGTTGTGAGTCTAGTTTAAATTAAGAGCTCAACTTAAAGAGATCTAATTGGTCTAGCCCAAGGGAGGTCCACTTTAAGAACTATATCACCAAGGGAGTAAACATGGTCATCTAAGAGTCTCATCCACGCCGTCTTGCAATAAGTCAACCGTCACATCATCTTTTGACCGGATCTTATGGAGAGCGCCGTAATTGTTTCATCCGTTGAGAAGATGACACCAACTCCACCAAATTAGTCTTTTAATTACTGATAAGCCGCTTTGATATGTTAGGAAGTGACTATAAATTGTAAGTCCTGCCAATATTTGGAGGGTATCACACACAATCAAACACACCCACTATAACTCTCATCTCTCTTATTGCTTGTATCTTCCTACTCTCCCTACACTCATCGAAGTAATAAAATACTCAGGTGACCTTAGCCTTTCATAGTGGACGTGGGTCACGTTGACTGAACCATTCTACATCTTCGTCTTGCTTGAGTTATTCTCTCTTTATTTAATTACCGCATTAATTATTGATCACTTGACCGGTGGTACATAAAATCAATTTATGTATCATCAATTTGACGTCGTCTGTGAAAAATGACAAAGTTACCACCCAAGCACTCTTTTTTCTATACTTATGACGATCACCACCAGATCTATGAATCAACCCGAAAATAATCCACCATGAGAGGAGGTTGTCCCTCCACCAACCAATACTGTTCCGAATGCACATCAGATGCTGAAAATAATGTAGCACTCGTGACTCAGAATAAGCAGATCCTGCAACTGATGCTCGCTGGACAACAAGGAGAAGCACAGCCTGGAGGACCTCAAGCCAGAAGAGCTCCACGCACTGGGCGTTAAGGAACTACCCCCTTGGGCCCTTACAGGGGAACCCCGCACCAGAACCATGAGGGACCTCCACATCCTCCCCAAACTCCATCTTCGCCAAGCTCACCCCAGCCTCCATTGGCTCCTTTTGCTGAACTAAGCAAGTCCTTCGTGTTGCACTTCATTGGAGGACGCCGTCATTAGAAATCTGCCAGTATTAAGACGAGAGTCTGAGAAGTTACCTCACTCATTTTAATGAGGAGGTCCACCAAATCGAAGAAGCCGACGATAAGGTCGCCATGACCACCTTTCTAGGATGTCTCCGATCATAGCTTCCTATTCTCAGTGATGAAGCACCCACCAAAGAGCATGTCAGAGCTGCTAGCGAAAGCTCAAAAATATATGAAGGTCGAGAACATCACCAGGGCCAAGCGAGGTGAATCCTCGCGAACAGGGGAGAAGAGAAAGGAAATAGACAGAAAAGACAAGAAGGAGAGTGGAAACAAATGAGGCGGGACATAAAAATGTGTCTATCAAAGACCGACTTGGTCCTGCCCCTCAAAAAAATCGACAAATATTCACTCCCCTCAACACCACTGTCGGACACATCCTATTTCAGATCCAGGATGACCCCGCAATAAAGTTGCAAAGGAGAATGAAATATCCCTCAAACCACAGGAATTCGAACAAATATTGTCGCTTTCATCGTGATCACAACCACGACACAAACGATTGTTATGATCTCAAAAAATAGATTGAAGAGCTCATACAACATGGTCATCTACGCCAGTATGTTGCTGGTAGGGGTCAAGCGCTGCCACCGCCTCATAATCAGGAGGACCAACAACCTCTTGGAGAGATTCACACCATATTTGGAGGGCTAGCAGGAGGAGGAGAATCCCTCTTCGCCATGAAAGCCCATGCCAGAAAAGTTAGACACCTTGACGATTTGCATCCATCCAAGACACCCAAGCAAGGAAGTAACGAGGTTATATCCTTCTCAAACAATAACCTGGAAAGAATTCAGCACCCCCATGACGACCCGCTAGTGCTAACTATGACTATCACCAACTTTCAGGTACAAAGTATTCTTGTAGACAACGACTGCTCTGTGGACATCTTATTCGCAGAAACCTATGACAAGCTCAACTTTGGGAGAAAAAGACTACAGCCCATTAGGTCGCTCCTTATCGCATTCTCAGGGGAGAAAGTGTATCCCTTAGGGTCCATCACCTTACTAGTCATTGTCGGCACGGCACCCTAGAACTCCACAGTCATGGTGAACTTCTTGGTGATAAACTGTTTGTCAGCCTACAACGTCATCTTGGAGCGACCCACTCTTAACTCCCTAAGAGACATGCCCTCCACTTATCATCTGATCCTCTATTTTTTAACACCAAATGGGATCAAAAAGGTCCGAGGAGATCAAGTTGCTGCAAAAGAATACTACATCTCCTCCATGAAGACCAGAAAACCACAAGAAGCACTGAAAGTGGAGGTCCTTGACCCAAGAAATGATGGCATATTGGAAAAAGGAGAACTAGTAGAGGAGGTCACACTAGTGGTCCTAGATGAGGAGCATCCATACAGAAGAGTGCACATTGGTTCCTCCCTTCCTCAAGATTAGCCCGCCATCTTACAGATTTGTTGAAATACAGTATGGATGTTTTCGCATGGTTGCATGAAGACCTTGAAGGCATTGACCCTGAGGTTTTCACCCAACGCCTCAATGTCAATCCTCATTACAAGCTTGTTCGACAAAAGCTAAGGAACACCTCCACTAAAAGGACGTAAACGATGGACAAGGAGATGAAAAAATTGATAAAAAATGGGGCAATCAGAGAAGTAGCATATCTTGTGTGGCTATCAAATGTGGTGATGGAGACTAAAGTCAATAGAAAGTGGCGCCTCTGTGTCAATTTTACCAAATTCAACAACGTGTGCCTTAAAGATAGCTACATGTTACCACGAATCGACCTCCTCATTGACGCTACTGCAAGACACGAATTGCTCACCTTCCTAGACACATACTCTAGATATAACCAGATCAGCATGCAACCCCCAGACTAGGAGAATACGTCATTCATCACTCTGAAGGGGACCTATTGTTACAGGGTCATGCCCTTTGGACTGAAAGATGCAGGAGTAACCTGCCAAAGGCTGGTAAACAAGATGTTTCAATCTCAGATTAGGAGAACAATGAAGGTATATGTGGACGATATGCTGATAAAAAACCTTGTCATAGCAGACCATATAGACCACCTTCAAAAAACCTTCGATGTTCTTAGGTTATACCACATGAAGCTGAACACTAAGAAGTACGCGTTTGGTGTCGGATCGAGAAAATTTTTGGGCTTCATGGTTAACCAGAGGAGAATTGAGGCGAATCCATACAAGATCAAAGTCATTTTGGATATGAAATCACCCACCACTGCCAAGGAACTCCAGCGCCTCAATGGAAGAATTGCAGCACTTAACAAATTTGTCTCTAAATTTGTAGATAAGTGTTTACCCTTTTTCAAGATTTTTCAAAAAATCTTTGAGTGGGGACTTGAGGTAGAAGAAGCTTTTCAAAATCTCAAAACTTATTTAGCTACGCTCCGTTCCTTTCACATGTCTCGCCAGGTGAAACCTTGTACTTGTACCTCTCTGCTTTTTCATCGGCAGTAAGCTTCATCCTCATCAGGGATAACAAAGGAGTGCAAAAGCTTGTTTATTACGTGAGTAGGGCATACCGAGGAGCAAAAATAAGATATTCAGGGCTAGAAAAGCTGACGCTTGCCCTGATTTCAACAGCAAGGCATCTTCGACATTACTTCCAGAGTCACACCATCGTCGTTGTCACAAATCAGCCTCTAAAAAGGGTTATGGGGAAGCCAAACGTCTCTAGATGACTCCTTAAGTGGACAGTAGAGCTAGGCGAGTTCGATATTCAGTACCAACCAAGGGCATCCATCAAAGCACAAGCCTTGGCAAACTTTATTATGGAGCTCACACCGATAGAGGAGGAGGGCAGAGGACCCTCGGCACCTTAGGAAGCCTCATCAGAAACTCACCCAGACACTCAGGTGCCAAGGCCTGACGCCCTGTAAGTAGGGGTGTCAAACGTGTCGGGTTAAACGGTTACGTGTTGAGTTAAACGGGTGACGGGTGAAAAATATGTAAACTCGTACATGACACATTTAATAAACAGATGAAAAATCTCAACACGAATACGACCTATTTAATAAAGGTAACACAATACGACTCATTTAACCCGTTTAATTTAAAAAAAATATGTCAACAAATTTTAATACTTCATTTTTTTTACTATCAATTGTACTTACCTCAAAAAAAGAGAAATTGTTTGTCAAATCTCATAAAAATTAGACTTGAAGGCTTAAAAAAAAGTAAAAGGCCATTGCCTTTTATAGGCAACTCATCTCTCTCCATTTGTCAATGTGGGACAAAAACAAAAGACATTGGTTTGCCTTTGCCTTTGAATTGCTCCCTATCTCCTCTCATTTGTCTTTGAACTACTACTTTACTTCTTTTTATTTTTTTGTATTGATTTCTTTACTTCTTTTTTTCTTGCTAATTTTTTTTTAAAAAAATTATATTAATTTTATTTAAACGGTTAAATGTGTGATAAACGGTTTGACAGGTCTCATCCGAATACAACCCGTTTATTAAACGTGTTTGGTGTGTCAATCCGTTTATCACGCAAACCTGTTAAGATCTCACCCAAACCCGCTTAATTCGTATCAATTCGTGTCGGTTAATTGTGTCGTGTCGAATTTTGACAGCCCTACCTGTAAGGGCGCCCAGACCCCCACCATGGCCTCCAACGCTCCCTCTCTGCCGCCTCCCTGGAAGTTCTACGTTGATGGCTCTTCGACCAGAGAAGGAGGTGGAGCAAGCCTAATCTTGACCAGCCCCGACGGCACTCCTATCAAGTATGGCATGAAGCTCTACTTTATGGCCTCCAACAATAAGGTAGAATACGAAGTCCTTCTTTCTAGCCTAAGGTTGGCAATTGAAATGGAAGTCCAACACCTCATCACTTATAATAACTCTCAATTGATAGTCAACCAAGTGAAGGACGAGTTCGAAACAAAAGAAACCAGAATGCAAGAGTACATCGCTATAGCGCAAGCCTTGTTGACCAAGTTCCACCATTTCCAGATCTCTTACATCCCGAGGGAGGATAATACTGTTGTGGATGCATTGGCCAAGCTCGCCTCATCCTCGGAAGCCCCATCAGGACCAACATTCATCGGCCACCAGTTCGAACCAAGCAGACTGGACGTGGAAAGCCACA
The DNA here is from genome assembly GCA_023539305.1 of Ilex asprella. Taxonomy (NCBI): domain Eukaryota; kingdom Viridiplantae; phylum Streptophyta; class Magnoliopsida; order Aquifoliales; family Aquifoliaceae; genus Ilex; species Ilex asprella. Next base: position 2,933,700 of record CM042197.1, read on the forward strand.
AATGTCAATTATGCATCTCCTGAATTGAACTGGATGACCCCAATAAGGGCATACCTCTATGAGGGTGCGTTGCCAGACGACCCGCTAGAAGCCAAGAAACTCATAATGAGAACTTTCAAATTTACCATTCTACAAGACATCTTGTACAAAAAAAGGCTACTTCTTACCACTGGTATGACGTCTTTCACCAGAAGAAGCTAACTACGCCCTACAAGAGATCCATGAAGGAGTTTGGGAAAATCACTCTGAAGGACGCTCCCTTGCCCACAAGACACTCAGACAGAGTTATTTCTGGCCTAATATGGTGAGGGACGCCCAGGAGTTCACCACGAAATACAATAAATGTCAGCGCTTCACCATTGTGCCTAGATAACCACCAGAAGAGCTGACAACCATCACAAGTCCATGACCCTTCTCCAAATGGGGCATTAACATCTTGGGCCCTTTGCCTCTAAGCAAGGGGCAGTGCAAGTTTGTGGTAGTAGTCGTCGACTACTTCACAAAGTGGGCGGAAACCAAACCCTTAGCAAAGATAACAGACGCAAAGGTTAAAGATTTCATTTGGAAGAACCTGATCTGTCGCTTTGGAGTACCCCACGCCATAGTCATTGACAACGCCAAATAATTCGACAAAAAACTCCTAAACTTGTTCTGCGCCTAGATAAAACAGTCTCATTCTAGCCCAACGCACCCGCAGGCAAACGGACAGGAAGAGGTCACGGTCAGAACAGTACTATGCAACCTAAAGTCGAGGTTGAAAAAAACAAAGAGTCTTTGGGTGGACGAACTCCCGGGTGTATTATGAGCCTACCGAACAACACCAAGGACCTCGACTAGAGAAACTTCTTTCTCACTCGTCTTTGGAACTGAGGCAATCGTACATGTGAAAATCGGGGTACATTCTCTAAGGGTCCAACGCTTCGACCCCATCTCCAACGGAAAAGGACTCCCTGTCTACCTCAACTTGGTGGAAGAGGAAAGAGAAATGACCATGGTCCGGAATGCAAAGTACAAGTGCCGCATGGTGAAATACTATAACTCAAGGGTGAAATCTTGTTCCTTCCAACCAGGAGATTTAGTCCTCAAGAAAGTAATCCTTGCCACAAAGGATTCGCGAAAAAGGAAGCTTGTACCAAATTGAGAAAGACTGTATCTCATACCAAAAATAGTGAGGTAGGACACCTACAAAATCCAAAATTTCGAGAGAAAAATCTTACCCCATCCATGGAAAGTTGAGCACCTAAAGAGGTACTACCAATGACATCTTAGAAGAGTAACAATAGTAAAACTGGTGAACTTAATTTTATTTCTTGTACTTTTTTTTGGGTTATTACCCACCATTGCTTAACATAAGTTATTGAATAAAATTTTCTAAGTTGATTTCAAAAATTCTTTGCATTCTATTTCAAAAGCACATTAGTGGCAAAAAACCACTTTTTTTTGCCTTTTTTGAAAATAAATCAAAAAATCTCCAACACTCTAACTACTTTCATCCTCCTCATCCTCGCCCTCTGCATTGTCAGAGTCACCATCATCAGCAATATCAGGCGCCTCGGATGGCACAAAGCCTGAAAGATCAATATCTGGAAAAGCAATAGAAATCTTTCTTCGAAATTCCTCGTAACCATCAATGAAGGCATCTGCAAGGTCATTCTCTAAATCAGTCTCAGCTTTGGCAGCCCTCTCACGAGCCGATAGTAGATCCACCTCAACCCGAGAAATCCTTTGATGAGCTACCTTCACCTCTGCCTCCGCTCTCAAGCAGGCAGCCTCTTTGAGTGCAGCCCTCTCGCGGGTCGCCACAAGCTCAGCCTCTCTGAACGCATCTTTCTCATGGGTCGCCAAAAGCTCAGCCTCAAGCTTAGCGGTCTTTTCGCGAGTCGCCAAAAACTCAGCCTCAAGCTTAGCCGCCCTCTCACGGGTTGCCAAAAGCTCTGATTCAACCCTCGTGCAAGCAACCTCTTTGAGCGCGACCCTCTCATGGGTTGCCACAAGCTCAGCTTGGGAAGCTCTACCATCAGCTTCAAGCTCAGCAATCCTCCCCTGAGCAGTAAGAAGCTCTTTTTGCACAGCCTCATGACTCTGCTTCAACTGACTAAACTGAACAACTTTTGAAATAAGACACACAGAGGTAGTTAAAACCTGAAAAAGACAAAAGAATGTTAGTGCCTAAGGAGGGATTGGAGAAAGGGAAAAAGTAAACCCTTACCTGAGCCAGACCTTCCAGAAAAGTGTCGATGACACCCTCGGTGCCCCGAGCATTAATCTCATTAATATCTGCCGGACACACAAACTTCCCAAGTCGCTCCTTGACGACTCGCGCATCACCCAACATGGAACCAATCTGAGCAGGTGCTTCTGTAGAAGTTCCCACGGGAGGAGTCGATGTTCTGGGAGGCCTTCCAGGCTCAAGGAGAGACCCCAATTCCAGAAACCTAGAGAACATGACCAATTGGTTGAGAGAGAGAGAGAGACAGAGAGACAGAGAGAGAGAAGAGAATATGAGCACACCTGTCATTTAGCCTATCCCTTCGCAACTTCTCCCTGCAGGCCTTAGAACTTGATGCACTGCATGATTCAGATCTTGTCCTGTAATAAGAATCCAAAAGAACCCAAACAGATGAGTGACCATAGGGAAAGGAGTTTAATATTCTTTTCAATTTTAACATTGCCCGTAGGGTTCACATTTAATCAAACTTTCAGCACTACTTATAATCAAAGAAGATCAATTTGTGATTTGATCTTAATTGTAGAGTGGGCAAATATTCAAAAGATTACAAGCTTCCAGCTAGATCTTGGGTACAATCATCAAACCATGATACATTGAACTAATATAACCGTTACACAAAATGTGATGGAGCCAGAGACATTACTTGGGCATCATTGATGAAGCATGGCTGTGCTGAATGTTCATTGTTAATCATGAGAAAGCTCTCTTTTTTTCTATATGGCAATTAATTTTTTGTGCATCGGTGGAATTCAAAAGTTACTCATTTTATTTGCATGCATGCTTGCTAGTCATTGCTCATCATCCCTCAAGTAACAGAGATAGTGGGCCTCCGATAAATATTTGTTAAAGTTACTAATAATTTCAAAATTCTGATGAATGGTAACTAGTCCTTGCAAATTTACCACCATCTTTACCTCAGGATTCACCTATCTACTCAGCCAACCGAGAGTCCACACAACGCATCCACAAACACACGCGAGCACAAAGAGAGTTTCTTACCGCTTTTTTGGACCAGTTTCCTTCAGGCCATCCGAATCACCAAAAGAGCCATCAATTTCCTCACTGGGAACGCAAAAAATTACACAAAGGGGGAAGGTAAGGAAAATTCACAAATAGAATGATTTGTTCAGAAGGACAAGAGAAGCACATAATACAACTCAAACTATGCTTGAAAAAGTTCAGCATGGTTTCTTGGTTTGTAAGATCTATTCACTTAAAAACAATCTCACGCAACAGAATCATGAAAGCAAAAAACTTGACAGTGTCAATATACCTTCTCCTTTGGAGCAGAAAAAGTCAAACACAGTTTTCCTTTACGTTGAAACCCAAGATACTTCCATAAACGTCAGCAGTTCAGTGAATATTACACGGCAATGCTAACATTATCAGGCAATTTACATTGAAATAGTTGCCAGATGCCTAATCTATTATTATTGAGTTCAATAACCTGCATCTTCCAGCTTCCCCACAAAAAAAAAAATCCAACCTTAGCTTCAAGGACCAACAAGTAGCTTTAACCTACAACTTCAAAAAGTACATAGTTTGCCCTCATTCAAAGATTTCCCAAAGCAACAAAATTAAAAAAACAGCTGAAATTTTTCCCAACATCTAGGTTTTGCCAGAGTACAAGAAGAATTTTACAGAAAATTATAAATAATTGTCATGTTTACTGCTCCCAAAGCATTTAATCCACAAATTCTAACAAAACCAACCACCCAAATCTACATAATTGACGAGCAGAAAATAAATAAAAAAAATCCAAAAGTAGTTAACTTCATTAAAATTTTGAGATCAAACAGCTACAAATCAAAGTAGAAACAAAATACTAGCCAAAAAACCCAAAATTTTCAGAATTCACAAAACCAGACGAGAAATCAACAATTCAACAAATGGGTAAAAACCCTAGATTTGTCATATTATCTAGGCAGAATGAAACCCAAAAAAGTTATTTAAAAAAATGAAACTACAGTACCTAACATTGCATGAAGCCAGAAGCTGAACCCAACTGAACTCAGAAGCTGGAGCCGAGAAATTCCCAACAGGAAGAGGGATATCTTCGACCAATCCATAATCGAAGAGCCAATTGGTGTTTTCCGGGGAAACCATTCGGATCAATTGCCGTAAAAGCAAAGAATTCTGAATTTAGTTAGAAATGGAAAAGAAATTGAGGGTTACGCAGCTTTGGGCAGAGAGAAAATGAGGGACTTTTCTTTCGTTCTCCAACCAGAGAGAGAGAGAGGGAGGGGGGAGGAGGGGGGGTTTGGGGAAAGGAGAAGGAATATTGGAATTGTTTATACAAATTGGCATATGTTTTGAGATTCCCACTCGGGCACTGTGAGTGTGAACCACGTGACCATGTTTTTATATTGGGTCTTGGATACATGGATATGTGTCCGACCCGGTTGCCCCGTGGGTTAATAATCAAATTTTTTCACACAATGCTTAGATTTGAATCTCTATAACTAAGGAGCAATGCTATTGAGACTTAATTTATTGACTTAATTTGTTGAACTAATTCACTATGACCTTTGGATTGGCTGTGGGGGCATCAAACATTAAAATTTGGTGTTAATTCAATGGTTCTATTACAGCCACATCATTATATCAGCAAATTAGGTCAGTATTTTAGGTCCAACTAATATTACTCATAACTAAGTAATTTATTAGAACCAAACCAACTCTTCAGCGTCCAGGTCGGTGGTATCCCCCGCAGATAGCTGTGTTACTAAAAGATAATGTTCCTTGACGGATATGTGGAGTGACTTATTTGCAGATATTCATTTAATATACCGAAAAAAAAATTGGGGACTTGATCGAATTCCCTTAATATTGATTTTTTTAGAATTAATTTGATAATTTAATCAAGAACTTTAATATAATGTAGTTGTTATAAATTATGATTAATTAAGTACTCTAATTAAGTTTAAATAATATTTTTTTAAGACACGTTATAGGAAGAAATGAGAGATGTTAGGGAGAAGACGAACTAACTTCTACGTCACAAATGAGAAGACTCAATGGAATAGAATCGGAGTTCTTTGTAGAACGCAATGAATCTATTTGTGAATAATTTGAAATATCATCCGAACTAAGAACAATTCAAATTGAAAGAATTTGAAACTACCATGACTGAGGATGGTCTCATCAAAAGTAGGTACAAATAAACTTGTAAACGATCACATTTCAAAAAAAGTGTGAAAAAAAAAATTGATTTCAAAATGTATGTTATATATGTGAAATGCGTTTTTATTATGACTAGGGCTGATAAATGAACTGAGCTATTCGAGCTTAGTTTGTTTTGGGTTTGGTTCATTTTTTAAACGAATTGAGTTTGAACATTTTTTTAGACTCTCGGTTCGAACTCGGAAGGTTCGACTTATTTATATGTAAAATAGTCAAGTTATTTGAGTTCAGTTCAATTTGGGCTCGACTCGTATTATAAACGAGTCAAACTTAAATAATTTTTTAAACTCATTTAGACAAAATAGTTCGACAGACTCAACTCGAACTCGCAAAGTTCAATTCAATTATCAACGCTTACTATGAAAGTAAAAAATTCAGTTGCATTATTTTTAGAACTATTACGTAAATATGCAAGGCGAAAGAAATTATTATTATTTTTTTTTGTCCTGCACTATTATTCGAATCTATAAATTGAAAGTCTAACAGCGAGTGCAGTCACCATTAGACGGATGAAGATTGAAGCAAATGAGAAAATACCGTTTTGGCTTCAAAAGGCATGTGTTGGGTCATTTCAAGCAAAAGATGCAAGTCACTAGTTCAGGAGTAAATATTGAATACAACCCTAATATCACATTATTATTATTATCACGTCATATTATTATTTAATTAAAAATTAAAAATAAAAAAAATAAACTCTATTTTTTTCATAACTACTAATAACTACCACATTCGATCAGCAACACATAAAATTAGTGGAATTCACATTCCTTATTTTTAATTTTTTAATTGAATAATGATACCACGTGACAATAACGACGTAGTGTCACTGTTGCAATGAATATTTACTCCCGGTTCAGATACACCACCCACCCCAACACACGTGGACTATGTTGCTTTCCAAATTCCAATTTAAGCCTGTGGATATTGAAGTTAGAAGCACGCTCACACGTCCACTTGCTATTGGTGGAAAATGATTATAGAAAAAAGGAGTTGGGGATGAGTGGCCTAAATCCTATGGCTGTCAAAATCCGACACGATACGATTAATCGACATCAATTGACACGAATTAAACGGATTTGGATGAGATCTTAAGGATTTTGGTGATAAACGGGTTGACACGCTTAACACGTTTAATAAACAAGTCGTGTTCGGGTAAGACTTGTCAAACCGTTTATCATACATTTGTCGGTCTAAATAAAATTAATATAATAATAAATTAATAATTATTTTGAAAAAATTAACAAGAAAAAAGAAGTAAATAAATTAATACAAAAAAATAAAAATAAAGTAATAGTTTAAAGACAAAGGAGGGGAGATAGAGAGGCAAACCAATGCCTTTTATTTTTGTCCCACATTGAAAAATGAGAAGAGAGGGAGAGGGTTAAGTTGCCTATAAAAAAGCAATGACCTCTTACCTTTTTTTTTTTAAGCCTTCAAGTCTAATTTTTTATAAGATTTGGCTAAAATTTCTCTTTTTGAGGTAATTATTCTTGGAAAAAAAAGTGGAGTATTAAAATTTATTGATATAATTATTTTAAAATTAAATGGGTTAAACGAGTCATTTTGTGTTACTCATTTATTAAATGGGTTGTGTTTATATTGAGATTTTTCACTTGTTTATTTAACGTATCGTGTATGGATTTACATATTTTTTACCAGTTTAACCTGACACGTTTGACACCCTTACTTAAACCTCTCCATATCGACCCACTTCAGGTGGTACAACACCAATGGATAGAGTTTTACTTTGATTTGATTCGAATCTGAATCGGATAAAAATTACTATTTGAATCCGATTTAGTAATAGATCAGAATTCATATCCAACTAGTTGGTTCAATTATTGTTTTTAATGATCACTTTTGTCATAGTAATAGCAACTTGTTTGGATGGTTTTAGGGTGAGAGATTGAATTTGTGTTATCAAACCTTTTCAAACTCAACTTCCACCTTTGATTACACATGATTCATGGATGAATCATATTCATACACATACTCATACCCATACCCATACCCATACTTGATAAGTAACAAACACAATTATGGAACTCACAAATTTATTACCTTTATCACCATACATTTGTCACGTAAATGAGTATTTTGTTTATTAGATAACTCAATTCATGCCTAAGTTTGTTTAAGCAATTTAAACTAAATTAAGAAGTACAAAAGTATTCTACCAATTGAATCCGGTTTGGCCACATCAAAACCCACCTCCCTTGGGTTTGCTGAAGTCTATGTTCATGGTTTTAATCATCCGGGTCAAGTACGGGCCAAGACTCCAATCCAAGGGCTTTAAAATTGTATCCAAACTTGGGTTTTGTTGGTTTATTGAACTATTTTTCCTAAACCCATCGCACCAAACCCTATTTACCCATCTACCAAACTGACCCTAGTTGTGCTATTTTAATTTAGATTGGATTTGCATCAAAATTTGATCAATACATACCTTGAAGCTAACATATTAGGTGATTACGAAGGTGTTCTCTAACGCCCCAAATATAGTTAACGTCTTCCAAAGTAAATTTTGGGACATTATATGTTCACACTAAAGCTATGATATATTTTGAACCTAAGCGTTGGAGAAAGAAAAATACAATTGATTACAGCCTATTAAAAGTGTAGATTTCAATTGCACAAATAGTGACTGCTATCTGTAGTTATTTTCCAACTTTGAAAGAGTTGGAAGTTATGTCTTGTAAAGCATCTATGAAACCACTTTCACTTGTCAATTTGTAGACCTTTGAGGGGAGGAACAATCTTATGCCACCATAATTATACTGATCTAAGTGAGAACGACTTGCCATCTTTCCAAAAGCTACCCCCAATTGTGTCATAATCCATACAATAGCTCAGCAATGAGCCATAGATTTCATAGTCACAAATTAAGTCATGCTCTTTTTTCTTCGGCTTTTTTTTCGCCTTTTTTTTTTCTTTCCGAAGGGTACTGAAGTTACCTTAGACATGCCTTACGTTGGAGGCGCTTCACAAAGTGCTGTGGCTAATTACAATGCGAATATACAACTCATGGCATCATAGTCTGCGAAATCAAATCGCCAACTTATCTAATTCATTATTTCATCGCGATGAACATAAAATGTCAACCACTTCTACATGCACTCAAGTTATAATTCTTCTTATGAACAAGGTCACATAATTTGAAATTGAGACTGCTGATCTTGAAGGTGTAAGCAATATAGTTTAACTTATATTCTGTGACCGGATAGAGTGAATGAAACCATCAATCCTCTTCTTTATCTCATCTGGATTAGCACCTATAAGCTTGTCCACCTGAGTTCCTTCCTTTATTAGAGAAAAAGTGGGCATGGCTTTGATCTCCATTTTCGAGGCTACCTCCTAAAAAAGTCCACATAAGAAAGAGTAACAGTCATTTTTTCATGCTGAAATAGAATTTGTATCGTTGTTGTTGTTGTAGTCGTTTTAGTTACCTTAACTTCATCGACATCCACTGTTAGGAACTGAATATCTCGGTAGCTTAATGACAGTTCATCGAAAAATGATTCCATGGCTACTGAAGGGATGCACCAGTCAGCTGTGAAATGTACTACAACCTGAAAATTACCAAAATCCGCAAACAAAAATGTTTAATTATAAACTAGCTAAGATATAACCATAATATTAGACTTAAAGATCAGCTATATCTTTAAACGGGTCGAACAACATGTGAAAAACATACCTAGAATGCAGATTACTAGAAAAAAAAAATAGTATCTGTGAACAGAGAACCATGAAGACTTACTGGAGAGCCTTGATTTTTTGCTCGAGTTATGAAGAAATCCCATGTTTCTTCGGACTCTATCTTTACAATTCTAGACTTCACAAGCTGTTCATGCCCTTCCATCTCTTGAATTTTTTCCTCCTCTTCTTATCTCTCTTTCTGTGAGGAGATGGAGATACACTTAAGAAATGTTTGGAAAAAGAAAGTTATATAGTGACAAGTATTCATACATTTTCTCTTTTTGGGATTGCGAATGGTATGGGCATGACAAAACTATGGGCACCCCCCCTCCCCACTGGTCCCCTGACAGAGACTTATTCATACATATCTATAAGAGTTCTGCTTTATCCAATTCTGTAGCCATGATAATCATTCTTTAATTTCAAAGATATCTGCTAAAAATGTGTCTTTACCTTCAATAATTACTAGGCATGACAATCAATCCACTAACCAATCTTGGCATCTGTAGCTTGTGTTTCAAGCTACACGTCTTTCTATTGGTCTGGAAGTTTACAGTGTGCTACCAATGCAGTCAGATTTGGACAAACAACCTGTTAATTTATATTAACTTCCTTTTTTTGTTGTATCAACTTGGCAAATACCTCCAAAAATTGACTGGGGTATGCAGTGATATTTCAAAAACTAGAGGGGGTGTCAGTGAAATTTACCCAAGATGAAATTGTCATATGTATTTGTTATTAAGTCATCCAATAGCCAAATTCCAAGTGTACTAATAGATTAGACTCAAAAAGGGTAATTAATTATATATGGATTAACATATATGAAAAGGGTTGTGCCTTAATGGTTGATGTCTGGCTGTAACTTTGTGTGTTTAGATTGTTTATAGATACAAGTTTTCTGCTTTCAGAGAGTGACTTTCAAAAGCATGTTCTATAATTTTTCCTTAATATAATGTGACCAGAAAATAATACTCAAATAAACAAGGCACACATGCCAATGTGATATATCTTATTTAGCCCACCAAGGTGCAAGTCAGTGACTGTGCTACTCGGCCCACATTTTTTATATATCTATCTTCATTCAATCAAAGGCTTCTATACCATAGAGAATTGGACTCAACAAAAACGAGACTAAATACCATGAACTCCCTCCAATAATTGAGAATTATCCTTATCACCAACCTCTGAGGGTTGCAACAGTGATGAACCAAAGAGAATTCTTCAATGGTCTCCTCTGTTCCTTTGAAGGTTTGGAGCTATGGCACTAGGCAAGGGCCAAAGTTTGGTGAACCAGAATGTGGTGGTAATGTTCCAAATCAGATCATTTTAGGAGATAACTACTGAATCAAAGTCTAAATCCAGTACTCAGAATTGGCTAAATGAATCTTCTTTAGCCAGTCCTGAGGGCATAGCCTCCATCAAATCTGCAGCTACTATTCTTGCCAATTTGAACATATCCTCTGACTGATGCTTTAGCCAATCTATGGCTGGTATGGTATTTTACATTTTCTTTAACCTTTTGGCAGCTTCAAGTTCATTTGCAAGGTAAGACTTGGGTATCGAAGGAAGTATGATATTGAATGTTATAAATTTTTTTGGGTCGAGTTATAATTTAATGGTGCTAAGTTACGACAAAAAATCAATCCTGAACATTTTTCAAGATAAATCACAATATTCTACAGTTTATCCCAAACACCGATTTTTTTATCAATTAACTCAAAAAGTTGTAACTTAATTTTAAAAAAAAAACTTTTTGGTGGCATAGCCCTACCCCTTCAACTGTAATCAGATAGTTCTCTCTTTGAGATGCATTTCAGAACAAAAGCCCCTCAGATGCAATATCTTTAATCCTTACAGTTGAGGCTTCAACTTCTTATGATTAAAATTACAAAGATACCCTCGACTAGGATATCCATCTAGTGGTCAGTAATAGCCACCATCTTCATGCTGATATAGGTATATAACCAACAACAAGAGCACAACCAACTACCCAAGACTTATCTCCTTAAAACACTTCAATCATGGCTAACACAGCAAATCTGAATGGAGTACTTGAAGCCCTACCAGCAATTCAAAAGCTTCATGGCACAAAAAAAGCCCGAAAAAGATCGGCATTTACTAGTTTTCTGTGCAAGAAAGAGGAATTTCAAGAACAGCCATTACAAACTACTAGAAGGGTTGCATTAGGCCTTTCCTCAATAGCCCTCTTTGGAAATTCTGGCATTGGAAACTCTCTAGCAGAGGACAACGGTTTCTGGCTCACTACCCCTATACCTGAACCACTAGTATACAACAGTAAGCTTTCTTAACAAATCAAATACATTTAAATGTCATGTCTCCCCTCATCTTCATCATTTCTTATTTCAATTGTCCTTCAATGTCTTCCATTGTCGTAGAAATTGCAAATGAGGGGACCGGGACTCGCTCTTTCCTCCAGCAAGGAATCTTTATAGCAAATATTGATACAAAAAGCAGGGCATTTAGGATAAAGAAATACGCATTTGATCTCCTCGCATTGGGCGATATGATAGGACAAGATGCTTGGAATTACATTAGGAAATATCTCCGACTTAAGTCCACCTTTATGTACTATGATTTCGATAACTTAATCTCTGCTGCTCTGGTGAAAGATAAGCAACCTCTCACTGATCTTGCCAACAAATTGTTTGACAGTGTTGAAAAGGTAAGTCAATTTGCCACAGTTTTTGAGATTCAATAGTTTGGTTGTATGGTGAAACATTACTTGGTTTCAAGATTCTGGGAACTAAAGCACCTGCGTTTTGTTTTTCGTGTATTTTGACAGCTTGAAGATGCTGTGAAAAAACAAAACCTTCCTCAGACAGAATCATGCTATCAAGACACTACTGCTATTCTTGAAGAGGTCATGAATCAAATGGCATAAATATTTTGATGTTAGCTTGTATTTCATGGTTAGATTTCACGAATTGAAATGGCATACAATGATTTGTGCATTGTATTTCATGGCACTTTTATATCCCATTTACAATTTTAATGCTAATATCTATTCAAGTAATGGTTAGATTTTGATATTAAAGAAAGGCACAACTAAATACTACACTGCAGAATAAACAGCTCATCAACACAGTCTTGAATGAAGAATGTTTAGAAATAAATTCAAACAAATACCTTCATAGATACAAATCTAATGATTAAAAAGGGCATCCCCTAGTTATTACTAATACAAGCCCATTGTCCTCTCTACTATACAAAATATATGCTGAAATATATGCTGAAGATGTTAGAAGTGCTTTTAATTCTCAGTTAACAATCAATGCTACGCCGATGCAAATCACGCGATTCTCTAAAATTAAACTACTACAGTGTTATCATACCAAAAATCAGCCTAAGCTCAAACGAGATTCTGAAGATCGCAGGCTAGTTTGACGCCGGGGAATTCCAATCTCACAAGCATTAACCCTTGCTGCAAATCGAAGCGAACAGAGAGACTCACCCACTGAAGCAGGAGCTGGGGAAAGATTGACAAACATCAAGGTCTTCGAGTCCCCTCCTAGACAAGGCTGATTTACAATTCATTGATCAGAGGACATCCAATAACGAAAATCCACAGATACAGTAAAAAGAACAAAGTGGCGGAAGCTTTTCTCCATTTCTGGAAGAAAAAAAATCTGTTGCTTCTGTAGCTCTGGTCACCAAAGAAGGCAATTCAAAACATAGATTTCAAATAATTCATATCAACTATGCCCATTCACAAGCACAATGGCCAAGGGAGCCTGCTCATGAAAACAACATCAGTTCATCCAAAGCCTTGTGCAGAACTGCTAGGTTTGACGATCAGCCACATTTTGAGACTAATGCAAGTCTGGAACAAACATACAGTCCCAGCTTGTATGTGCTCTCAGTGTAAGATTTGGGATCCTCCACATTAAGAGTGTCTTGAAAAAAGTTTTTGCATA